>JANAVB010009197.1:2631221-2951405 GCA_029216955.1 Iris pallida
ATTGGTAGATAATGAATGTATGGCTAGTATCCTACTACCGTAGGGAGCACGAGTCGAAATACCAAGCGTAGGTAGCCTAACTTGGTTTAACCTAGGTTAGAAATTACCTTTGTAAAGGGTAAATTAGGATTTGGCCTATGGCCAAGATACGGGTTAGAAGTCCAAGATAGACTTGGATATGGGTTGTAAGGGTTGGTAATGATTAGAAATAGTCGCCTAGACCTAGTCTTGACTTGGTTGACACGGTTGACTTTTTAGACCAAAAGTCAACTATGGGTCAACACTTTACCCAATTTAGTCCCAAATTCCATTAGACTTGGCGTTGACCAAAAGTCAACTGTTAGTCACCATGACCTAGGGTGACCTAGAGTTGATCGGAGTTGACCCGTTGACCAAAAGTCAACTGTAAATCAAACTTTCGACCTAGTTTGATTCGGATTGACTTTCAATGTTCTTCCATGACCAAGGTTGACCTAACTAGGCTTGTCCTGACCTAGAATGACTTAATAGGATTTAATTTGATTGACTTTACTTCCTAAAACATAGTATGATAGTCTGTTCTCTATAGGTTCTCGAGACGCGTGTATTGGATCCCGTGTGACATATTTATCAATTACAGGCGAGTACATTCTCTGATAACTATTTCCTAATTTATGAAACTGTATGATTCATTGTACTTAGTGTAGATATGCTTATTCCTGATACATGGTTCTCACGGATTGGTATTCCTGGATCTCGACGAGAGATGTTTCTTCTCTTAGGTTGGGATGTATTGTACAAGTCCCTTGTAGCTCTTGCTCAATATATGGTCACTAATTCTATAGAAGATTAGCTCCTTTCTCATAGAATCCGTGCAGTGACGTGTCCTATTTGGATCCATTATACCAGTTGGGGTAGGGGGAGTAGTAGCGTATGCCTGTGATCATATCCCCTTGTATTCTTGAATAGTGTTAGTCATATACCGCACTTATGACTAGCCAGGCGGTTCTTGATAGGTACCCAAGCCGATCACAAGTTGAAAATGCTACTCACACACATTGGATATATGGCTTACCTTGATTGTATACTACCATGATTCAGTTCTACTTTCTGTTCTAGCTCTAACTCTACAGCTTACCATGCCTGATACATATTGTACACTCCATGATTTAATTGTATGCTCTATTTACAGTCTTATAGCTTTTATTCTATCTTGAGATCTGTTATGAGATATATGTACTCGTTCCATCCTGACTGGATATGTTGACAAAATATTACAGATGCTGATGAGGGGGATTGCAGTACCTACTACGGTCGGATGACGGATGACTAGTGGGCTTAGACTTGGAGACCTTGGTCCAGCAGGGCTTAGCTCCGCCACACGAGACTTTACCTATTGCTTAGTTAGAGTAGGTCTTTTGTACTGGACCTTGTCTCAGTTACTTTTGAGATGTATTATTTTGGATTGTATTAGAGACTTGGACTTGTATTATTTATGTTTGGACTTGACAGGTATATTTTATCGTTATGTTGTCTTTATCTTTCAGTCTTTACTTATCATCTTAGAGTTGTGATTGAGCACTCATATATTATCATTGCTTGTCCTCCGTTCGTAGTTGACCATATTCCCGACAGGTTTTGATATTATATATAAACTATTGTTAGAGTAGAAAACCTACAATGTTCTACGCCGTTTTTATGGTGAGGGTTGGGCGTTGTTACATACACGTGCCCTTATAGCGGGTGTGGGTCGTGACACGTTTTTAGTGGTGGCCCACGCAGGTCCTGAAGTCGCAATTAGTGCGATGTCGTAGCGGCACTCGTCTTAGAGTGTTGACTACGAGCCTGTGTTACACATAGGAGGTAGTAGGCTAAGAGTACTCAATCACAGTAGGATCTTTCCTTGCTTATCTTGCTTACCGTCTTTGATATTGATTTACTATTTTCTAGCTGTCCTCCTTTGATATAATCCTTCATGTGCCATATTGATATCTTCTTTTCAATCTGTCTCCAGGATGGTTATGACTCATTCTCCCGGTGAGGAGCACGGGAAGACGGAGAGGTCTGCTACCTCTAGCGGACAGGCTCCGGTCACTTCCCCTGCAGATGGGACTTCAGTGGGCCTGGGGGTACTCCTCCAGCGCTCTCGATGAATGTCCCTAGGGTCATTGCGGTGCTTTTCCTGCAGTACCGGGGGCTACGACGGGAGTGTCGGGGGCGTTCTTCCTCTCCTCCCAGAGGGGACTCCGCCACCGGTGATGTGAGCTATTCCTGTTGCCTTCTCTGCCACAGACATGGGGCAGATGCTCGCGTTCTTTCAGCAGGTGCTGGAGTCCCAACGGGCCCAACACGAGGCTCAGATGAGGCAGACTGAGGCCATATGCCAGGGCATGGAGGATGCACACAGGTTGGCTCTGGCTACGGTGGAGCGTGGGGCTCCACAGAGGGAGGTGCAGCAGCAGCAGAAGATCGGGGACATCCAGGCTTTCAAGAAGCTGGGTCGAGGGATTTCAAGGGGACCGAGGGTATTATATATGCTGATGACTGGCTCATTCATATCGAGCGTCAGATGAGGGCCTCCGCCTGGCAGACGACCTGAAGGTCGAGGCGGTTGGCTTGCAGTTATTAGATGTTGCCCGGACATGGTTTCGGAATGAGCCGGCTCTTGCAGGAGAGGGCTATACTTGGGCTGAGTTTCGGGACTTGTTCAGAGAGAAGTTCTTTTCCCCCACAGACAAGATCGACCTAGTACGACAGTTTCAGAACCTGCAGCAGGGCGGTATGACTGTGGAGGAGTATGCGGCGGAGTTCGGCCGGCTGAGACGATACGTCGAGTACATGGTGAGCGACCCGGTGATCCGAGCAGAGCGCTTCCGAGAGGGATTGACATGGGATATCAAGATCCTGATCCCTTCCTTCTATGCGACATATACAGAGGTTTATGCGGAGGCTCGGAAGGTGGAGAGAGAGTGGGGCTTGAAGCCGAAGAGGGATCGTAATTTATTTTCGGGGGCCAGTAGCAGCACGGGGGCTGCTAAGCGCCCTCAGCTTCAGCATCAGTCATTCCAGCATCATCAACAGCAGGTGCAGGCCAGAGCATCTGTCTAGAGGGTTCAGCATCGTCCGGGGCAGGATGATCTATCGTGCCACTACTGCAAGAAGCTCGGTCACCTCTTTGAGTTCTGCAGGAGGAGGCTGGGGCTGTGTCTCTTTTGTGGTGCTGCTGGGCATCTGATGCGGGAGTGTCCCAAGAACTCCCGTGCCGCTGGAGCAGCTCAGAGGGCACCTGTTCCGAGGGCACCAGCTTGTGTGCCGGTAGTTCAGCAGCGGGGTCCACTTTCGACCCAGCAACAGCAGTTTGTCCAGCACCGCCAGCAGATGGGTGGTCAGGATAGAGCCTTTGCTCTTGCAGCCGAGGAGATGGAGACTATTGCAGATGTTGTCGCAGGTTCTATTCTGCTCGATTCTTTTCCAGCTTTGGCCTTATTTGATTCTGGTGCTACGCACAGTTTTGTGTCTGTTTCTTTTGCTCTTAGGCCACAATATTATTGCTGAGTATCTTGGTAGGACTTGCAAGATTATGACTGGGAATGGCATCATCCTAGTTAATAATGTTTGCAAGGGGCGGAGAGTTTCTTTGAGAGGCCGGGAGCTGAGTGCGTGTTTGTTCATAATGCCACTCCCGAGTTACGATATGGTACTCGGTATGGATTGGTTGAGCATGCACCACGCTAGCATCGACTGCAGTGGGGACAGAATTCTATTCAGGCCACCAGGAGAGCCGGAGTATGAGTTCACCAGGGGTGCAGCGGAGCCAGGAGATGGATTCTGCGGAGCGTTGTTGGCGGGGCCGGTGTTGCCACATCTACTTATTGCTGAGTTCTTGGATGTCTTTCCCGAGGAGCTGCCCGGGATGCCGCCAGATCGTAGTATTGAGTTTTCTATAGGTCTAGTGCCGGGCACTGAGCCTATCTCCCAGCACGTCTATAGAATCAATAACAGTGAGTTAGGGAGCTGTAGAGACAGGTCGACGAGCTAGAGGACAAGGGCTTTATTCGATCTAGTTCTTCACCTTGGGGCACGCCAGTTCTTTTTGTCCCCAAGAAGGATGGTACGGTACGTCTGTGCATTAATTACAGGGCGCCCAACAGTCTTACCATCAAGAACAAGTATCCTTTGCCAAGGATTGATGACTTGTTCGACCAGTTGAGCGGGGCGAGGGTGTTCTCGAAGATTGACTTGCGTACCGGGTACCATCAGCTGAAGGTGAAGCGGGATAACACTCCGAAGACTGCATTTCAGACTCACTATGGCCAGTATGAGTATACCGTCATGTCGTTTGGGTTGACCAACGCCCCGGCGGTATTCATAAACTTGATAAACAAGGTATTTCATCAGTACCTTGACAAGTTCGTGGTGGTCTTCATTGATGACATTCTCATCTAATCGAAGACACCAGAGGAGCACGAGGAGCACCTGAGGATTGTATTGGACACTCTCAGGAGGGAGCAGCTGTATGGGAATCTGTCCAAGTACGAGTTCTTCTTGGATCGCGTGGAGTTCCTAGGCCATGTTGTCTCTGGCGAGGGGATTTTAGTGGATCCGAAGAAGATTTCTGCAGTGAAGTCCTGGTCTACGCTGAGCTCAATAGCAGAGGTTCGGAGTTTTCTGGGTCTGGCAGGTTATTACCGGAGGTTCGTGCAGGACTTTTCCAGGATTGCCCAGCCGATGACCCGCCTTACCAGGAAGGAAGAAGAGTTTGTTTGGTCCGAGGAGTGCCAGGCTGCCTTCGAGGAACTGAAGGCGAGGTTGACTACAGCTCCTATCTTGACGCTGCCATCTGGATCTGGTGGTTATACGATCTACAGTGATGCTTCAGGACGGGGTTTGGGTTGTGTGCTTCCGCAGCACGGAAAGGTGATGGCCTATGCATCTAGGCAATTATGTCCTCATGAGAGGAACTACCCTACCCATGATCTGGAGCTGGCAGTGGTCATCTTTGCTTTGAAGCTGTGGAAACATTATCTGTACGGAGAGCATGTGGAGATTTATACTGACCACAAAAGCTTGAAGTACGTATTTACCCAGAAGGAGCTGAATATGAGGCAGAGGCCATGGTTAGAGCTGATGAAGGATTTTGATATATCCTTACAGTACCATCCGGAGAAGGCCAATGTGGTCGCGGATGCTTTGAGCAGGTATCCCGTGGCCATGTGTTTGACGATGGATCGTCACCTTCTGGTAGATCTGGAGAGCTTGGGCATAGAGGTGATAGTTTCTGGGTTCGAGGCACAGATGTGGGGTCTTCAGGTACAGTCGGAGCTGATGGACAGAGTCAGGGAAGCTCAGTTTGAGGATGAGGCTCGAAGAGTCATCAGGGAGCAGGTCCGAGCAGGACTGTTGGATGCGTTCTCTGTAGCTGGGGATGGGTCGTTGAGGCATGGTACCAGATTGTGCGTGCTGAACGGAGGACTTCGGGAGGAGGTTCTTCAGGAGGCACACCGTTCTCAGTACTCTATGCATCCTGGAGCCAACAAGATGTATAGAGACTTGTGACAGCATGTTTAGTGGTATGGCATGAAACGCGAGGTCGCTCAGTTCGTTTCTAGATGCTTGGTGTGCCAGCAGGTAAAGACCGGGAGGCAGAGACCCGGTGGATTGCTCCAGCCACTACCCATTCCTGAGTAGAAGTGGGAGCATATCACTATGGACTTTGTATCTGGGCTTCAGCGCTCTCCAGGTGGGAAGGATGCGATTTGGGTTATTGTTGATCGATTGGCCAAATCGACCCACTTTTTGCCTTTCAAGGTGGGTTTGTCTATGGAGAGGTTGGCCGAGATGTACGTGCGGCAGATAGTCCGATTGTACGGGGTTCCAGTGAGTATAGTCTCGGATCGGGACAACCAATTCACTTCCCACTTCTGGAGGAGTTTGCAGCTTAGCTTGGGCACATCGCTCAAGTTCAGTACCGTATACGACCCTCAGACAGACGGGCAGTCGGAGAGGACGATTCAGACCCTCGAGGATATGCTTCGTACCTGTGTCTTGGACTTCGGAGGATCGTGGGAGGACCACCTTCACTTGGTAGAGTTTGCTTACAACAACAGCTACCAAGCCAGTATAGAGATGTCACCTTTCGAGGCTCTATACGGACGGAGGTGCCGTACTCCCTTGTCTTGGGATGATGTCGGCGAGAGGGTTTTGCTTGGCCCTGAGATGGTAGTGGATGCTGCAGAGAAGGTCAGGGTTATCAGAGATAGACTTCGGGTGGTGCAGGATAGGCAGCGGTATTAGGCCGATAGCCACCGGAGGCCATTGGAGTTTGAGGTATAGTTTAGATTTTTCTAGTATTTGAGTCTGATTGTGATTGTTTTAGATCATGCTCTAAGCCTTGTATTTTGTTCTAGGTTGATGATCTTGTGTTCCTGCGGATTTCTCCGACGCGTGGCATGATTCGTTTTGGTGGCGGCGGGAAGCTTAGTCCACGATACATCGGACCATTCCGTATCTTGGACAGGATCGGTGCAGTGGCTTACCGACTGGAGTTACCGCCCGCACTAGAGGGAGTGCACAGCGTGTTCCACGTGTCGCAGCTGAGACGGTACGTGGCAGATCCCAGTCACGTCTTAGACCACTCCGAGATCGAAGTGGGACCGACACTCAGCTATCCAGAGAAGCCGGTTGAGATCTTGGACCGAAGAGAGAAGGTGCTCCGGAACCAGGTCATTCCCTTGGTTCGCGTTGCATGGAGACACCACTCTCCAGGTGAGTCTACCTGGGAGAGAGAGGACGACATGCGGGAGCGATTCCTATATCTCTTCGAGCCTTGAGGTAAAATTCTATCTTTTTCTTTCCTTGTTCTATTCATGATTGTTGTGTTAGTTCTTATTCAATTTCGAGGACGAAATTTTTTAAGGAGGGTAGATTTGTCACCCCCAGTTTTCGAATTAGGGGTATTTTCGTTATTTTCCAAGTTTTATAATTTTTAGGAATTTTATTTGATTTTATATGATTTTTAGGGATTTGTTTGGTTTAGTTTGAATTTTACCCAATTCGGACTTAAGTTGGAGATCCGGGTAGTCTGGACCCTAGTGGGACCCACATACTAGCTGGACTTGGTCCACATACCATCCTAATTAGGCTAGAAACCATAAACCCTACTTCCATGGCTTAATTAGTCATTTTAGATGCTTAATTAGTTAATTAGAATTAAACCAAAACGAATCGAACCAAACCCGAACCGAACCCAACCTAAGTCTAATGGGTTGGAGGCTTAGTGGATCCACACCCAAACCCACTAAGCCCCCCCCCCCCATGGCCGGCCAAGTAGCCACCTCCCCCTCCTCTTTTCTTCACAACTAAGTTAACTTTCTCTCTCTCCATTTCTTTCTTTCTTCCAAGCTTCTTCTTCTTCAAGGATTTCAAATTAGGTATGCCATTAATTCCCATTAATATTCCTCTATTTCATTTATTCCCTTCACAATAAGTGTGGAGGAGATCATTCTCCACACTTTGACCATAGCCTTTAATAGGTTTCCTAAAATCTAGGTTAGGGATTTGATTAGGAATTTTCTTAATTAGAGTGATATATATATATATATATATATATATATATATATATATATATATATATATATATATATATATATATATATATATATATATTTATATATGTATATATATTTATATGTGTTTGTGTGTATGTAGAGAGTGGTGGTGGTGGTATTGGTGCATACACACAACACATATAAATATATATACATATATATATATATATTATATATATATATGTATATATTATATATATATATATATATATATATATATATATATATATATATCTATATATATTATATATATATTATTTATATATATATATATTATATATATATATATATATATATGGAGATAGTATATATAGAGGTAGAAGGAGAATAAGAAGATGAAGAACAGCAGTAACAGTAGCATTACCAGCTTGCAGCAGCAGCTGGTAGCAGTAACAGCAGCTGTAGCAGTGGCTGCAGCAGCAGCAACCCCCCCTAAACCCCCCTTTTTAGCCCCCTTAAACCCCCCTTTAAACCCTCTTATGTATATATATGTATATATATAAATATATATGTTTATATATATATAAATAGATAGATAGTTATATAGTTAGATAGAAGATTAGGAAGAAGAATTAGAAGAAGAAGAATAGGAAGAATTAGAAGAAGGAGAATTAGAATAAGAATGAGAAGAAGTTAGAAGGATAATGAGAAGAAGTTAAGAAGAAGAATTGGAAGATTAGAAGGAGAAGAATTAGAATTAGAGAGGAAGAGAATTAGAAGAAGGAGAATTAGAATAGGAATGAGAAGAAGAATTAGAAGAGGAATGAGAAGTAGAAAATAGGAAATCAATTGGGAGGAGATCGAGTTAGAGGGTGAAATCGAGCTCCGAGTGTCGGAACGCGATGAAACTTGGGGGAGATCTAGAATACGTGAATTAGACTTTGCGGGTAGGCTCCCGAGTTGAAATTGGGGTTTTAGGACGACGGTATCGCACCGTACCATTGCGTATCTTGAGATATTCAAGATATCGGCAATGGGCCGTAAGATGGACTGGATTCCATTCTACCTAGGAATCTTGGTAGGTAATGAATGTACAGGCTAGAATCCTACTACCCTAGGGAGCACGGGTCGAAATACCAAGCGTAGGTAGCCTAACTTGATATTTGCCTAGGTTAGAAATTTACCTTTGTAAAGGGTAAATTAGGATATTGGCCTATGGCCAAGATACGGGTTTAGAAGTCCAAGATAGACTTGGATATGGGTTGTAAGGGTTGGTAATGATTAGAAATAGTCGCCTAGACCTAGTCTTGACCTTGGTTGACTACGGTTGACTTTTTAGACCAAAAGTCAAAAATGGGTCAACACTTTACCCAATTAGTCCCAAATTCCATTAGACTTGGACAGTTGACCAAAAGTCAACTGTTAGTCACCATTGACCTAGGGTTGACCTAGAGTTGACCGGAGTTGACCTGTTGACCAAAAGTCAACTGTAAGTCAACTTTCGACCTAGTTTGATTCGGATTGACTTCCAATGTTCTCCCATGACCAAGGTTGACCTAACTAGGCTTGTCCTGACCTAGAATGACTTAATAGGATTTAATTTGATTTGACTTTACTTCCTAAAATATAGTATTGATACGTCTTGTTCTCTATAGGTTCTCGAGACGCTGCATTGGATCCCGTTGACATATTTTATCATATTACAGGCGAGTACATTCTCTGATAACTGTTTCCCAATTTATGATAACTGTTATGATTCATGTACTTAGTGTAGATATGCTTATTCCTGATACATGGTTCTCACGGATTGGTATTCCTGGGTCTCAACGAGAGATGTTTCTCCTTCTTAGGTTGGGATGTATTATGCAAGCTCCCTTGTGGCTCTTGCTCAATATATGGTCACTAATTCTAGAGAAGATTAGCTCCCTTCTCATAGAATCCCGTGCAGTGACGTGTCCTATTTGGATCCATTCTACCAGTTGGGGTAGGGGGAGTAGTAGCGTATGCCTGTGATCATATCCCCTTGTATTCTTTAATAGTGTTAGTCATATACCGTACTTATGACTAGCCAGACCGGTTCTTGACAGGTACCCAAGCCGATCACAAGTTGAAACTGCTACTCACACACATTGAATATATGGCTTACCTTGATTGTGTATATACCATGATTCAGTTCTACTTTCTTGTTCTAGCTCTAGTTCTACAGCTTACCATGTCATGATACATATATATACACTCCATGATTTCATTATATATGCTTTATTTACAGTCTTATAGCTTTTATTCTATCTTGAGATCTGTTATGAGATATATGTACTCGTTCCATCCTGACTGGATATGTTGACAAAATATCACAGATGCTGATGAGGGGGATTGCAGTACCTACTACGGTCCGGATGACGTAGTGGGCTTAGACTTGGAGACCTTGATCCAGCAGGGCTTAGCTCCGCCTGACGAGACTTTACCTATTGCTTAGTTAGAGTAGGTCTTTTGTACTGGACCTTGTCTCCAGTTACTTTTGAGACTGTTATTATTTTGGATTGTATTAGAGACTTGGACTTGGACTTGTATATTATTTATGTTTGGACTTGACAGGTTATATTTTGTCGTCATGTTGTCTTTATCTTTCAGTCTTTACTTATCATCTTAGAGTTGTGATTGAGCACTCATATATTATCATTGCTTGTCCTCCGTTCGGAGTTGACCATATTCTCGACAGGTTTTGATATTATATATAAACTGTTGTTAGAGTAGAAAACCTACAGCGTTCCACGCTATTTTTACGGTGAGGGCTGGACGTTGTTACGTACATGTGCCCTTATAGCGGGTGCGGGTCGTGACAATAACTTATTTACGGCATGCATTTGTGCACGCCATAAACGATAACTTATTTATGGCATGCATTTGTGTGCACCGTGTATGTTGCTATCGTGCTCTCTAAGAATTTTTTTCCTAAGTACTAATTGTTTCCCTAAAAATCTCTTCCAAATTAACTTTCCCTCAATGTTTATGCTAATTAATTAACTCTCGCTTGTTATAATAAGAGGTAGGATAGCATTGTCTTACCTAGTAGTAAAGCAAAATGAACAATAAAGCAAAAAAAAAACTAAAATTCAAACAAAAATGAACAATAAAGCAAATTAAGTCAACAGTTTCAAAGTGTTAGAAAAGAGAAAGTAAAAAAAACTTGTAACATAAAAAATATTCAACATATGTAAAATATTTACATTTATCAAAAATTTCAGTTTCCCTCTTCTTATTTCACACCCATTCCTATTTCCCCCTCTAAACCCTGTCTCTCTTTCTTTCCTTATTCTTCTTCAATCTCCTCTTCATCTTTCTTCACTGTCCTCTCCAGGATAGACTCTCCGCTAGGGGTGCAACTCGGGTGGGTTGGATCGGGCTTGAGTTCAACCCGAGTCCAACCCGATGAATGATAATCCTGGCCCAAGCTTAAGCCCAACCCGACCTCGGGTTCAACATATGAAGCCCAAGACCGAATCTGGAGGAAGCTCGGGTTGGGTCGGGTCCAATGGGTTTATCGGGCTCTAATATGATATTTAAAATAATTCTAAATAAGATTAATATTAAACACATAATCAAATAGCAATTAAGCATCAATCATTATAAAATACAAATTAACATAAAATTTAGAAGGAGTTGAAGAGTTTGGGTTGATAAATTTAGGATTTAAATTTTTTATTAGAAAGTATGAATATATATATATATATATATATATATATATATGTGTGTGTGTGTGTGTCGGATTTTGGGTTATTCTTGTAACCCGACACGTGAATCCGAGCCCAACCCGATTTTTGATCGGGTTCAAATATTTTAACCCGAACCCAAGCCCGAGCCCAAGTATCATCAACCCTAACCCAACCCACTGACGGGTTTACCCGGTCGGGCTCGGGTTTAGCCCGCCCGAGTTGCACCCCTACTCTCCGCCAATCGGTGGCAGAAGGGTCAGATCCGAGCACCCTGATCATGTCTCCGACGATCTCTTGGACAAGAAGCAAATTCGAGTCCACGACGAACGTCTCCGGCGGTTGATCTCCACTGACATCGTAGTTGAGTGCGGTATCGTGGCGGACAACGCTGAGGGGCGATGGACGTTACCAAAGTTTTTATCTTCCCCTATCTCCAAATCTCTCTATCCTCACCAAAATTTCTCTCCCCCGATCCCATTATCATACCAACTTTTATCTTCCCCCATCTTCTTAGCAGCAATCACAATTCACAGCCGACCCCTATCTTTTTTGCCTCCCAAACCCTAAAATTTAGGGTTAGTTTTCGTTCTTTCACCATGGTAAAATTCTCCTGAAGTTTCCTATAAGTTATAGTAGAAATCATATAATCTATCCCTTTATTATTCTTCTTTGTTGTTTCTGGTTCCTTGTAGCAGCAAGGGGATTACTTCGAGCTCCACGGGAAGCGCCATGGCTACCTTCTCGACCACTTGGACCAGAAGAGGAAGAAGGAGGCGTGCCAGGTCCACGAGCAATCCGCTTTCACGTAAAAGGGTCAATCTTTCAGTAGTTTTTGATCGAGTATTTAGTATTTTAGGGTTTAATTTGATAAATTGTGTGAAAAAGTTTAAAGTTTCGGTTGCTTTGATTAGTACTAGCAGTGATTGTTTGGGATTCAATCTGATAAAATTATTTCAAAAATGTGGACAGGTTGTTAGTATCAAGGGCAAGACGTTCGCGAAGAAGCGGTAAGCGGAGAAGGTACTGATGAAAAAAACGTGAGACATTATCCTTTATATTGTGGTTGATGTTGGCAATGTTTTCCAAAATTTTAACTTATTCTTTAGTTTGATTGATTACAGCATAAACAAGTAATGTATTTTCAGGTGGTTATTGAATTTAATTTGATTTTTGTAGTAATCAAAAAGAAGTTTTTTAGAAAAGATAATAATAATTGAAGAGTCGAGAGTTTTTTTGGAAAAGATAATAATAATTGGATATCCTATCTAACAATAGGTATGCTGGTTGTGCTTCAGGTGTGCTCTTATGCATTATCTCTTCTATATAGGGATGTAGTATAATACTGCCACCTACGCTTGTGCTTTCTTCAATGTGACTCTTGTGCTCACTTTCCTGATCGCCATACCATTCATGTATGCAACCATATGTATCTTGAAATGAGAGAGCTGAGAGCAAACAAATTGTTAGCCATTTCCCTGTACTGCTTCTTTGTAAGCCTCTCTGACATTTATATACATAGATTGGAAACTGCAATTATGAAAACGAAGGCAGGGGTTGCGAAGGTGCTCGGGGAGGTCCTTTACTTTGCGGGCGCGATGGTGTTGGCATTGTACAAGGGCATCGCCCTAACCAGCACATCGCACCAAGTAGCAGCGTACTCAGAAGGACATGCAAGTTACTGTAGGGACAATTCCACTAGAGGCAAATGGATGCGTGGGACAGTTATGCTAGTCATAATCAGTTTCAGTTTGTCAGCATGGTATCTCCTCCAGTCCAAAATTTGTAAGAGGTTTCCTGCTCTCTGCACCGGCACCACGATCATGTTCTCTCTAAGTTTTCTTCAGGCAGCTGTGCTAAGCTTTGCCACTAAGAGGGATATAACCTTGTGGGTTTTGAAAAGTAATGTGGAGATCATAACTATCACGGTTTCAGTAAGTTTTGCTTAACTTGTCTATTAACTTATAATGTGGAGATCATAACCATCGCGGTTTCAGTAAGTTTTACTTGACTATTAACTTGTGGAGATCATAACTATCGCAGTTTCAGTAAGTTTTACTTGTCTATTAACTTGTAATGTGGAGATCATAACTATCGTGGTTCAGTAAGTTTTGCTTAACTTGTCTGTTAAGTTTTGCACTTTACCCATCTTCTGTGACTTCTACTGATGTTCTTGAAGTGTATGCGCTATATTATATCAATTAGGTAAGCAATTGTCTAATTATGGATTGTCCTTTACGGATATGGGCAAAACAAACCTGTTTACGCGTACTGCTTAATGGCACATGGAACCATGGAAGAAAAGACATACAAGAGACAGGTATGTTTAAAATTAAATGTATCGTAGCAAAGAATTCATGGAGATTTGCATCAGCTTAAGGCATTAGAATTTTAGTTTGGTATTCTTTTTAACTCAACATGTAACATTATAGAAATGAAATGAATTCTAGGTGACGAAGGAAGGGCTTGCAGCAAGGGTGGTAGATAGGCAACAAGTATACATGACTATGTCCAAAGAGGAGATACTGCTTCTGTCACGACCCGCACCCTAGAGTAAGGGCACGAGACGTGGGTACATCCAGCCTACGCCGCAGTGTCGGCGGTAGAACGCTGTCCTAGGTCACAACATCTAACAGTTAAAGGTAATAAACAGTTATACTCCCCGAATGGGGGTGACATAACAGAATATATCTCAATCAAAACTAAGGTAGAACAAGATGAAGATATGTAGATAAATATCCAGAATGAAAGCACAGAAATACGATCCAGAATTCTAAGTGTCTAAAATAAATACATATCCCAAATATCTCAGAATCTATATACAGTGATCCAGAAAAGTAAAGACATCCTATTCTAAGGAGTGTCATCCCCTGCTAGTAGGTCCATGTCACTAGTGATGTCTAATGCTGCACCAAGAGGGGTAGACACCAGAGTCTCATCATTCACTGTAAAATTTTCAACAGGTCCAGTCAGGATGGGAGAGAGTACAGTACATCTCAACAAAATCATAACAAGTTAGAAATATAAGCATACTAGAGAGTAAGATACATGATCTGAAGAAATAACATGATAAAAAGAGAGAGACTGTAAGTAAATAGCTATAATATATAGAGAACTAACAGTGCTAGTGATTCAGAGCACAAGATGGTTATGTAAACGGCACGATGTTGTACGCGAGTAATCTACAGAGGTTTGTACACGAGTAATCTACTGGATTGAATACATAACCACTTCTACTCTCCGGCCCCAATCAATACACAAGGATCTAGCTAAGTTATGTTATTGTACACGAAGGTCATGTGAATACATGATTATACACGATTCACACGTTTCGTATACGAATGTCACAAATACAAGGAGTACACGATGTTCACGATAAAGTACACGAACACGAATACCCGATATATCCGCTAAGGGAGATAACATCGCACAACCAGATCCATATAGTACTAATCCGTGTTTCCAACGTGTCAGCATCATGTAAAGTAATCTAAAGCAGGAATATAATCCTAAACAAGATATGAAATGATCAGAGAATGTACTCGCCTGTAACCTGAGAATCTGGAGAATATATACTATCCGAGGAGTGGTGTCTGGCTCCTATTAGAACAACACAAGTCATAACAAGTCCAGAATGGTAAAAAAGATGTACTACAATGCATTCTACATGAATCTAGGTCAATCTAGGCCAAAGTCAACTCTTGGTCGACTCTGGTCAACCCTAGAAGTCAAACTAGGTCAACTAGGTCAAACCTAAGTCAAACTAGTCTATACTAGTCTATTCTAGGTCTAACAAGACTGCACAAGACTAATCTAGACTCTATACTGACAAGCAGATACATCCATAGGCTAAGAGCCTAGGCTAGCTATTAGGTAATACCATGCCTAACCAACCTATAACACATATCTACATGACATTATATATCTAATATATATTACACATATTGATATAGCTATAATGTAATATAGAAACATACATTAGCTAATAGGTTACCTATAATATATATCAACCATACATATATCATATATATATTATAGCACACACTCATATATATAGGAAACCTATATATATATATATATATATATATATATATATATATATATATATATATATATATATATATATATATATATATATACATATGTAAAGAGAGAGGGGGACACATGTGCTCAAGTGTGTGAGGGTGTGTGTGTCACATGAATGTGTGTGATAACATGAGAGTGTGTGGAAGGACACATGTGTGTGTGAGTTAGAGAGATACATGATAGCATGTGTGTGTGAGTGTCAGATATCTGAACAGGAAACACTAGAAATCAGTGAGGTGTTCATGGGGGTGTGTGTGTTAGACATAGATATGTGAGTGTGGTGTCAAGTGAGGATGTGTGTGTGTCATACATGATAGGGTTGTGTGTTAGTGTCAAGAGAGACAAGTGTGTGTGTGTAGTGAGGCATGGGTGTGATCCTGAAAACAGTGTAGGGAAATCAGTGAAGGGGTAACATGTGTGTAATGAAAAACAGTGGCAAGTGGTTCAATAACAGTGGCTTAGGAATCAACTCAGGAAATAGGAATTCCTGGAAGACAGTGAGGAAAACAATGTGTGAATCTGGAAACCTAAAATAGTGAACTACCCATATATATAAAATCTGGAATTAGGTACACATTGGGACACAGTAAAGTGAGGGTTAATCTCAGGTAAAATGGGAATGAAATAACAGTGAAGTAACTTAGAAAACTCAGTTTTTCCAGTCCAAACAAACACCCAATTTCTCAGTTTAGCAGATTTAGAAAGGAAGGAAAATCAATCCCAGTTTTTTTTAGAGAACTAATCTCAGGTATGAAACCTTCATTCTCAGGTAAAATGCAAATATTGCAATGAAATGGAAAGGAAATCTCAGATTATATAGCATTGAACCATTACAATACAGTGATAAAGAAATGGAAATCAATTCCAGTTTAACATGAATAACATTCATCAACTCTCAGTAAAAGAATCAGAAAACTCAGGTTATGGATTAACAGTGAATCACATTCGGTTTACAGTGAACAAAATCTCAGTTAAGGAAAGCCCTTGCATCAGCTATTTCAGTTTAGTAAAATGAATCTCAGGTTCAGTTTCATGAACTTAAATCAACCCAACATATCCAATTTCCATTAACACACCATAAAAGTCCAATTGAATTGTAATATTGCATTATTATGAACGAACAATCATGTAGGAGAATTTAACAGTTGAAAACATCATTCAAACAGGGAATTAAAAAGGTTTAGAAATCTGGAAACCAATGTATAAGTTAACATGAATTCGAATCCATCTCAAATGTAAAAAAAAAAACCCATTATTAACTCAAAAACCAAATTGAATCGAAATATTTCATTCACATATACTAACAATCATGTGGGGATATATAATAGTGCAAAACAGCAAGTAAAACAAGGAATTAAAGTTAGAAAAAAAGGGGAAAACCATGTATCAGTCAAATGTATCAGTGTTTCATGAATTAACCCAGTTCGAAACCAATTCCTCAACCAACCTTTAAAATAACATGTAAATGAATTCCAACATATATCATACATCCTATTTAGGATCAATTTAGCAAGTTAAAACACAATTAAAAGCATTTAAAATCGAATTAAACACAGAGAAACCACCCAGTGCACTGAACCGTATAGTGCACACACAATACACGTGCAATATCGTGTCTGACATGACACAAGGGGTCGTACCACTTGGGGACCCCGTGTCAGTCACGAGTACGACACGTGTGTCGAGTTTCGTGAGTGGAAGTGGCGTGTGCACTGAGCAAACATCCCCGAGCAGCAGGACAAGGAAACTGCCTGCGCGCGCGCGTGCACCCGCGTGTCTGTGACGACTCGACACGACTCTAAAATGTGCTCAGTACACTAGAAACACACAAGCGAGATCAAACCCTAATTTTCTATTCACATACATTCCTAAAATAGGTCGAAATGCCCTTTGGGGCATTTCGTCAAACACCTATAAACATAGGCTGATACGTGTCCGATACGGACACGTATCAAACTCGAATTCTAGGGTTAGCTACATCTAGAGTTAGGTTAGGCCTAGGGCTCCCTAGATATGCAATAAAATCAATATTCTATGGTGTAGAAATGAAATTACCTATAGGTTGCAAATCCTCCAAAAAGCTCCAAAGAGGGGTGTTCCTCTTGATAGCCAAACTTCCCCAAATTGTCCAAACTCTGAAATATTCTTCCATAAACAGCAAGAACAGAAAAATTAGAATCTATAGCAATTGGTTTGGGGGAAAAAGGAGTTAAATAGGAATTTCTATGAATTAAGGAAGATGGAGACTTACCTCTTTCTAAAACTTTGCAAAATTCCTAATGGAGGCTAGCCCTAACTTTGAGGAGCATTAAATAGAGGGGGGATCATGTGGCCGGCCATGGGCTGATGGAATAGGTCTAGGGTTCCACTAGTGTTGGGTTGGGCCTCTATGGGCTTAAGTCATAAGCCATGACTTGTGAAATCACAAGCTATTCCTAATCAAATCAAATCCTAATCTCTCCAAATAAGTTTTAATGAATTAAATGCCACTAACTTAGGTCAAGCTAGGGTTCCACTACCTAACCAAATAGTCATGACCTAGGTTAGCCTCTAGGACAGTCACCAAGGCCAACACTAGTCAAAGTCTAAAATAGCACCAAATCAAATATACTAAAAATCACTGAAAATTCTAATAAATATAATTAATACTAACTATCACTAACCATGGTTAGCTAAGACTAGCTATGACTAATCTAGGTTAGGTCCAAACCAAGTTAGGCTAATCACAATACATGGCAATCAATTAAATAATATTAAAATCACACCATTCTTAATAACACATTAAATTCCAATAATATATATTAAATTCAATTAAATTCAAAATGACAAAAATACCCTTGAACTGGAAATGAGAAATGAAACACCATAATCACATGGCTAGGCTCTAGGTTAAGCTGTCTCTAGTGTTACACTATCAAAACACCAAAATCATAAGTCATGATTTAAAATAGTTTTAAAATAATTTAAAAATTACCAAAAATCATATCATGATTTAAATATCATTATTAAAAGATTAAAATCACAAAATTTCAAAATTATCCTCATTTGGAAAATTGGGTGTTACAGCTTCTCTTTGACTTTGGTGGAGAAGATAATGCATATATACTTAGCTCAAACCAAGGCAATATTGTAACATCAAATCAAGAGAAAAGTGGCAATTAGTTACCCAGAACCTAATGGCACCAGCAGCTCTGATAAGATCATGGAATGTTTACTCGACAGAGCAGTGGTGAGATGTCTAAACGTTCTCCACGATGATATTTACAAAGTCCAACTTTTAAAATATTGTTGGACTTGGGCCTTTATATTTCATCTTTTCCATATATATACCCACATAAAATAGGATAAAGGCTTTCGGGTTTATGTTTCCTTCTGTACTTTAAAACCTTTGGTGTCTATAACACATTCCTCTGAAGTTGTTATTTTTATATAAGCCTTTCTGATCCAATGACTTCGAAATTAGACCCTCTAATTTCCTGCTGACATTTGAATATCATAAACCATATTTCATGTTGTATGATGGATGAAATCGCATATATCATTTCCTCAAGTAGTCATAATACTGTAGGTCTGAACTATATTTTATGTTAGCATATGACTTCCTTACTATTAACATCAGGGTTTATGGTCTTCAGTTGCAAACTTCTTGGTTCAATATACATTTGCATATATAACATTAGGACTGACAGTCCAAGAAGTAGACGAATTTTACTTATTCAATTTATAGAAGATACTAAAGAATTTTATTTTTTATTGTGGGGGCTTTTGGCAGGCACAAATTATGGCCCATGTCGAATATTCTGGCCAGTTCAAATCTGTAAAATACTATATTCAAAGTGCTTACCTTCGTTGTTGTCGCCCCTTTAACAAAGTTCTTCTAGCTGCTTACTTACTCATGATTAAAATATATGATCTCCACTTCTGATCCTTCTCAATCCAAAATGAACATGTAGCATGCTTAATACTAAAGATAAAAGCTTCATCATTTTGTATTGTATGCATATATATAGATCAATCTTGAAACAAATAGTTGGTTTGTGTTCCCATTCTTGTCCATTATTTTTGAGGTCACGTTTTGGTTTCTTGGGCAGTTTTTTGTTAAAAAATAATTTACTTTCTTATTTTTAGGGAACTAATATAGAACTCCCTACTTTATGATGTAGATTCAAGATTGGATTGCTACATGTTACGGCTGGTTTCAGATGCAATTTGGCTGCTGGGTACTTTATTACTAATGTTTGTATGCAATTTGGTTATTTGGATTCAATTTGGTGAATGAGGCCTACTGCTGGATACTTCATTACTGGTGCTGAGTACTTCATTACTAGCTGCTCTGTGGTGAAGGTGGCCTAGAATATCAACACATGAATGGTTGCTCTAGTTTCTTTTATTATTATTGTAATATAATCTGCATGTCAGGAATACCAACTTTCACTTTCTTGGAGGAAGAAATAGGACACATTTTCTCTCTTACGGTCTTTTGGATTGCTAGTATTGGTTTGCTAGCTGCTTTTATATGGATGTGTGTGTACCTTGTAATACAATATGAATTTCTTATTAATGCATCATGTTATGGTCAATAGTCCCTTATAGTCATTTAGTAAATTTATATTGTTCGCCAATGAAATAGTACGGTGGATGACATGAGACTACGTTGGAATGTTTCTAGATCCATAACTACATTTTGTTCATTTAGCGGCTGAACGTAGCATGCATAACGAAAACGTTGTGAATCTTGTTACTACTACTACAAGAAAAATGAACATTTACAGCACGCAAAACATACCGTAAAATATTTTTCACGGCATACATTTTGGCACCGTAAAAGGCCATGCCACAAATGACCCTATTATTTACGGCGCGCATTTGAACGCTGTAAATGATCTCTTACGACACACATTTGAACATTGTGAAAAATATGGAGAGGTCATTTACAGCGTTTAAATGCACGCAGTAAATAATAGGATTATTTACGACATGACCTTTTACGGCACCAAAATGTACGCCGTGAAAGATCTTTTACGACGTGTTTCGCGTGTCGTAAATGATTATTTTTCTTGTAGTGAGGGTTCGACAACTTAGGATGTCTGAGGGTTAGCGGCCGGAGGACTGTAGGACAATGTACAGTTATTAAATAATAGAAATAGAAATAGGATATGCAGTTACCCTCCCTCCCCCCGCGCATATGAGCATCATGCAGTTACCCACCCCCCTCCATATGAGCAACATAGAGTACCAACCCTCTCCCCTCCCCCCCAATTTCTACCCCCATATCTCATTACATTAGGACTGCCACAGGCCTGGCAGTCCTACTGTATTCAAACCCGACTGTTGCAGCCGAACGGCCAAAACGAGATGCTCATTTGTTGTCTTCTAGGGTTAGGGTTTCAAGATAAAATATGGGTTTATCGTGTTCGAAAATTCCTTTCATGAACCATAAAGAGATTCTAAACCTAATTTATCAAAACTTTTTAGAGAATTAAAAATATTCTAGGATTTTTAATAGAATGTACAATTTTTTGAAGAAATTAGGAAAGAACGTACCTAGATTCCGGTTGCTTCGACTTGCGTGTCACCTTTTTGAATCTACGAATGTTGTTGAAGAAATCTTGGTGGAAGAATTGGGAGGGGGTGGTGGAGGAGAAGAAAATAGGGTTTTGGGAGAGGGAGAGGGAGAGTTCTCTTTTTTTTCTTTTGGTGGAGAGAGAGTGTAGAATGGGTTATGAGAAAAAATGAAGGGTTTGGGGGGTTGGGCTGCCCCTAGCAAACTTTGGATGCCCCATAGCAAATTCTCCACCTTCTTGGGCTGCCCCCAAGTAAGGGTTGTCCCTAGCAATAATGGTGGTGCCCTTAGAAAAAACCTTTTATAAGGGCATATCAAAACTTTATCAGGATTAGCCTATGTTTGTGGAAAAACTAATAGGGCTATCCCAATTTTCTATTCAAGGGGTTGCCCAAACTCCACCCCCCTCCCAAATTCTACTCTCATTTGTAAAATTTACTATCTTTCTCTTCCAAAATCCTAACTTTCTTCCTCCTCCTCCTCCTCCTCTTCTTCTTCTTCTTCTTCACCATTTCCCACTTTCCAAACTATACATCTTATTCTTCATCTTCTTCTCCACAATTTCTCCACTCTAAACCCTAGTTTTCTTCTCTATTATTTCCATCAAAACCCTAGTTTTTCTCTCCACAATTTTTATTCTCATCATTTTGATTCCTCACAAATAATGCATGAAAATAAACCCTAACATGTTTATTTCATTCTTTCTCACAAAAAATGCATGAAAATAAATCCTAAAATGTATATTTCATTATATTATCAAGATGGAAATAAATTCTAATATGTGTTTTTCATTCGACCATTTCAATTTTGGGACTGCCAGGAATGTAGCAGTCCTAAAATGTACTTGCTGTACAGCAAGTCCCTTTCAGGACTGCCACAATTCCTGACAGTCCTCAATACTTCTAGGACTGCCAGAAATTGTGACAGTCATGTTGTATAGCAAGGTCCTTTCAAGACTGCCATAATTCCTAGCAGTCCTCAATACTACGAGGACTGCCAAAAATTGTGGCAGTCCTGTTGTACAGTAAGTCCCTTTTGGGACTGCCATAATTTTTGGCAGTCCTCAATACTTCTAGGACTGTCAGAAATTGTGGCGTCATGATATAAACTTACTCAACAAATCGGTTTCTTCTAGAATTAGGGTTTCATCCATAATTTCTTCTATTAATCAAGAAAAATTGATTAAAAGATTTGATAGATTTGATAACCCAATTTCTTCTACAACTAGGGTTTCATCCATAAACTAGGGTTTGGAGAAAAAAAAATGAGATATTAGAAGGAGAAGAAAATATGAGATATTAGTGTAACGCCCCAGTCCCAAAATACATAGGACCAAGTACGTAAACATGCCAGCTGTATACATACAAAGTACAGGGTCTTGTATGTATACATAAGCTATAAAGTGCAGTAATCCAAGACAAAACTAAATCTCATCCACAATGAAAAAGAATAATAATATAAATATCAACTCGAATATTTATGATACAATCGTTGGGCGGAGACAAAGTCCACTACCAACTATCTCAATGAAAGAAATGTACATGAATCGAAAAATGGCAAGACGAACCAAGCGCAATCGTCTTCGAAAGAATGGAGAAGACCACGGCCTTGGCTAGGATACCGGCGAAAGACATGAACACACACCTGGGGAAAAACCAGGTCCTCAGACGGACGTAGCAAGATACAGGAAGAACAAGCTAATATGAACTGTCAGAATAATAAAATAGTATATAAAAGACTATCATAAACACAAATATGCAAAGGAGATTCTAACCGCCTAATGTGCAATTTATAGGACAACTTTCATGCGCATGGATGGGATTTTAGGCTATGTGTACGTAACTGGCATCCAGTCATCTGTATCCGGCCGTAACGTCCAAAACGTCAGAGGGTATCTGCAAATATATCGCCACAGTTCCATCCAGAGACTGTGGTTTACCTGTTTGGCTTCCCATACGCACTAGCGACTGTCCTCCCCCAATATTTCCTACACTGTTCAAGTCATGTCCATGGCTCGTCCAGTTTTGTAACTGCTTGAGTCTCTAAAACCCTAGTCATAGCAGTTACGAACAACTACCGTCACACGACAATAAAGATAGCTAGTCGATAAGTCGTGCCCCTAGCACATGTCTCAAAACCGTATAGTGTGAGTGTCACAGCCAAAGGAAGATATAAGGATATCCCCCAACAAAAAGGTAGTCCGCTAACACTAAGTCAACATGCATAAAGTAAAGTAACGACTAATAAAGTCGCTTGCACCCAAGTATGGCTTGGACGCGTAAGTTATATCAAAGGAAACTAACAATATGAACCAAAATAAATAATACAGAAAATAAATAATTTGACAGTAAATTAGCAAGGTATACTTGCCTATTGCGACGCCTGGTGAGCTGCCTGGTGTGTTACAATAAAGGTGGCACAAGATCAACTTCGGTGTTATAACTACGCAAGACGACCTCTCAGCTTGATCTAAGGTTGATCGGCGTGATATGATCGTATCGGCACAGAAGTAGTCCTAGACGTCAAAACTATGCAAGATAATTTCAGATGATGGTACGGACCATGCCATTAAGTCCGGAATAGTCAAATTAGCAAGGGACGATATAAAGTAATTCGAGGGTTGCAAGAAGATAGGAATACGACTAGCCATGGACAAGATTGATAACTGAAGATAATTGGTATAAATAAATATTTAATAATTTCTAGAAAACATCTATATATATAAATATATTTGAAAATTCTACTTTAGTCAAAATATATTTAGACAAATAATTGGTAAACCCCAAAAATTTGTTTAGTGCTTAAAAACATAAGTTTTGTCAACTATAGTTTTTGTTCAAAATCATAATTAAAATTCCATCAAAATAATATAGCAATATTCTTTTAGTATTTTGAAATCAGATTTGAAAATAAATATATGACTAGCCTAATATATATCTTGTTACACATATAACCTTTTTAAAAAAAAAATACTTAGTATGTACTTTATTTGAAGTAACTATAATAATAATAACACTACCTACATATATCTAATACATATATATTGTTATTTATAAATTAATAAGATAACAAAAATAATGCAAATAATAATAAAAGAAAATAATAATAATAATAATAATAATAATAATAATAATAATAATAATAATAGTAATAATAATGGTAATAATAATAATAATAATAATAATAATAATAATAATAATAATAATAATAATAATAATAATAATAATAATAATAATAATAATAATAATAATAATAATAATAACTAAAAACAACAAAGAAATAAATAAATAATAACAATAATTTTTAATGCCTCAAAGAAAGCATCTCACCAACGAAATAAAAAAATAAATTAAAATTTTTTCAAAACCCACATCAGCTGTCAGTTCACTTAATGAAAGATTAAGAAGAAGAAAAAAAACGAAAGAGAGAGAAAAGGGATTCATGAGAACACAGAGTGTTCTCTCTAAAGAACACTCAAGAATGGGAAGAGAGGAGGGGTTAGGATCAGATCGAGAGAGGGAAAATCGAGGGGAAGGAGAAGGCGGAAGCAGACGGTGGCCGTTCGCCGACGAGGCGGTGTGGCGGCGAGCGGGTGGCGCGCCAGCCTAGCGGCGGAGGCGAGGTCGAAAAAGGGCGGCCAGGCTAGGGCTCGACGGAGATGGGGCGTAGGCGGGAAACGGCGGAGGGTTTTGGCGGTTCACGTCGGAGGAGTTGGGGACACGGTGGGAGGAGATGGTCTCGGGTCCGGCATCACCGGCGAGGCGCTGGTGGGGGCTTCGGAGTGGGTTTTACACCGAGCAATCGTCGGCGGAGACGGAGGCCCGGGCGGTGGCGCGAGGTCGTCTCTGGCAGCGCCACTCGCGGAAAGGGGAGACCGCCCGGGAGGTTGGCCGACGCGGTGGACAGTTCGGGTCGGTGGCGCACCTATCTAGGTCGTGCGATGGCGCGCCAGAGTAGGAGGCCAGGTAGGGTTTTTCTTCCATTATTTCTACCGATGTGGTGTAGTTTTGGGGGTGGCCGACAGTTGGCGTCGGTGGCGGAAGTTACTGTAGGTGCAGGGGTGATGGTTGTTAGTGCCGAGGCACAATTTTCGATAGAAAATTCTGAAACTGAAACAATTGTAAAGACAACATTTCAAATGCAACACTTTAAAGAAGATGTGCAACAGAGATCCTGGAGGATTCTGAATTACGAGGATCTAAAAAGATTCTACGTAATACACAAAAAATCTAAAGAGACTTTTGTGCAAGCGACTATCGGCAGTAGAGCTTCTAAAAAAAAGTTACTGTAAAAGGCAACAGCAGCGATGACAGGTGAGAATGAAATGCTGGGGTGAATGAACCACCGTTGCTCAAATCTTTATTCGCCCCACACGAGCACGAACAGCTTCCAGGAACCAGCAAGTTCACGAAGAACTTCTGGAACGCTCGTAAGTCAATATTTGAGACTTGAACGGGCTTCCTGGACTTTACAGACTCCCTTCACTCTTTTTTTGGTGCATCTTTCAAAGGAGGCCAAGGGGCTCTATTTATAGAGTGGAGTTGAGACTTCACCTCTTCTCCTATCCGATGTGGGACTAAAATACCAATACTCAAAAATAGAGTTTGATATTTTAGATCATCTCACAATCAGCATATAAGTGTGCCAGTCCACACCTACCCCCCGAACACTCCCGTGCATGCCCGAGACATCCTGGAGTCCGTGTCCGAGTCCGAGTCCGCACAACAAAAATTAACTTGCATCTTTGTTGGATTTAATCCTTTTTCCTTCTAGAAAAATACTTCTACATGGCACAAACTTGTGCCCCACTACACCTCATGTGCACACCTCAACACAAGCAATGCATTATATTGAGATACTCACCATTTGGTGTAGCCGATGTAGGACTATCTTTTCTAGTCCAAAGGCAAAAATACCAACAATCCCCCACATATCTCAATATATGGGTTGAGCGTTCCCCACAGTGACAGCCCATCATGCATTAGGAGAGATGTCGCTACGACTTGAATCTTCCTGCATAGATTAAATAACAGCATGATACAAGAATGGACTAAGCCTTGAATTCTGCACCATAACTGCAATTCTTCCTACTCACATAATGACATCAACTGTGCTTCTGACTGCACATTGAAGGCCCTGTGCCAGCCTGGTTTCAGTGTATAATTTTGGGCGTCTACAAGTTTACCCTCAAGAGACGGCCTGATATCTCTTTCCATATACTATAGGTGAGTTCTTTATTAAAGAGATATGGCATGAAGCCTTGCGCTTCCTTGCGGTGCTATGCCGCTATGACATGGCCTGAAGCCGAGGCATTACCCCTACCTGGGAACCTCATCGTAGTGTCATACTACTGTAGCATGAGGTCACAAGCCTCTTTGTAGTGCCAAACTACCCAGCATGAAGCCTAAGGCTTCCTTGCGGTGTTACACCGCAATGATATGGCTTGCAATGCCGAGGCTTTACCCCTACCTGGGTACCTCATCGTGGTGTCGTGCCACTGTAACATGGGGCCATCCTCCCATTTGTAGTGCTGTCTACAACTCTTTAATTATGTCATACAGCATTAGGCCACCTGCCTATTTGCGGTGCTACGCCGCTATGACTTGGCTTATAAAGCCGAGGCATTACCCCTACCTGGGAACCTCGTGGTGGAGTCACCCCACTGTAGCATGGAGTTTCACTCCTTGTAGTGCTGCTCTACCGTACTTCCTGTAAAGCACACCAGGCATTCACTCTGCCTGAGAACTCATTAAGGCGTTTAAGCCAACCTTCCACAGGATCTGTTTTTCTGCAGAAAATACATAGTAGACAACAGTGGTTATGGGTCCGTATCCCTTTCATGTTCCAGAGAACAAGTACCCACTGTTACCTGATAGTTTCCCAGTCAGTGATCCTCCTTTGAACCAAAAGTTAGATGCCTAGTAGATTTCTCTTTGAACTAATAGCATAAAACTTTATGGTAGGATTACAAAGACACACTATCAGAATACCTTCAAGCCCATTTTACAAGCTGTGTCATTGACCAGCTGGCGCTTGAGGCCCTTGGTGAACGGATCCGCCAGGTTCTCCTGACTCCGAACATCAATCACTGTAATAACACCTCTCTTGATAAGATCGTGTACTGCTCTGTGCTTCAACCATACCGTTCTCTTCTTCCCGTTGAAGAGTTCATTTGATGCCACTGCTGCTGCCGCCTGGTTGTCACAGTATATCGGTATTGTCGGTATCTGAGCCCCAACCACAGGAAGATCATACATGAGCTCCCGAAGCCACTCTGCTTCATCTGCAGCAGCATCCAATGTAAAGAATTCAGATTCCATGGAGGAGCGAGATAACATAGTCTGCTTCTTCGACTTCCACGATATAGCAGCTCCGCCCATGGCAAATACGAATCCACCTGTGGAATACTCGCTCTCCATATCTGAACACCAGCTAGCATCACTGAAGCCTTCCACTACTGACGGATCTCCGCTGTAGAAAAGTGCATATGTCTGAGTTTTCTTGAGATATCTCATAACACGCTTCACAGCTTTCCAGTGCTCAACGCCTGGATTGCTAGTGAACCGACTCAGTATTCCCACAGCAAAAGCTATGTCAGGCCTTGTGGCAGTAGTAGCGTTCATCAAGCTTCCGATGACGCTAGCGTACTCCAACTGCCTGACACTTTTCCTCGAATTAGGCTTCAGCTTCTGATCACTCCGGTACGGTGTATCAATTATGGGAAGATCTTGATACCCGTAGCGAGTGAGCATCTTCTCAATATAATAAGATTGTGACAGCGCTATTCCAGTGCTGTCCGAATGATCTTGAGCCCCAAGATTACGTCGGCATCCTCCAAGTCCTTCATACTGAACTTGGTCGAGAGGAATTTCTCTGTCTCTGTGATGCAGCTTAAATCCGTACCTAGGATTAGCATGTCATCCACGTAAAGACAAACGATTACTCCTCTTCCGTCAGCAAACTTCGTATAGACACACTTGTCTGTTTTACTGATCCTATAGCCATTTGACCTTATCACCTTGTCAAACTTCTCATGCCACATTTTGGGAGCTTGTTTCAAACCATACAGAGACTTCATCAACTTGCAGACTTTGTCTTCCAGACCTCTGACGACAAAACCTTCTAGTTGTTGCATGTAGATCTCTTCGATCAGCTCGTCATTAAGGAATACCGTTTTCACATCCATCTGATGTATCACCAGCTTGTGTATTGCTGCTAGAGTAATTAATAATCTGATGGTTGTCATCCGAGCTACTGGAGCATAAGTGTCAAAGTAGTCGATCCCCTGCTTCTGAGCAAACCCCTTGGCCACTAGCCTGGCCTTGAACTTGTCAATGGTTCCATCTGCTTTCATCTTCTTCTTGAAGATCCATTTGCATTCGATGGGTCTTGCTCCTTCTGGCAGGTCAAACCAATACCCATGTGTTGTTGGAGGTGATTGAGTCAATCTCGTTGTCTATCGCCTCCTTCCAGAATACAGCATCTCTGGTCTTCATCGCCTCATCATAGGTAAGCGGATCTGCTTCCACATGATAGGTGACGAAGTCATCTCCGAAGTCTTTCGGCCTTCTCGTTCGCTTAGTTGACGGCTCAGCGAGTTCTGGTTCAGCTGGTGTCTCCTTGACGACAGCTTCATCTTGGACTACTGGTTCATTAAAGACTTCTGTCTGCTTTGTACCCTCATCATTCTCTGAAAGATCCGCGAGAACAATATTCTTGTGTTTTGCAAACTTGTCTTCAAAGTATTCAGTATCGCGAGATTCGATGATATGGTTTGACTCGATATCAAGGAATCTCCGAGCATCATTCTTCTCGGCATACCCCAAGAAGATCGCCTTCGTAGTCCTTGTCTCCAGCTTCCGAATCTTCAGATCCGGGAGCTTCACATAAGCCAGACACCCCCACACTCGAATGACATTCAAGTTAGGTCTGACTTTGAACCAGAGTTCATGAGGAGTTATGTCGGAAGTAGCATATGGCACTCTGTTCAGAATGAACGTTGCCGTTAGTACAGCTTCTCCCCAGTAGCACTTTGGAAGACCCGCAGTCAACAGCATGGAGTTCATCATCTCTGTCAACGTTCTGCTACTCCGTTGGATTGAGGAGAGTACGGAGCTGTTGTCTCATTGATGATTCCATGTTCTTTGCAGAATGATAAGAATTCATGAGACCGATACTCTCCGCCTCGATCACTCCTCAACCTCTTGAGTTGTTGTCCAATTTGCCGCTCAGCCTCGGCCCTGAACTCCTTGAACTTCTCGAATGCTTCGTCTTTAGACTTGAACAAGTAGACGAAAGCATACTTTGAGAAGTCATCGATGAAAGTAATGAAATACTTCATCCCGGCCTTTGTAGAGAATTGTTTGAAGTCACAGATATCTGAGTGAACCAACTCCAGAAGATCTGTGCTTCGATGGACCCTGTGAAAGGGTTTTTTGTGATCTTCGTCTGAGCACATACTTCAGATTTCTCTACCTTACCCCCACACTTGGAGATAAGTCCTAGACTAGACATTCTGTTAATCCTTTTACAATGAACATGTCCTAGCCTATTATGCCACAACTCAAGAGAATAATCAGAAAAAGTGATTGCATTTATATTATCATGCTGGGTTATAACAAGCTGAATCTTGTACATTCCTTCAGTTTGGAAATCTTTCCCGAAGAATGTACCCTTCTTGGACATCACCAACTGGCCAGCATTGATGTCCATCCTCAAGCCTGCGTTGTAGAGTAGACTTCCAGAGATCAGGTTCTTAGCAATTACTAGAACATGCTTCACACCTTGAAGCGTCAGAGTGTTCTCCGATGTGAGTTTCAGCTCCACCGTCCCGATCCCCAGTACTTCAGCTTGTGTCTGGTTTGCCATTATGACCTTCTCTGAAGTTGGCTCATAAGAGACGAACCAGTCTTTGTCTGAACAGACATAGCAGGTCGCACCAGTGTCTATCCACCAGTCCAAGTCAGCCCCCACAGTTGCAACCTGTGCTATCATGGCAACTAGATTAGTAATCATAGAAACCTTACTAGGCTCACCTTGTTCTTTGGGCTTGGACTTGCATTCGGATTTGTAGTGGCCCTTCTTGCCACAATTGAAGCAAGTCACATGGGACTTGGACTTCTGCTGCTTGAAAGCAGGACCCTTCACTTTCAGATTCGTGAAGTCCTTCTTTTTGCGATGAGAAGTAGCCTGCTTTCCCTGGTATTCTCTGGTTTGGACCAGATTTGCCTTCGCCAGTTGCTTGGACAGAGTATCCATCTTCTGTTGAGAGCGCATCTCGTCCTCAACATGGATCTCTTACAAGAAATCTTCCAAGCTAATTTCTATCTTCTTTCGATGCATCCTTGCATAGAAGTTGCTCCATCCTGCAGAAAGTTTTGCGACGATCCCTCCAATGACAAACTTGTCGACGAGGGGCATGTTCTCGTCTTCTAGTTTCTGACGCAACTTCAGAAACTCCTTCACTTGGGGCAGCATCGACTTCTCGTCTTCGAAGGTCCACTTATGGTATTTTTCTACCATGAAGATCTTGGACCGGTTCTCGTCATCTTCATAGAGCTTTTCCAAGGAGTCCCATATCTCTTTGGCAGATGTCTTCTTGGAGTAGGACTCTGCCAGAGAGTCTTCCATAGAATTGAGTATCAGTAGTTTACATATACTGTTTTTTCTCTTCCACTTCGCTTGCTTAGTTGTAGAAGCGGCCACAGCCGCAGCAGATCCAGTGGTTGGAACGATCGATTCTTCTTCTGACAGCACGTGATCAACATTCACGAGTTGAAGATTTAAAGTGACCTTTTGTTTCCATATCTGGAAGTGTTTGCCATCGAATTTCTCCAACTTGTTAAAATTGGTATCGATGAGCGAAGCACGAGAGTTATCCATCTTCTCAATAAAGCTTTGAGATTGTTAGTGCCGAGGCACAATTTTCGATGGAAAATTCTGAAACTGAAACAATTGTAAAGACAACGTTTCAAATGCAACACCTTAAAGAAGATGTGCAACAGAGATCCTGGAGGATTCTGAATTACGAGGATCTAAAAAGATTCTACGTAATACACAAAAAATCTAAAGAAACTTTTGTGCAAGCGACTATCGGCAGTAGAGCTTCTAAAAAGAAGTTACTGTAAAAGGCAACAGCAGCGATGACAGGCGAGAATAAAATGCTGGGGTGAATGAACCACCGTTGCTCAAAGCTTTATTCGCCCCACACGAGCACGAACAGCTTCCAGGAACCAGCAAGTTAACGAAGAACTTCTGGAACGCTCGTAAGTCAATATTTGAGACTTGAACGGGCTTCTTGGACTTTACAGACTCCCTTCACTCTCTTCTTGGTGCATCTTTCAAAGGAGGCCAAGGGGCTCTATTTTATAGAGTGGAGTTGAGACTTCACCTCTTCTCCTATCCGATGTGGGACGAAAATACCAATACTCAAAAATAGAGTTTGATATTTTAGATCATCCCACAATCAGCATAGAAGTGTGCCAGTCCACGCCTACCCCCCGAACACTCCCGTGCATGCCCGAGACATCCTGGAGTCCGTGTCCGAGTCCGAGTCCGCACAACAAAAATTAACTTGCATCCTTGTTGGATTTAATCCTTTTTCCTTCTAGAAAAATACTTCCACATGGCACAAACTTGTGCCCCACTACACCTCATGTGCACACCTCAACACAAGCAATGCATTATATTGAGATACTCACCATTTGGTGTAGCCGATGTGGGACTATCTTTTCTAGTCCAAAGGCAAAAACACCAACAATGGTGTCGGGTTTTGGTCTGGTCGGGTCGGACGAAGGTGGTGGTCGTTGTGTGGCCGGGGTGGCCGGGCTGTGGTTGCGACGGGGTGATGACGACGATGACTATGGAGAATCTATGGTCGTTGGCGAATGGAGGGGACGGGGCCGGGTTCGCAAGTGAGGGTCTAGGGTGTTGGTGATGGGGATGGCGAGGAAGCTGCTGTATGGAGATGGCCGAGGACGGGCTGGGATCGGTGATCGAGACGGCGCGAGGGTGTTCAGGATTTGGATTAGGTTTAGGGTTTTGATGGTGTGTCGGGGGTGTCCGACACGGAGAAGATGGATAATATAGTTGTAAAAAGAATTGGAATAAGAATTTGATGGTGGAACACAGACACGATACACGCACGTGGGCTGTTTGTGGTATTGATGGAAATTGTGGAGTAATTTTGCCTTGTGGAGAAATAATGGAGGAGTACCTAGCTATTTATAGGATGTGGGAATTCCCATTTGGATATGATTAGGAATAGTTTAAACACAAATTAGAATATTCAATCTAATAATTTAAATCAATTCAAGAAATTCAAACCCAAATCAAATACAAATCAATTTTAAATCTACTTAAATTCTTGGTTTTAAAATCAATGGAATAAATCAAATTTCAAATGTTTTACTATTTAAATAAATCCATAAATTCAAATCAAGATTTAAATCGCCACAAAAATTTTGAAATATATTTTCCAAAAATATAATATAATAATTTCGAAAATTACATTATTATTTAAAAATAAACAAATAAATAATTATGAAATATTTATCTATGACCAAATAATATTTACATAAATATATTTTTCTAAAATAAAATTTTAAAAGAATAATTATTTATTATTATAGTTGTATAAATGAAAGGCTTTATAAATAAATAACAAACTAGGAAATTTTGGTATGCTAACAAAATAATTATTATGTATATTATTTTGAAACCATAAAAATAATATATATATTTTTTTAAATTATGTACGCTCGCACATATTCGCACTCGTCGAGCAAGTTCGAAAAATAAATAAAATTTCGTGCGCGACGTATAATACGACTACGCGACGTATATTGCAAAATTTGTAAATCAGTACCAAAATAAATTAAAAAAAATAGTAGAAATTTAGGGGTTTTACATCCTACCCAACTTACAAGAAATTCGTCCTCGAAATTAAGAATAAGTAGGGGGTTGAGAGGGTACAAGGGTATATCAATGAGGAATAATCAAATCACGACGTTCAAAACATGCATTAGAAAATCGTGACTTCGATAACTACGAAAGTAAATCACGAATTTAATTTAGGGAGTGAATGATGGTCGCGACAATGAATCTAGGGTCAAAGGAAAGGACAAGTAACTCGAGATAGGGATATAGTCCCATCGGTTGGTCGGTGGCTAACTACTTTGGCAATGGTTGGGGAGATAACTAAAGGTGATACCTTGGGTCTACCTATTAGGTATGTGTCTTCGTCTAAAATAGGTGAAAGACGAAAACCAATATGAGTCCAAGAAAGTTGTTTTCGAATACCAATATGTGATTCAAAGGCGAGTGAGTAATTCAAAAAGAATTGTCAAGGCTGTCGCGGATGGGACCCTATAGGACAAGTTTAACTATGTTCCCATCCACGTAGATAGATAAAAGCGAACCAAAGTGCACTCGGTTGATCAGACCATCATGTACCGGTTCTGACTAGACATTATGTTAGTGAGCGCGCGCTCAATAGCATGTGTCTTGAACAAGTTTGATAACGGTTAAACTTGCAAAACTAGGCTATAGTAGCAACATTTAATTACGATGGTAAAAAAAAAACATAAGCACGAGAGAATAAGATTGAAATAGAGTAGAATTAGTTCAAACTCCTTAAGATTCTAAGTTATAACCTATGTTGGTCTCTATACAGTCGTCCTATAGTCTCTTTGTCCAAGTCTTTGGTTGACTAGATGGGTTAGGGTCTTCTAAATTCTAGAACCTAAGTGAACTTGCTAATATAGGTCACAAGGACAAAGGGATTGCTAGGTCATAAGGCATTCTACCCAACTTACAAGAGTTAAACTAGTAGGGTGATGGAACAATGGGTCATGTCCACCTAGTATGGATTACCTTCCTAACCAACATCAAGCACGAAAGAAGGATAAGAATTAACGGTAGGGGGAATCAAGCAAGATGCAAATCAAGGGAGTCAAAGTAGAATCGAGGAGGTCAATTATGTGGATGAGATCCTAGACTCTAATCCTATTCGCAGGCTTGCTTGGTACGGTAAAGTAACCAAACAATTTATCTTGACCTGCATGGGCCACTACAAAAATATGTAATGCCCCAGTTCCAAAATACATAGGACCAAGTACGTAAACATGCCAGCTGTATACATACAAAGTACAGGGTCTTGTATGTATACATAAGCTGTAAAGTGCAGTAATCCAAGATAAAACTAAATCTTATCCACAATGAAAAAGAATAATAATATAAATATCAACTCGAATATTTATGATACAATCGTTGGGCGGAGACAAAGTCCACTACCAACTATCTCAATAAAAGAAATGTACATGAATCGAAAAATGGCAAGACGAACCAAGCGCAATCGTCTTCGAAAGAATGGAGAAGACCACGGCCTTGGCTAGGATACCTGCGAAAGACATGAACACACACCTGGAGAAAAACCAGGTCCTCAGACGGACGTAGCAAGATACAGGAAGAACAAGCTAATATGAACTGTCAGAATAATAAAATAGTATATAAAAGACTATCCTAAACACAAATATGCAAAGGAGATTCTAACCGCCTAATGTGCAATTTAGAGGACAACTTTCATGCGCATGGGTGGGATTTTAGGCTATGTGTACGTAACTGGCATCCAGTCATCTGTATCCGGCCGTAACGTCCAAAACATTAGAGGGTATCTGCAAATATATCGCCACAGTTCCATCCGGAGATTGTGGTTTACCTATTTGGCTTTCCATACGCACTAGCGACTGTCCTCCCCCAATATTTCCCACATCTTTCAAGTCATGTCCATGGCTCGTCCAGTTTTGTAACTGCTTGAGTCTCTAAAATCCTAGTCATAGCAGTTACGAACAACTACCGTCACACGACAATAAAGATAGCTAGTCGATAAGTCATGCCCCTAGCACATATCTCAAAACCGTGTAGTGTGAGTGTCACAGCCAAAGGAAGATATAAGGATATCCCCCAATAAAAGGTAGTCCGCTAACACTAAGTCAACATGCATAAAGTAAAGTAACGACTAATAAAGTCGCTTGCACCTAAGTATGGCTTGGACGCGTAAGTTATATCAAAGGAAACTAACAATATGAAACAAAATAAATAATGCAGAAAATAAATAATTTGACAGTAAATTAGCAAGGTATACTTGCCTGTTGCGACGCCTGGTGAGCTGCCTGGTGTGTTACAATAAAGGTGGCACAAGATCAACTTCGATGTTATAACTATGCAAGACGACCTCTCAGCTTGATCTAAGGTTGATCGGCGTGATATGATCGTATCGGCACAGAAGTAGTCCTAGACGTCAAAACTATGCAAGATAATTTCAGATGATGGTACGGACCATGCCATTAAGTCCAGAATAGTCAAATTAGCAAGGGACGATATAAAGTAATTCGAGGGTTGCAAGAAGATAGGAATACGACTAGCCATGGACAAGATTGATAACTGAAGATAATTGGTATAAATAAATATTTAATAATTTCTAGAAAACATCTATATATATAAATATATTTGAAAATTCTACTTTAGTCAAAATATATTTAGACAAATACTTGGTAAACCCCAAAAATTTGTTTAGGGCTTAAAAACATAAGTTTTGTCAAATATAGTTTTTGTTCAAAATCATAATTAAAATTCTATCAAAATAATATAGCAATATTCTTTTAGTATTTTGAAATCAGATTTGAAAATAAATATATGACTAGCCTAATATATATCTTGTTACACATATAACCTTTTTTAAAAAAAAATACTTAGTATGTACTTTATTTGAAGTAACTATAATAATAATAACACTACCTACATATATCTAATAAATATATATTGTTATTTATAAATTAATAAGATAACAAAAATAATGCAAATAATAATAAAAGAAAATAATAATAATAATAATAATAATAATAATAATAATAATTATAATAATAATAATAATAACTAAAAACAACAAAGAAATAAATAAATAATAACCATAATTTTTAATGCCTGAAAGAAAGCATCTCACCAACGAAATAAAAAATAAAATAAAATTTTTTCAAAACCCACATCAGCTGTCAGTTCACTTAATGAAAGATTAAGAAGAAGAAAAAAAAACTGAAGAGAGAGAAAAGGGATTCATGAGAACACAGAGTGTGCTCTCTAAAGAACACTCGAGAATGGGAAGAGAGGAGGGGGTTAGGATCAGATCGAGAGAGGAAAAATCGAGGGGACGGAGAAGGCGGGAGCGGACAGTGGCCGTTTGCCGACGAGGCGGTGTGGCGGCGAGTGGGTGGCACGCAAGCCTAGCGGCGGAGGCGAGGTCGAAAAAGGGCGGCCAGGCTAGGGCTCGGCGGAGATGGGGCGTAGGCGGGAAACGGCGAGGGTTTTGGCAGTTCACGCCGGAGGAATTGGGGACGCGGTGGGAGGAGATGGGCTCGGGTCCGGCATCACCGGCGAGGCGCTGGTGGGGGCTTTGGAGTGGGTTTTACACCGAGCAATCGTCGGCGGAGACGGAGGCCCGGGAGGTGGCACGAGGTCGTCTCTAGCAGCGCCACTAGCGGAAAGGGGAGATCGCCCGGGAGGTTGGCCGACGCGGTGGACAGTTCGGGTCGGTGGCGCACCTATCTAGGTCGTGCGGTGGTGCACCGGAGTAGGAGGCCAGGTAAGGTTTTTCTTCCATTATTTCTACCGATGTGGTGTGGTTTTTGGGGGTGGCCGACGGTTGGCGTCGGTGGCGGAAGTTACTGTAGGTCCAGGGGTGATGGTGTCGGGTTTTGGTCTGGTCGGGTCGGACGAAGGGTGGTGGTCGTTGTGTGGTCGGGGTGGCCGGGCTGTGGTTGCGACAGGGTGATGACGACGATGACTATGGAGAATCTGTGGACGTTGGCGAACGGAGGGGACGGGACTGGGTTCGCAAGTGAGGGTCGAGGGTGTTGGTGATGGGGATGGCGAGGAAGCTGCTGTGTGGAGATGGCTGAGGACGGGCTGGGATCGGTGATCGAGACGGCACGACGGTGTTCAGGATTTGGATTAGGTTTAGGGTTTTGATGGTGTGTCGGGGGTGTCCGACACGGAGAAGATGGATAATGTAGTTGTAAAAAGAATTGGAATAAGAATTTGATGGTGGAACACGGACATGATACACGTACGTGGGCTGTTTGTGGTATTGATGGAATTTGTGGAGTAATTTTGGCTTATGGAAAAATAATGGAGGAGTACCTGCCTATTTATAGGATGTGGGAATTCCCATTTGGATATGATTAGGAATAGTTAAAACCCAAATTAGAATATTCAATCTAATAATTTAAATCAATTCAAGAAATTCAAACCCAAATCAAATACAAATCAATTTTAAATCTACTTAAATTCTTGGTTTTAAAATCAATGGAATAAATCAAATTTCAAATGTTTTACTATTTAAATAAATCCATAAATTCAAATCAAGATTTAAATCGCCACAAAAATTTCGAAATATATTTTCTAAAAATATAATATAATATTTTTGAAAATTACATTATTATTTAAAAATAAACAAATAAATAATTACGAAATATTTATCTATGACCAAATACTATTTACATAAATATATTTTTCTAAAATAAAATTTTATAAGAATAATTATTTATTATTATAGTTGTATAAATGAAAGGCTTTATAAATAAATAACAAACTAGGAAATTTTGGTATGCTAACAAAATAATTATTATGTATATTATTTTGAAACCATAAAAATAAAAATATATATATTTTTTAAATTATGTACGCTCGCACATATTCGCACTCGTCGAGCAAGTTCGAAAAATAAATAAAATTTCGTGCGCGAAGTATAATACGACTACGCGACGTATATTGCAAAATTTTTAAATCAGTACCAAAATAAATAAAAAATAGTAGAAATTTAGGGGTTTTACAATTAGAAGGAGGAAAAAAATATGAGAATTAGGATTTGATCCATAAACTAGGTTTCATCCAATTTCTTCTTTCTTCTTTCTTCTTGTTCTTCTTCTTGTGAAGAAGGAGAAGAGAGAGAAAAATTAAAAGAGTTGTCTTTTATACCTAATAATTGGATAGCCCTGAGTAAATTTTTCAGTGGCAAACTTGTAAATAAATGAAAGTTAAGAATGGACGGCCTTGATAAGGTTTTGATGTGCCCTTATAAATAGCCTTTTTCTTCTCAATTTTGTAAATTTGGAGTTAGTGAAACACATATTATGGAATACAGGAGGGAATTTGAGAAATGCCTTACTTGGTGAGTGAACACCACCCAGCCCACCTGTCATCTCTTCTAAAATTGAGCCTTCTAAGGCCATCTCCAATAGGAGAAATTATTAGGTGCTCCCGGCTCACCACTGGATGTGCTGAGTGGTGAGTCCGATCCAATGAACAATGGATACTTGGCAATAACTAAATAACTCCACACTTTCTACATCAGAACCGGATATGAGAAGATAACGAAAAAAGCTAACAAAATTAATAATATTAATATTAACATTAATATAACAATAAAATTAATATTAACATTAATATTAACATTAATATTAAGATTAACATTAATACTAATATTAAAATTAATATTAATATTAAGTTAACTTATGAATTGACGTTGGCTTTTTGTTAGCTTTTTCCGTTATCTTCTCCTATCTGGTTCTGATGTGGAAAGTGTGGGGTTAATTGGTTATTGCCAAGTGTCCATTGTTCTTTGGATGGGCTCAACACTCAGCACATCCAGTGGTGAGCCGGGATCACCTAATAATTTCTCCTCCAATAGGGGGTTTTATCTCCCCTATCTCTGTGATAGAAATCTATTTTAGAAAAAAAATACCTTCCAATAAAAATTCTATAGTAATTTCTATCATATGTGGCGGTGATGTAGGAGGAGAGTTCCTATGAGGATTTCTACACGTAGACACTCATAGAAATTCTTCCTCTCTCGTACCAATTAATATTGGACCCCACACCATTAAATCGATCATTTCATCTATTGCCACGTATGATAGAAATGGAGAATCATTGGAAAGTGTTTTTGTGTGTGTGCAATTTCTATATAGAAACTCTACCAACTAGGATAGAATTTTTCATAAAGTGCAATGACAAGTAGGATAAAAACCCAATTTTAGAAATCCCCATTGGAGATCGCCTAAGTTTTTCTTGGTTGCATGAGTTCAATTCCTTAGGGACAATAGTATTTAGGACAAATTCATATTTAATTCTTTTTTCCAATAATTTTTTACATGCGTGCAATGCACGTGCAAGTTACTAGTACATAAAGCACGCACCTTGTGTTCACAAAGTATTGTTCGATCTTTAATAGGAATTTGGAAAATGTAATGCCCCGTTTCGCACGGTGCATTATGATGAGTCATTGATTCGAAGAGTTGCGTTGACCCGATGAGGTATCGATGCAAATCGATGCGAGAGTTACGTTGGCCAAAGGTAAGCTTTGAGTCGATTGGAATCTATGAATCGAATCGATGCAAAGGATAAGTACCGTTAGAAGCAAGTTCTGATTTTAATTGATCTGGTGTGCAGGCTATGCCTTTATGCTAGATTACGGATCGTGACATGGGCGTGGTAGGCCGGTAAGTCGAGTAGTTCAACGAAATGGCTAAGTCCGAGAGTTAGCTATGCAACCAAGTTATGGAAATCGAGCCGCATCAACTCGGCGAAACGGCAAGGCATATCGACTTAAGGTTGGCGGGTTCTTGACCCTCTCTCCCTATTCTTTTACGTCTAATAAAAATATATCATTGTATGCGTAAGTAGATATTGAGTTAGCGAGCGTGGCTCGGGCGAATTAAGGTCTCAAGTATGTGTCGAACACTAAGGTAGAACATTTAACAATTGAAGCGATGTTGTAACGCCCAAGAACCAGAATACTGGAGAGCGGGGACGTACATAGCGAGCTACGTATATTGAAGTGCAACCCACCTCGCTATACGGTCACGGCTGTTTAGATACATGAGTGTTTAACTACAAGCCAACAGTCTCCTATGGTCATGAACTAGCCTATTGTCTCAATCTCAAGCAAGCAATAATAGTTACAAGAAGTCAGAGCACCAAATATATAATAGCAAGGCATCCCATACATTATATATTCAGCTGATCATGAAGCTAGTCGTACAAAATGTCAAGACTAGCAAGAGTTCAGTCATACATGATCAACACTAGGATCTGTCAATCATGTTACAGCCCGTAGGCAGACAGTAAATAAAGGTGCAATCGAGCTAACACGTGTTCGTCGGCTAAACGCCTCAAAAGAATAATTTTACAATAAAGTGGGAGGACAAAAGAAACCCACTCGTTGCCAGGGTTACGCCTAGTGGTCACCATATGGCTGGAAGGTAGGTAGATCCTCTAGAGCTGCTCCGATATGTGGCCATACAAAACCAGCTGGGTCAGACCCCAGAAAGAGCAAGTGCCACAAAGGAGGCTTCACTTAGGAACTAAAACCAGTATATCACAATAGAATATTAAAGATAATAAATAACGAACTGATAATAATAGAGATAACAACAGTAAACTGAGAACGAGGAAACCATTTAAGTAGTCAGGCCACAATCCTTAAACCAAACAAGGATCGGGGTTGTAACCCTTCACCTGAATAGAAACCCGTCTCAAATACTATTGGTACAGTGAAGACAATAAACGAAGAGAGGACACAGAACTGCTCCGGGAGCCAGCTTACAACCCTTAAACCAAATAAGGACCGGGGTTGTAACCCTTCGCCTGAACAGAACTGGACCTCCGATCTTTATCGCTAAGGTCAGTATAAATAATCATGGTGTTAAGGTAAGTAAAACATGACGAACATGGCATGGGGTTGCAATAAGACAATAAACGAAGAGAGGTTACAGAACTGCTCCGGGAGCCAGGTTACAACCCTTAAAGCAAACAAGGATCGGGGTTGTAACCCTTCGCCTGAACAGAACTAGACTCCCGATCGTTATTGTTAAGGCAAGCATCAATAATCATGTTATATCACAATCTTGCACAGGATCAGGATATGACTAAGCTGGAATAAACTCCATCCAATCAATCACGGCTAATCAAGAGTACGGCTTAATACTTTTAACTAACTAGGGTTATCACAGGCCCAGTTATTAGCAAGACGCAATAAGATTATTTCAACAGCCACAAGCCCTGCAGACCATCCGGTTATCCAGGTCGAATGTCCGTTTATGAAGAATGCAACACGTGACTGTGTGCTAGAAATGTGACATACTCGTCGGTAGGCTACAAGTCCGCTTAATGCGCCTAGATAACGGAATTGCCTGTAGCTGGAAATCTCTTCATGTCTACTGAATTATTCTAGTTTATTAGCCTTAGTCAATTACTGTAGGTATCCCAGACCGTGGTACTCAGGGATCCCTAATCCTAGACATGATGCAAGACAGTACTGGTTTATTCAGAGATATTCGAAAAGGCAAGACAAAGATCAAAACCTTTCATGTTTTAAGTTTTTCGAAATTCTGGCTAGAAAATAGCTAAACTTGGCAAAAACAGTCATTCTGTGCACTTTTTATGCCAAAATTCAATTCTACGTAAAATACGCAAAAGGGGAGGGTCCAGCATAAAATTTTATATTCTGGGTACCATCCAGCATAAAATACGTAATTTCAGGGTTTCCTACATAAAATCTTACATTCTGGATGCTATCCAGCGTAAAATACGCAATTTCAGGATTTCCTGAGTAAAACCTTATATTCTGGATGCTATCCAGCGTAAAATACACAATTTCAGGGTTCCCTGCATAAAATCTTACATTCTGGATGCTATCCAGCGTAAAATACGCAATTTCAAGGTTCTCTGCGTAAAATCTTACATTCTGGACGCTATCCAGTGTAAAATATGCAATTTCAGGGTTCTCTGCGTAAAATTTCACTCAGCCGACATAAAAAATTCAGAAAACTTGTTTTGGCCATAAAAACTTCATTTTGACTCGAAATGAGGTGAATCAAAAATCAAATTCATACGAAATTTCGTGCTCTTGCTCATGGAACTATTGGTTTTCGAAAATAACAAGTTTTAGTAGCTCAAAACCAAGAAAAACTCCATGAACTCATGAAACCCCAAGTTACAACGTAGATCTAGAAGAATCTATCCATAAAAATTAAAAACTCCAAGTTCTAAAGAGGCTTATAATCATGTAAAGAAGAGAATAAAACAATAAAACTTGAGATCCATCATGAAGCAAGTTGCACTTGCCTAGGGCTCTTGGGTGTAGGTGGAGAGTAATGGTGAGGAAGAAGAAGAGTGAATGAGGAGAGAGAAAGAGTGTTGGGTTAATAAATGGGGATGGTGGTGGTAGGTAAGGGTTCTCCCCTTGGTTCATGATGAACCAATAAGCAACCCAAGCCGAACTAAGCCAACCCAAACAAGCTGAACCAAGCCATGAGACATGCAATACGAGTCAGATACGTACACGTATCCCAAAATACGTAATACGAACCATGATCATTACAACTCTACCTACCTTAAAATAATTCCATCCTCGGAATTTAATTAAGAGGCTAGAGAGGCAAGAACAAGCTATATTCAAGCAATCTACCATGCAATCATTCATTTCAAGCAAGGAATTTAGAGCGTAAGATATATGAAAGACATTATACCTTATGAGTCAAATAGGTCAAGATATCGCGATCGGATATCATCCTCACGCTCCCATGTTGACTCACTCAAAGAGTGATGACCCCAAGCAACTCGGACTAACTTGATAGTATTGTTCTTAAGTATCTTCTCTCTCTGGTCCAATATGGACAAGGGCCCTTCCTCATACGAAAGGTTGGTACCAACAACCAATTTCGAATGATCCAGAATATGACTCGGGTCCGGGATATATCGTCGTAGTTGGGATACATGGAACACGTCATGCACCTCACTCAGAGACGACGAAAGAGCGAGACGATATGACACATCTACTCGCTCCAGGATATCGAACGGCCCTATATACCTAGGACTAAGCTTTCCCCGTACGCCGAAACGAATAACGCCACGGTTAGGCGAGATCCTAAGAAATACATGGTCGCCGACAGAAAATTCAAGGGAACGCCGATGAGAATCGACCCAATGGCATTGGCGATCTTGTGCAACGTGAAGATGATCTCTAACTCTCCTGACCACCTTGACTGTCTGAGTGATCATTTCTAGACCAAGCATTTGCCTCTCTCCAATATCGTCCTATACTAGCAGGGATCTGCACTTCTTGCCAAATAATGCCTCGAACGGTGCCATCTGGATACTGGCTTAGAAATTATTGTTGTACGAGAACTACACCAGGTGCAGGTGATCTTTCCACGAACCACTAAAGTCGAGTGTACAAGATCTCAACATATCCTCAAGAGTCTGGATCGTGCATTCCGACTGACCATCTGTCTGCGGGTGATAAGCTGAGCTGACTGGAGGTGAGTTCCCAAACTCTTTTGCAGACTACGCCAAAAGTGCGACGTGAATCTTGAATCTCTGTCCGAGATGATGCTGACTGGTATACCGTGAAGTCGGACGATCTGCCTAAGGTACATCTCTGCTAGCTGAGACGTCGACTAACCAACTCTGAATGGGAGAAAGTGAGCCACCTTCGTGAGCCGATCAACTATAACCCAAATAGCATCTCTGCCAGCCGGGGATCTAGGTAAGCCAGTCACGAAGTCCATGGTCACATGCTCCCACTTCCATTCTGGAATAGGCAAGGGCTGAAGAAGTCCAGCTGGCCTCTGATGTTCAGCTTTAACTTGTTGACAAACCAAACATCGATAGACAAACCGGGCTATCTCCCTCTTCATGCCATTCCACCAAAAGTGCTGACGGATATCTCGGTACATCTTCGTACCACCGGGATGAATCGAATACTGAGAACTGTGAACTTCGGTCATGACTTCCTGTCTGATATCTCTACTGGGTACACAAAGACGCTTACCATGTCGAAGTGTACCATCTTCATGAATGCATAATTCTGGTCTTTGCCCTGCTACACATTCTGTCCTAAGCTGTTGAAGCTTAGAATCTGATGACTGAGCTATCTTGATTCTCTCAACTATACTGGACTGAACTTGCATGCTGGCCATCAATGCCACACTGGTAGGAAGGACAACTTCTATACCCATCTTCTGAAGATCTTCTAACAATTCTGGTTGCGCTGTCAGAAAATAGACTCTGGCTTTCCTGCTCAATGCATCTAAAACAACATTGGCTTTCCCAGGATGATACTGCAGGTTGACATCATAATCCACAAGCAGCTCTAGCCATCTTCTCTGACGCATGTTAAGATCCTTCTGAGTGAACACATACTTCAGGCTCTTTTGGTCGGTGAAAATCTTCACCCTATCTCCATACAAGTAGTGTCTCCAAAGCTTGAGTACAAATACTACTGCTGTCAGTTCCAAGTCGTGGGTTGGGTAATTCCTCTCATGATCACGAAGTTGTCATGACGCATAAGCTATTACCTTCCCATGCTGCATCAAAACACATCCTAAACCTCTGCCTGAAGCATCACAGTACATTAAAAATCCTTCGGTCCCATCTGGAAGTGTGAGAATGGGTGCCGTCATCAAGCCTCGCTTCAACTTCTCAAAAGAATCCTGACATTCCGCTGTCCAAGCAAACTGCACATCCTTGCAGGTTAACTGTGTCAGTGGTGCTGAAATCCGAGCAAAGTCCAAAACAAATCGTCGGTAGTAGCCGGCCAACCAAGAAAACTGCAAACTTCTACAACTGTGCTGGGCCCTGGCCACGTTTCGATAGCCACGATCTTCTGGGGATCCACTTCTACTCCTCCTCTAGTGATGATATGACCCAAGTACGAAATACGATCAAGCCAGAACTCGTATTTACTAAACTTGGCATACAACTGGTGCTCTCGGAGAATCTGGAGGATAACTCTGAGATGCTGCTCATGCTCCGCTTCACTCTTGCTATAGACCAGGATGTCGTCTATGAACACAATCACGAACTGATCCAAATAAGGCATGAAGATGCGATTCCTGAGGTCCATGAATACAACCGACGCATTGGTTGCTCCAAATGGCATAACAAGGAACTTCCAATGCTCATATCTAGATCTGAATGCCGTCTTCGGGATGTCATGCTCTCTGACTCTGATCTGGTGGTACCCTGACCGCAAATCTATCTTCGAGAATACTGCTGCTCCTATGAGTTGATCAAATAAGTCATCTATCCTCAGGAGAGGGTATCTGTTCTTGATTGTCACTGAGTTCAAGGTACGATAATCTACACATAATCTGGACGTACCATCCTACTTTTTTACAAGAAGCATCGGGGCTCCCCAAGGCGATCCACTAGCACGAATGAATCCCTTGGTCCTGAGTTTTTCAATCATTTTGTACAATATCTCCAATTCTGACGGCGCCATCCTGTAGACTCTCTCTGACACAGGTACGGTCCCGGGGATCAAGTCTATGGTGAACTCGATCTCTCGCTCTGGCGGCATTCCTGGAAGCTCTTCTGGAAAAACATCTGGAAACTCCTCGACGATCCGGGGTAACTGCACTGCTGCTACTGCCATCCGCAATACTGGAGGAGAAGGTTCAACTTCGCCTCGGGAGAAGGAAAACTTCGGCTCGCCTGGAATACAAAAAACAATCCTGCCAAGGTGGCAGTCTATACTAGCATACTGGTCCCTCAACCAATCCATCCCTAAGACCACATCATAATCGGCCATCGGAAATTCTATCAACCTAGCGTGAAACTCTCTACCGTTAACTACGACCCGACACGAAGAAAATACTCTATCTACTCCCACAAGACCATTACCAGTAAGTATATTAAGCCTTACTGATAATGACTCGGACTCCAGTCCTATCCGTGTCGTAAATCGTGCAGACATAAATGAATGCGAGGCACCAGAATCAAATAATACTGAAGCTGGAAAGGTGTTGACGAGAATAGTACCTGCCACTACCTCACCGGGTGCTATTCGTTCCTCTCCCATGGTCAAGGCCAGCACTTGACCATGCCCTCTGGGTGCGGGTCCCCTCTGCTAAAAATTCCTCTGCCTTCTCTGGATCATGGCTTGGGCTTGGACATACTTCTACGGTCACTGCTGCTGGAATGCCTGGGCCTGCGTCGGCAATGGCCTCAGGAACGGGTACTGCAGCTGCTGCTGCTGCTGGACGGGTACTGGTCCTCTAACTGAAGGACTAGAGAAAGCTGATGATGAACTCTCCCTGTTCGGGCAGTTCCCAACCCTATGGTCTGGGGCACCAAAAACCAAGCACAAACCCTGTGTTCTGTGACACTCTGATACCACATGCCCCGGCTTCTCGCAGTATGAACATTCCACTGTGGAAGACTGCTTCTGCTTTTGCTGTTGGGGGTACGTCAGGGTGGAATGCTGAACCGACGTCACTGAGGCCACCCGCCTCGATTGGAGCTCCAATAGTCAAAGCCCTGGCTGCCGGGGCTGGGGCTGACGACTGGTTCATCTGGCTATGGGGTCACTTCCAACCTCCGGTCCTATCCATGATCCTCTGGGAGGTATAATCATGCCTCCGGACTGCCCTCAGTACTGCATCAAAGGTCTGATGCTCAAACTGCTCCACCGCCAACAAAATCTCTAGATGGAGCCCCTGCTGGAACTGCTGGGCTCTATCGAACTCGGTTGCCACCAAGGTGGGAGCAAACCGACTAAGCCTGGAGAACTCGACCACATATCCATCGACCGTCCTATCCATCTGCTTCAGATTGGTGAACCTCGTTTGTAGATCATACCGAGCTACAGCATCAAAATACTTGGTCTGGAATCTCTTCCTGAATACTGTCCAGACAATTGGGGCCACTAATCCAACGGCCTGCGCCGCCTACCAGCTGTGAAAAAGATCCAATAGCTGTAGGCGCACCACGGCCACCTTCTCATTCTCTGGAGTCCTGGCTGCTTCTAGAATCACCTCTGTGTCCTGAAGCCATGCATCTGCAACGATCACATCTTCACTGCCGTCGAAGAAGGGAGGGTTCAAGCGCTTGAAGCTGTTGGCCGCGCTATTACTCCGATGACCTCCTCTGGTCAAAGCGTCTTCCACCGCCTGGTGCAAGGCATCTCCTCGACGATCCTGGGAGGCCAATAGTGACCTGATGAGACCCACCAAAGTGCCATCATCAGGTTCTGCAGCCTGGACGGGCTGAGCTGGTGGCTATCCTCCAGTAGGCATGACTCTGGAGGCTACTCCTGAATGTTGGGCTTGATCTCCGGGTTGCTGCTAGTCCACGGGAGGTGCTCCGCCTTGCTGATCGGCAGGTCCAGGAACAATGTCGCAGAAGAAGACGACATAAGAAATAATAAGAAAGGACTAGGATAGATCAACGATACAAGCATGTGATCAGGTCAAGATTACAGAGATTCAGAAGGTACAAGCAGAGATTAAGGGCGAGTGCTGATTGAGACTTCTATTCGGTAAACCCTCACATATCTTAATTTACAAGACCTGCATGGGCTACCACTTAAACCATGTAACGCCTCAGAACCAGAATACTGGAGAGAGGGGGCGTACATAGCCAGCTACGTATATTGAAGTGTAACCCACCTCGCTATACGGTCACGGCTGTCTAGATACATGGGGGTTTAACTACAAGCCAACAGTCTCCTATGGTCATGAACCAGCCTATTGTCTCAATCTCAAGCAAGCAATAATAGTTACAAGATATCAGAGCACCAAATATATAATAGTAAGGCGTCCCATACATTACATATTCAGCTGATCATGAAGCTAGTCGTACAAAATGTCAAGACTAGCAAGAGTTCAGTCATACATGATCAACCCTAGGATCTATCAATCATGTTACAGCCCGTAGGTAGACAGTAAGTAAAGGTGCAATCGAGCTAACACGTGCTCGTCGGCTAAACGCCTCAAAAGAATAATTTTACAATAAAGTGGGAGGACAAAAGAAACCCACTCGTTGCCAGGGTTACGTCTGGTGGTCATCATCTGGCTGGAAGGTAGGTAGATCCTCTAGAGCTGCTACGATATCTGGCCATACAAAACTAGCTGGATCAGACCCCAGAAAGAGCAAGTGCCACAAAGGAGGCTTCACTTAGGAACTAAAACCAGTATATCACAATAGAATATTAAAGATAATAAATAAAGAACTAATAATAATAGAGATAACAACAGTAAACTGAGAACGAGGAAACCATTTAAGTAGCCAAGCCACAACCCTTAAACCAAACAAGGATCGGGGTTGTAACCCTTCACCTGAATAGAAACCCGTCTCAAATACTATTGGTACAGTGAAGACAATAAACGAAGAGAGGACACAGAACTGCTCCGGGAGCCAGCTTACAACCCTTAAACCAAACAAGGACCGGGGTTGTAATCCTTCGCCTAAACAGAACTAGACCTCCGATCTTTATCGCTAAGGTCAGTATAAATAATCATGGTGTTAAGGTAAGGTAAAACATGACGAACATGGCATGGGGTTGCAATAAGACAATAAACGAAAAGAGGTCACAGAACTGCTCCAGGAGCCAGGTTACAACCCTTAAAGAAAACAAGGATCGGGGTTGTAACCCTTCGCCTGAACAGAACTAGACCCCCGATCGTTATTGTTAAGGCAAGCATCAATAATCATGTCATATCACAATCTTGCACAGGATCAGGATATGACTAAGCTGGAATAAACTCCATCCAATCAATCACGGCTAATCAAGAGTACGGCTTAATACTTTTAACTAACTAGGGTTATCACAGGCCTAGTTATTAGCAAGACGCAATAAGATTATTTCAACAGCCACAAGCCCTGCAGACCATCCGGTTATCCAGGTCGAATGTCCGTTTATGAAGAATGCAACACGTGACTGTGTGCTAGAAATGTGCCATACTCGTCGGTAGGCTACAAGTCCGCTTAATGCGCCTAGATAACGGAATTGCCTGTAGCTGGAAATCTCTTCATGTCTACTGAATTATTCTAGTTTATTAGCCTTAGTCAATTACTGTAGGTATCCCAGACCGTGGTACTCAGGGATCCCTAATCCTAGACATGATGCAAGACAGTACTGGTTTATTCAGAGATATTCGGAAAGGCAAGACAAAGATCAAAACCTTTCATGTTTTAAGTTTTTTGAAATTCTGGCTAGAAAATAGCTAAACTTGGCAAAAACAGTCATTCTGTGCACTTTTTATGCCAAAATTCAATTCTACGTAAAATACGCAAAAGGGGAGGGTCCAGCGTAAAATTTTATATTCTGGGTACCATCCAGCATAAAATACGTAATTTCAGGGTTCCCTATGTAAAATCTTACATTCTGGATGCTATCCAGCGTAAAATACGCAATTTTAGGATTTCCTGAGTAAAACCTTACATTCTGGATGCTATCCAGCGTAAAATGCGCAATTTCAGGGTTCCCTGCGTAAAATCTTACATTCTGGATGCTATCCAGCATAAAATACGCAATTTTAGGGTTCTCTGCGTAAAATCTTACATTCTGGATGCTATCCAGTGTAAAATATGCAATTTCAGGGTTTTCTGCGTAAAATTTCACTCAGCCGACATGAAAAATTCAGAAAACTTGTTTTGGCCATAAAAACTTCATTTTGACTCGAAATGAGGTGAATCAAAAACCATATTCACACGAAATTTCGTGCTCTTGCTCATGGAACTATTGGTTTTCGAAAATAACAAGTTTTAGTAGCTCAAAACCAAGAAAAACTCCATGAACTCATGAAACCCCAAGTTACAACGTAGATCTAGAAGAATCTATCCATAAAAATTAAAAACTCCAAGTTCTAAAGAGGCTTATAATCATGTAAAGAAGAGAATGAAACAATAAAACTTGAGATCCATCATGAAGCAAGTTGCACTTGCCTAGGGCTCTTGGGTGTAGGTGGAGAGTAATGGTGAGGAAGAAGAAGAGTGAATGAGGAGAGAGAAAGAGTGTTGGGTTAATAAATGGGGATGGTGGTGGTAGGTAAGGGTTCTCCCCTTGGTTCATGATGAACCAATAAGCAACCCAAGCCGAACCAAGCCAACCCAAACAAGCTGAACCAAGCCATGAGACATGCAATACGAGTCAGATACGTACACGTATCCTAAAATACGTAATACGAACCATGATCATTACAACTCTACCTACCTTAAAATAATTCCGTCCTCGGAATTTAATTAAGAGGCTAGAGAGGCAAGAACAAGCTATATTCAAGCAATCTACCATACAATCATTCATTTCAAGCAAGGAATTTAGAGCGTAAGACATATGAAAGACATTATACCTTATGAGTCAAATAGGTCGAGATATCGCGATCGGATATCATCCTCACGCTCCCATGTTGACTCACTCAAAGAGTGATGACCCCAAGCAACTCGGACTAACTTGATAGTATTGTTCTTAAGTATCTTCTCTCTCTGGTCCAATATGGACAAGGGCCCTTCCTCATACGAAAGGTTGGTACCAACAACTAATTTCGAATGATCCAGAATATAACTCGGGTCCGGGATATATCGTCGTAGTTGGGATACATGGAACACGTCATGCACCTCACTCAGAGACGGCAAAAGAGCGAGACGATATGACACATCTACTCGCTCCAGGATATCGAACGGCCCTATATACCTAGGACTAAGCTTTCCCCGTACGCCGAAACGAATGACGCCACGGTTAGGCGAGATCCTAAGAAATACATGGTCGTCGACAGAAAATTCAAGGGGACATCGATGAAAATCGACCCAATGGCATTGGCGATCTTGTGCAACGTGAAGATGATCTCTAACTCTTCCGATCACCTTGACTGTCTGAGTGATCATTTCTAGACCAAGCATTTGCCTCTCTCCAATATCGTCCTATACTAGCGGGGATTTGCACTTCCTGCCAAATAATGCCTCGAACGGTGCCATCTGGATACTGGCTTGGAACTATTGTTGTACGAGAACTACACCAGGTGCAGGTGATCTTCCCACGAACCACTGAAGTCGAGTGTAGAAGATCTCAACATATCCTCAAGAGTCTGGATCGTACGTTCCGACTGACCATCTGTCTGCGGGTGATAAGCTGAGCTGAACTGGAGGTGAGTTCCCAAACTCTCTTGCAGACTACGCCAAAAGTGCGATGTGAATCTTGAATCTCTGTCCGAGATGATGCTGACTGGTATACCGTAAAGTCGGACGATCTGCCTAAGGTACATCTCTGCTAGCTGAGACGTCGACTAACCAACTCTGAATGGGAGAAAGTGAGCCACCTTCGTGAGCCGATAAACTATAACCCAACTAGCATCTCTGCCAGCCGGGGATCTAGGTAAGCCAGTCACGAAGTCCATGGTCACATGCTCCTACTTCCATTCTGGAATAGACAAGGGCTGAAGAAGTCCAGCTGGCCTCTGATGTTCAGCTTTAACTTGTTGACAAACCAAACATCGATAGACAAACCGGGCTATCTCCCTCTTCATGCCATTCCACCAAAAGTACTGACGGATATCTCGGTACATCTTCGTACCACCGGGATGAATCGAATACTGAGAACTGTGAACTTCGGTCATGACTTCCTGTCTGATATCTCTACTGGGTACACAAAGACGCTTACCATGTCGAAGTGTACCGTCTTCATGAATGCATAATTCTGGTCTTTGCCCTGCTACACATTCTGTCCTAAGCCGTTGAAGCTTAGAATCTGATGACTGAGCTATCTTGATTCTCTCAACTATACTGGACTGAACTTGCATGCTGGCCATCAATGCCACACTGGTAGGAAGGACAACTTCTATACCCATCTTCTGAAGATCTTCTAACAATTCTGGTTGCGCTGTCAGAAAATAGACTCTGGCTTTCCTGCTCAATGCATCTAAAACAATATTGGCTTTCCCAGGATAATACTGCAGGTTGACATCATAATCCACAAGCAGCTCTAGCCATCTTCTCTGACGCATATTAAGATCCTTCTGAGTGAACACATACTTCAGGCTCTTTTGGTCGGTGAAAATCTTCACCCTATCTCCATACAAGTAGTGTCTCTAAAGCTTGAGTGCAAATACTACTGCTGTCAGTTCCAAGTCGTGGGTTGGGTAATTCCTCTCATGATCACGAAGTTGTCATGACGCATAAGCTATTACCTTCCCATGCTGCATCAAAACACATCCTAAGCCTCTGCCTGAAGCATCACAGTATATTGAAAATCCTTCGGTCCCATCTGGAAGTGTGATAATGGGTGCCGTCATCAAGCCTCGCTTCAACTTCTCAAAAGAATCCTGACATTCCGCTGTCCAAGCAAACTGTACATCCTTGCAGGTTAACTGCGTCAGTGGTGTTGAAATCCAAGCAAAGTCCAAAACAAATCGTCGGTAGTAGCCGGCCAACCAAGAAAACTGCGAACTTCTACAACTGTGCTGGGCCATGGCCACGTTTCGATAGCCACGATCTTCTGGGGATCCACTTCTACTCCACCTCTAGTGATGATATGACCCAAGTACGAAATACGATCAAGCCAGAAGTCGTATTTACTAAACTTGGCATACAACTGGAGCTCTTGGAGAATCTGGAGGATAACTCTGAGATGCTGCTCATGCTCCGCTTCACTCTTGCTATAGACCAGGATGTCGTCTATGAACACAATCACAAACTGATCCAAATAAGGCATGAAGATGCGGTTCATGAGGTCCATGAATACAACCGACGCATTGGTTGCTCCAAATGGCATAACAAGGAACTTCCAATGCTCATATCTAGATCTGAATGCCGTCTTCGGGATGTCATGCTCTCTGACTCTGATCTAGTGGTACCCTGACCGCAAATCTATCTTCGAGAATACTGCTGCTCCTATGAGTTGATCAAACAAGTCATCTATCCTCGGGAGAGGGTATCTGTTCTTGATTGTCACTGAGTTCAAGGTACGATAATCTACACATAATCTGGATGTACCATCCTATTTTTTCACAAGAAGCATCGGGGCTCCGCAAGGCGATCCACTAGCACGAATGAATCCCTTGGTCCTGAGTTTTTCAATCAATTTGTACAATATCTCCAATTCTGACGGTGCCATCCTGTAGACTCTCTCTGACACAGGTACGGTCCCGAGGATCAAGTCTATGGTGAACTCGATCTCTTGTTCTGGCGGCATTCCTGGAAGCTCTTCTGGGAAAACATCTGGAAACTCCTCGATGATCCGGGGTAACTACACTGCTGCTACTGCCATCCGCAATACTGGAGGAGAAGGTTCAACTTTGCCTCGAAAGAAGGAAAACTTCGGCTCGCCTAGAATACTAAAAACAATCCTGCCAAGGTGGCAGTCTATCCTAGCATACTGGTCCCTCAACCAATCCATCCCTAAGACCACATCATAATCGGCCATCGGAAATTCTATCAACCTAGCGGGAAACTCTCTACCGTTAACTACGACCCGACACGAAGAAAATACTCTATCTACTCCCACAAGACCATTACCAGTAAGTATATTGAGCCTTACTGATAATGACTCGGACTTCAGTCCTATCCGTGTCGCGAATCGTGCAGACATAAATGAATACGAGGCACCAGAATCAAATAATACTGAAGCTGGAAAGGTGTTGACGAGAATAGTACCTGCCACTACCTCACCGGGTGCTATTCCTTCCTCTTCCATGGTCAAGGCCAGCACTTGACCATGCCCTCTGGGTGCGGGTCCTCTCTGCTAAAAATTCCTCTGCCTTCTCTGGATCATGGCTTGGGCTTGGGCATACTTCTACGGTCTCTGCTGCTGGAATGCCTGGGCCTGCGTCGGCAATGGCCTCAGGAACGGGTACTACAACTGCTGCTGCTGCTGGACGGGTGCTGGTCCTCTAACTGAAGGACTAGAGAAAGCTGATGATGAACTCTCCCTGTTCGGGCAGTTCCCAACCCTATGGTCTGGGGCACCAAAAACCAAGCACAAACCCTGTGTTCTGCGACACTCTGATACCACATGCCCCGGCTTCCCGCAGTATGAACATTCTACTGTGGAAGACTGCTTCTGCTTTTGCTGTTGGGGGTACGTCAGGGTAGAATGCTGAACCGACGTCACTGAGGCCACCCGCCTCGATCGGAGCTCCAATAGTCAAAGCCCTGGCTGCCGGGGCTGGGGCTGACGACTGGTTCATCTGGCTATGGGGTCGCTTCCGACCTCCGGTCCTATCCACGATCCTCTGGGAGGTATAATCATGCCTCCGGACTGCCCTCAGTACTGCATCAAAGGTCTGATGCTCAAACTGCTCCACCGCCAACAAAATTACTAGATGGAGCCCCTGCTGGAACTGCTGGGCTCTATCGAACTCGGTTGCCACCAAGGTGGGAGCAAACCGACTAAGCCTGGAGAACTCGACCACATATCCATCGACCGTCCTATCCATCTGCTTCAGATTGGTGAACCTCGTTTGTAGATCATTCCGAGCTACAGCATCAAAATACTTGGTCTGGAATCTCTTCCTGAATACTGTCCAGACAATTGGGTCCACTAATCCAACGGCCTGCGCCGCCTACCAGCTGTGGGAAAGATCCAATAGCTGTAGGCGCACCACGGCCACCTTCTCGTTCTCTGGAGTCCTGGCTGCTTCTAGAATCACCTCTGTGTCCTGAAGCCATGCATCTGCAGCGATCACATCTTTACTGCCGTCGAAGAAGGGAGGGTTCAAGCGCTTGAAGCTGTTGGCCGCACTATTACTCCGATGACCTCCTCTGGTCAAAGCGTCTGCCACCGCCTGGTGCAAGGCATCTCCTCGACGATCCTGGGAGGCCAATAGTGACCTGATGAGACCCACCAAAGTGCCATCATCAGGCTCTGCAGCCTGGACGGGCTGAACTGGTGGCTCTCCTCCAGTAGGCATGACTCTGAAGGCTACTCCTGAATGTTGGGCTTGATCTCCGGGTTGCTGCTAGTCCACGGGAGGTGCTCCGCCTTGCTGATCGACAGGTCCAGGAACAATGCCGCAGAAGAAGACGACATAAGGAATAATAAGGAAGGACCAGGATAGATCAATGATACAAGCATGTGATCAGGTCAAGATTACAGAGATTCAGAAGATACAAGCAGAGATCAAGGACGAGTGCTGATTGAGACTTCTATTCGGTAAACCCTCACATATCTTGATTTACAAGACCTGCATGAGCTACCACTTAAACCATGTAACGCCTCAGAACCAGAATACTGGAGAGCGGGGGCGTACATAGCCAGCTACGTATATTGAAGTGTAACCCACCTCGCTATACGGTCACGGCTGTCTAGATACATGGGGGTTTAACTACAAGCCAACAGTCTCCTATGGTCATGAACCAGCCTATTGTCTCAATCTCAAGCAAGCAATAATAGTTACAAGATGTCAGAGCACCAAATATATAATAGTAAGGCGTCCCATACATTACATATTCAGCTGATCATGAAGCTAGTCGTACAAAATATCAAGACTAGCAAGAGTTCAGTCATACATGATCAACCCTAGGATTTGTCAATCATGTTACAGCCCGTAGGCAGACAGTAAGTAAAGGTGCAATCGTGCTAACACGTGCTCGTCGGCTAAACGCCTCAAAAGAATAATTTTACAATAAAGTGGGAGGACAAAAGAAACCCACTTGTTGCCAGGGTTACGCCTGGTGGTCATCATCTGGCTGGAAGGTAGGTAGATCCTCTGGAGCTGCTCCGATATCTGGCCATACAAAACCAGCTGGGTCAGACCCCAGAAAGAGCAAGTGCCACAAAGGAGGCTTCACTTAGGAACTAAAACCAGTATATCACAATAGAATATTAAAGATAATAAATAAAGAACTGATAATAATAGAGATAACAACAGTAAACTGAGTACGAGGAAACCATTCAAGTAGCCAGGTCACAACCCTTAAACCAAACAAGGACCGGGGTTGTAACCCTTCACCTGAATAGAAATCCGTCTCAAATACTATTGGTACAGTGAAGACAATAAACAAAAAAAGGACACAGAATTGCTCCGGGAGCCAGGTTACAACCCTTAAACCAAATAAGGACTGGGGTTGTAACCCTTCGCCTGAACAGAACTGGACCCCCGATCTTTATCGCTAAGGCCAGTATAAATAATCATGGTATTAAGGTAAGGTAAAACATGACGAACATGGCATGGGGTTGCAATAAGACAATAAACGAAGAGAGGACACAGAATTGCTCCGGGAGCCAGGTTACAACCTTTAAACCAAACAAGGATCAGGGTTGTAACCCTTCGCCTGAACAGAACTGGACCCCCGATCGTTATTGTTAAGGCAAGCATCAATAATCATATCATGTCACAATCTTGCACAGGATCAGGATAAGACTAAGCTGGAATAAACTCCATCCAATCAATCACGGCCAATCAAGAGTATGGCTTAATACTTTTAACTAACTAGAGTTATCACAGGCCTAATTATTAGCAAGATGCAATGAGATTATTTCAATAGCCACAAGCCCTGCAGACCATCCGGTTATCCAGGTCGAATGTCCGTTTATAAAGAATGCAACACGTGACTGTGTGCTGGAAATATGCCCTACTCGTCGGTAGGCTACAAGTCCACTTAATGTGCCCAGATAACGGGATTGCCTGTAGCTGGGAATCTCTTCATGTCTACTGAATTATTCTAGGTTATTAGTCTTAGTCAATTACTGTAGGTATCCCTGACCGTGGTACTCAGGGATCCCTATCCTAGACATGATGCAAGACAGTACTGGTTTATTTGTACAAACGCAATCGCCCACGATGTCCAGGTCATTCAATTATGTCATGACATGCTAGCCGTCGCAACAACATTCGAGATATATATCATGTCAAGTTCACTGTCAAGAGTGCGCCAGGACGGGCCACTATCATGTCATGTCATTTGTCAAAAGTGCACCACAACTAGTCACCATTATGTCATGGAACATATTTAAAATTAACATTTAACCTGGTATAAGCTTATATGCAATAACTAAATATAAACAGGGTACAAGAGTTGTGGAAGAATCATGCGGCTCAGGGGAGACGTGGCATAACTTCCACATATGAACTCAAAATGAGGTGCTCCAGAGATATTCAAAAAGGCAAGACAAAGATCTAAAACTTTCATGTTTTAAGCTATTCGAAATTTTGCCCAGAAAATAGCTAAACTTGGCAAAAACAGTCATTCTGTGCACTTTTTACGCCAAAATTCAATTCTGCGTAAAATACGCAAAAGGGGAGGGTTCCAGCATAAAATTTCACATTCTGGGTACCATACAGCGTAAAATACGCAATTTTAGCGTTTCCTGCGTAAAATCTTACATTCTGGATGCTATCCAGCATAAAATATGCAATTTCAGGGTTCCCTGCGTAAAATCTTATATTCTGGATGCTATCCAGCATAAAATACGCAATTTCAGGATTTTCTGCGTAAAATTTTACATTATGGATACTATCCAGCGTAAAATACGCAATTTCAGGGTTCCCTGCGTAAAATTTCACTCAGCCGACATAAAAAATTCAGAAAACTTGTTTTGGCCATAAAAACTTCATTTTGACTCGAAATGAGGTGAATCAAAAACCAAATTCATACGAAATTTTGTGCTCTTGCTCATGGAACTATTGGTTTTCGAAAATAACAAGTTTTAGTAGCTCAAAACCAAGAAAAATTCCATGAACTTATGAAACCCCAAGTTACAACGTAGATCTAGAAGAATCTATCCATAAAAATTAAAAACTCCAAGTTCTAAAGAGACTTATAATCATGTAAAGAAGAGAAAGAAACAATAAAATTTGAGATCCATCATGAAGCAAGTTGCACTTGCCTAGGGCTCTTGGGTGTAGGTGGAGAGTAATGGTGAGGAAGAAGAAGAGTGAATGAGGAGAGAGAAAGAGTGTTGGGTTAATAAATGGGGATGGTGGTGGTAGGTAAGGGTTCTCCCTTTGGTTCATGATGAACCAATAAGCAACCCAAGCCGAACTAAGCTAACCCAAACAAGCCGAACCAAGCCATGAGACATGCAATACGAGTCAGATACGTACACGTATCCCAAAATACGTAATACGAACCATGATCATTACAACTCTACCTACCTTAAAAGAATTTCGTCCTCAGAATTTAATTAAGAGGCTAGAGAGGCAAGGACAAGCTATATTCAAGCAATCTACCATGCAATCATTCATTTCAAGCAAGGAATTTAGAGCGTAAGACATATGAAAGACATTATACCTTATGAGTCAAATAGGTCGGGATATCGCGATCGGATATCATCCTCACGCTCCCATGTTGACTCACTCAAAGAGTGATGACCCCAAGCAAATCGGACTAACTTGATAGTCTTGTTCTTAAGTATCTTCTCTCTCTGGTCCAATATGGACAAGGGCCCTTCCTCATACGAAAGGTTGGTACCAACAACCAATTTCGAATGATCCAGGATATGACTCGGGTCCGGGATATACCGTCGTAGTTGGGATACATGGAATACGTCATGCACCTCACTCAGAGACGGCGAAAGAGCGAGACGATAGGGCACATCTCCTACTCGCTCCAGGATATCGAACGACCCTATATACCTAGGACTAAGCTTTCCCCGTACGCCGAAACGAATGACGCTACGGTTAGGCAAGATCCTAAGAAATACATGGTCGCCGACAGAAAAATTCAAGGGGACGCCGATGAGAATCGGCCCAATGGCGTTGGCGATCTTGTGCAATACGAAGATGATCTCTAACTCTCCTGACCACCTTGACTGTCTGAGTGATCATTTCTGGACCAAGTATTTGCCTCTCTCTAATATCATCCCATACTAGCGGGGATCTGCACTTTCTACCAAATAATGCCTCGAACGGTGCCATCTGGATACTGGCTTGAAAACTATTGTTGTACGAAAACTCCACCAGGTGCAGGTGATCTTTCCACGAACCACCAAAGTCGAGTGTACAAGATCTCAACATACCCTCAAGAGTCTGGATCGTGCGTTCCGACTGACCATCTGTCTGTGGGTGATAAGCTGAGCTAAACTGGAGGTGAGTTCCCAAACTCTCTTGCAGACTACGCCAAAAGTGCGACGTGAATCTTGAATCTCTGTCCGAGGTGATACTGACTGGTATACCGTAAAGTCGGACGATCTGCCTAAGGTACATCTCTGCTAGCTGAGCCGTCGACTAACCAACTCTGAATGGAAGAAAGTGAGCCACCTTCGTGAGCCGATCAACTATAACCCAAATAGCATCTCTGCCAGCCGGGGATCTAGGTAAGCCAGTCACGAAGTCCATGGTCACATGCTTCCACTTCTATTCTGGAATAGACAAGGGCTGAAGAAGTCCAGCTGGCCTCTGATGTTCAGCTTTAACTTGTTGACAAACCAAATATCGATAGACAAACCGGGCTATCTCCCTCTTCATGCCATTCCACCAAAAGTGCTGACGGATATCTCGGTACATCTTCGTACCACCGGGATGAATCGAATACTGAGAACTGTGAACTTCGGTCATGACTTCCTGTCTGATATCTCCACTGGGTACACAAAGACGCTTACCATGTCGAAGTGTACCGTCTTCATGAATGCATAATTCTGGTCTTTGCCCTGCTACACATTCTATCCTAAGCCGTTGAAGCTTAGAATCTGATGACTGAGCTATCTTGATTCTCTCAACTATACTGGACTGAACCTACATGCTGGCCATCAATGCCACACTGGTAGGAAGGACAACTTCTATACCCATCTTCTGAAGATCTGCTAACAATTCTGGTTGCGCTGTCAGAAAATAGACTCTGGCTCTCCTGCTCAATGCATCTGCAACAACATTGGCTTTCCCAGGATGATACTGCAGGTTGACATCATAATCCACAAGCAGCTCCAGCCATCTTCTCTGACACATGTTAAGAACCTTCTGAGTGAACACATACTTCAGGCTCTTGTGGTCGGTAAAAATCTCCACCCTATCTCCATACAAGTAGTGTCTCCAAAGCTTGAGTGCAAACACTACTGCTGTCAGTTCCAAGTCGTGGGTTGGGTAATTCCTCTCATGATCACGAAATTGTCGTAACGTATAAGCTATTACCTTCCCATGCTGCATCAAAATACATCCTAAACCTCTGCCTGAAGCATCACAGTACATTGAAAATCCTCCGATCCCATCTGAAAGTGTGAGAATGGGTGCCGTCATCAAACCTTGCTTCAACTTCTCAAAAGAATCTTGACATTCCGCTGTCCAAGCAAACTGCACATCCTTGCGGGTTAACTGCGTCAGTGGTGCTGAAATCCGAGCAAAGTCCGAAACAAATCGTCGGTAGTAGCCGGCCAACCAAGAAAACTGCGAACTTCTACAATTATGCTGGGCACTGGCCACGTTTTGATAGCCACGATCTTCTGTGTATCCACTTCTACTCCTTCTCTAGTGATGATATGACCCAAGTATGAAATACGATCAAGCCAGAACTCGTATTTACTAAACTTGGCATACAACTGGTGCTCTCAGAGAATCTAGAGGACAACTCTGAGATGCTGCTCATGTTCCGCTTTATTCTTGCTATAGACCAGGATGTCGTCTATGAACACAATCACGAACTGATCCAAATAAGGCATGAAGATGCGATTCAGGAGGTCCATGAATACAGCTGACGCATTGGTTGCTCCAAATGGCATAACAAGGAACTCCCAATGCCCATATCTAGATCTGAATGCCGTCTTCGGGATATCATGCTCTCTGACTCTGATCTGGTGGTACCCTGACCGCAAATCTATCTTCGAGAATACTACTGCTCCTATGAGTTGATCAAACAAGTCATCTATCCCCGGGAGAGGGTATCTGTTCTTGATTGTCACTGAGTTCAAGGTATGATAATCTACACATAATCTGGACGTACCATCCTACTTTTTCATAAGAAGCATCGGGGCTCTCCAAGGCGATCCACTAGCATGAATGAATCCCTTGGTCCTGAGTTTTTCAATCATTTTGTACAATATCTCCAATTCTGACGGCTCCATCCTGTAGACTCTCTTTGATACAGGTACGGTCCCGGGGATCAAGTCTATAGTGAACTCGATCTCTCGCTCTGGCGGCATTTCTGGAAGCTCTTCTGGGAAAACATCTGGAAACTCCTCGACGATCCGGGATAACTGCACTGCTGCTACTGCCATCCGCAATACTGGAGGAGAAGGTTCAACTTCGCCTCGGGAGAAGAAAAACTTCGGCTCGCCTGGAATGCTAAAAACAATCCTGCTAAGGTGGCAGTCTAGCCTAGCATACTGGTCCCTCAACCAATCCATCCCTAAGACCACATCATAATCGGCCATCGGGAATTCTATCAACCTAGCGGAAAACTCTCTACCGTTAACTACGACCCGATACGAGGAAAACACTCTACCTACTCCCACAAGACCGTTACTAGTAAGTATATTGAGCCTTACTGATAATGACTCAGACTCCAGTCCTATTCGTGTCGCGAATCGTGCATACATAAATGAATGCAAGGCACCAGAATCAAATAATACTGAAGCTGGAAAGGTGTTAACGAGAATAGTACCTGCCACTACCTCACCGGGTACTATTCCTTCTTCTTCCATGGTCAATGTAGCTCCCCTTCCCGAAAATCTTGAATTATTTTTTATTATTATTCATTTGATTTAAATTGTGATTTTTAGAATTCTAGAATTAGTTATTTGGTTATTATTACGGTATATGACTTTAGCCATAGTGAGTTTTAAAGTACTAGACGACTAGGATTTGTGGCACGGGAGATGTAGCAGTGTGTCTTGACTAGTGTACTAGTCATGCCCGGGGAAACCTAGCCATAGGGATGTCCTAACTAGGAAAACCAGGCCAAGTTGTGACATGACTATTATAAATAGTTAATTATTTATTATTATTATATTATTTGATGTTGAGTGATCCGGTTGAACCAAATTGGCCAGGCTGGACCCAAACCAAGCCCAAGCCCAGGTAGTCATGTAGTGTATCCCAAAACGACCGTGTAGACATGCATTGGGTGGTAGTATTTTAATTCAGTAACCTAGTAGACGTTTTTCCCAAATTGTAGTTAAATATATATATTATGAGTTCTTGATATTAAATAATGTTTATTGATATTTTAGTAAATAATTTCCTTTAACAAATATTTTTGACTCTATGTAATTTATCTAAATTATATATATTGGAGTATATACATATATAGAGTAAATAATTGGATATATAAATGTATATGTGAATATATATGCATACATATGAATTTGTATATAAATATGTATATATATGTATGTATATAATATATGTGTGTACGTATACGCATATATAAATATATACATAAGTGTATGTGTATGTATATATAAAATATATTATTTTGTATATATGTACATGTGTGCTTATATATAAATATATATCTGACATTAGTATTGTTTTCTCTCATCTTATTACTTTGTTGGATTATAAAACAGGCATAATTATAGGATTTTACCAAATTTATAAATATATTTCCTACGTAATCTCTTTGTAGCACTAAACTATGCTATCAAGAACTAAATAAGTTGTCCATTGTCTTCTTTCATTTGATTTTTGTGTGTCAAAGTTTTGGACTGTACAATATGAAAAATGATAAAAATCCATTATGACATTCTCATGTCAAGCTTCAGATGTACTTACTGTACCAGTAATATGGATCATTTATCTAATAAACTAGCACTATTGAAAAGATAATTACTTTTCTTAGTTATATCACAACCATCAATTATTGCTTTGTATTAAGCTCTCAGATAATTTTTAGAGGTACTTTCATTTAACTCAGCTGCTGCTCACCTGATAATACCCCCCCAGGCCAATTTGGCCAGGCCCAAACAGTGGCAGCCCAGTTCCCAGCCTCACCCCAAGTAAAGTCCCCGACCCCTCTGTTCGACCCAGAGTTACACGAGCGTATATATACGTGAGGGATCGAGAGCTCCTCGATTAAACCCTAACAAACTCGAACACCCACGCCACCACTACCTCTCCATGGATGACCCTCCAGATGGTGCGTGCCACCGCCAGGGGCGGCGACCGGTCGACCAACGGCCGGCCGACAAAGCCACGCGAGAGGCCTGGAAACGAAACCGCAGCAACAGCACCCGTGAGGTCAACTTCGCGGGAAGGAAGCGATCTTCACGCTCGATCAATCCTCGAACCGATTGCGCAGGTAGACACCTAACCTATACCCCTTCATCATTATATGATAGATTCAGTTTAGATCAAGATGGAATCGAGTTAAAATTCAATGCCAACATTGGCGAAAATTTGTTCCAAAATAGAGCTTATATCAGTCTCTCAACCCAACTTTGCATGCATTTTCTGAACTAAACATTAGGGTATTTCGAAAACTAATTGAAGACACTTTGAGACAACATATAGGGCTTCACGACCCAATTCGTAGAACCCAATTATATCGACTACACGCAGAGAAAACGGATCCCAAACTTTGACAAAAATCTGTTTTCAAAACTAGAAAATTGTTCCACACGACGTGCGTCCCGCCAATTCGGGCGACATGGTCACGAACCGAAAGCATCGAAAGGTGCGTAACGGCTTCGTGGTCGTGTGGACTTTGACGGAATTCAAATTGGTCGCGTGTGCGCAACGAATTTGATGCGTATCCATCAAAATTTACCGTATCATGCACTTTGCAAATTCTCTAATTACTTTGTGCACGCTCGTCAGATCGAGACAAAACTTGCGCCAACAGGGCCGTATCATTTTTCTGGTCCTGTATGCCAAGTTTGGTCTGATTCTGAGACAGTTGACAAAATCACCGTTTTGCGGGCCCCATGGTTCCACTCAACGGGCGATTTTGTGCACGACCCGCCGGAATCCAACTCTGGACATACGATTGGGTTCGTATCGGAAAACCGAATCCGTAGACATGTAGTTTGACGACTTTAGAGACCATTGACTCTGGCACACTTTTCGGTACAAAGCGGGTCCAACGGCGGACATTATTTTTGCCTGAAATTACCGTTTTGCTCCTGTGTCCAGAATTGGACTTAAGGACAGGCAATCCAAGCTAATTTGACTATTCTGAGAATGTTGGTAATATTTGTTTCAGCTTTCGGAGACAGTTGTGATGACTTGGACTGTATACTTACCAGTTTACGGTATTTTATTGGTTCTTCGTGCTACCATCAGTCAAGTATACCTTGCCAAACATATACAGTATTTACATGGTTTCTCTTTCCTTGTTGTAGTCCTTTTCATATTGTCACATGATTCTGTATTGTGATTGATTCGTCCTGGATTGCTTTATTTGTTCTAGATTACGTGCACGTATAGGATGTTGACATTGCTAGAATATTGGTCTCTTTGTGTTACTCTTTTCTCATGATTGAGTTGTCAGTTTTTATATCTGTCCTTGACCATTCTCGACTGGGAGTATCTTGCATTATACTACAGTTGAGACATACTATAGCTTGGGAGTATCTTACATTGTACTACGACCTATAACATATATTGATTGATTGATTGACTTGACTTGCGACACTATAAATTGGGAGTATCTTGCATTGTACTACGATTTATCGGGGTCTACTTGACTTTGTATTCTTTAGGAGAGGAGATCGATACTAGAATTGGCTAATCTTGACTGGGATTATCTTGCAATGTATTACAGTCAAAATCTACTATAGATTGGGAGTATCTTGCATTGTACTACAAGCTATAGAGGTTAATCGATTGATTGGTAGCCAAGTCTAGAATTATATTTCCTCACGACTCGTCATCCTTAGATGTTCTTCTTGCAGTGTTCTTATCCTCCACACCTATTATTTATTGTCATATTAGTAGGCATGTTTTATGTATCTTGCTAGTCCTCTAAGGACCTGATGATCTCTTCAGGTAGCTGATTGCACGGAGTTAGTTAGCTGAGCATATGGTAGTTGACTTCATCCGCATGATTCAGGTATTTTGTCAATGATATTGATGTACTATCTTTCTTGTGCTGTTATGATATATTCTGCTCATCAGCTTAGCTTTATGGACTCACATTATTCTTGGAGTCTAATCGGACATATATGCTAGTGGGCTGCAGACCACGACCCATACTTGTTCATTCTTGTTTATATGATTCATGTGGATTGAGATATAGTTTAGACTAGATATGATACCATGACTTTGACAGCTTATACGTACTCGAGTTGGGCTGGAGTCCGCTCGATACGTAGCTGGCTTGCTCACGAGCTCGCGTCCAAAAACCGGGTACGGGTCGTGACAGTCAAGGCCAGCACTTGACCATGCCCTCTGGTTGCGGGTCCCCTCTGCTAAAAATTCCTCTGCCTGCTTTGGATCAGGGCTTGGGCTTAGGCATACTTCTACAGTCTCTGCTGCTGGAATGCCTGGGCCTGCGTCGACAATGGCCTCAGGAATGGGTACTGCAGCTGCTGCTGCTGCTGGACTGGTGCTGGTCCTCTAACTGAAGGACTAGAGAAAGCTGATGATGAACTCCCCCTGTTCGGGCAGTTCCCAACCCTGTGGTCTGGGGCACCAAAAACCAAGCACAAACCCTGTGCTCTGCGACACTCTGATACCACATGCCCCAGCTTCCCGCAATATGAACATCCCACTGTGGAAGACTGCTTCTACTTCTGCTGTTGGGGGTACGTCGGAGTGGAATGCTGAACCGACGTCACTGAGGACGCCCGCCTCGATCGGAGCTCCAATAGTCAAAGCCCTGGCTGTCGGGGCTGGGGCTGACGACTGGTTCATCTGGCTATGGGATCGCTTTCGACCTCCGGTCCTATCTACGATCCTTTGGGAGGTATATTCATGCCTCCAGGCTTCCCTCAGTACTGCATCAAAGGTCTGATGCTTAAACTGCTCCACCGCCAACAAAATCTCTAGATGGAGCCCCTGCTGGAACCGCTGGGCTCTATCGAACTCGGTTGCCACCAAGGTGGGAGCAAACCGACTAAGCCTGGAGAACTCGGCCACATATTCATCGACCGTCCTGTCTATTTGCTTCAGATTGGTGAACCTCGTTTGTAGATCATACCGAGCTACAGCATCAAAATACTTGGTCTGGAATCTCTTCCTGAATACTGCCCAGACAATAGGGGCCACTAATCCAACGGCCTGCGCCGCCTACCAGCTGCGGGAAAGATCCAATAGATGTAGGCGCACCACGGCCACCTTCTCGTTCTCTGGAGTCCTGGCTGCTTCTAGAATCACCTCTGTGTCCTGAAGCCATGTATCTGCAGCGATCGCATCTTCACTGTCGTCGAAGAAGGGAGGGTTCAAGCGCTTGAAGCTGTTAGCCGCGCTATTACTCTGATGACCTCCTCTGGTCAAAGCGTCTGCCACTGCCTGGTGCAAGGCATCTCCTCGACGATCCTGGGAGGCTAATAGTGACCTGATGAGACCCACCAAAGTGCCATCATCAGGCTCTACAGGCTGGACGGGCTGAACTGGTGGCTCTCCTCCAGTAGGCATGACTCTGGAGGCTACTCCTAAATGTTAGGCTTAATCTCCGGGTTGCTGCTAGTCTACGGGAGGTGCTCCGCCTTGTTGATCGACAGGTCCAGGAATAATGCCGCTGAAGAAGACGACATAGGGAATAATAAGGAAGGACCAGGATAGATCAACGATACAAGCATGTGATCAGGTCAAGATTACAGGGATTCAGAAGATACAAGCAGAGATCAAGGGCGAGTGCTGATTGAGACTTCTATTCGGTAAACCCTCACATATATTGATTTACAAGACCTGCATGGGCCACCACTTAAACCATGTAACGCCCCAGAACCAGAATACTGGAGAGCGGGGGCGTACATAGCCAGCTACGTATATTGAAGTGCAACCCACCTCGCTATACGGTCACGGCTGTCTAGATACATGAGGGTTTAACTATAAGCCAACAGTCTCCTATGGTCATGAACCAGCCTATTATCTCAATCTCAAGCAAGCAATAATAGTTACAAGATGTCAGAGCACCAAATATATAATAGCAAGGCGTCCCATACATTACATATTCAGCTGATCATGAAGCTAGTCGTACAAAATGTCAAGACTAGCAAGAGTTCAGTCATACATGATCAACCCTAGGATCTATCAATCATGTTACAGCCCGTAGGCAGACAGTAAGTAAAGGTGCAATCGAACTAACACGTGCTCGTTGGCTAAATGTCTCAAAAGAATAATTTTACAATAAAGTGGGAGGACAAAAGAAACCCACTCGTTGCCAGGGTTACGCTTGGTGGTCACCATCTGGCTGGAAGGTAGGTAGATCCTCTGGAGCTGCTCCGATATTTGGCCATACAAAACCAGTTGGGTCAGGCCCCAGAAAGGGCAAGTGCCACAAAGGAGGCTTCACTTAGGAACTAAAACCAGTATATCGTAACAGAATATTAAAGATAATAAATAAAGAATTGATAATAATAGAGATAACAACAGTAAACTGAGTACGAGGAAACCATTCAAGTAGCCAGGTCACAACCCTTAAACCAAACAAGGACCGGGATTGTAACCCTTCACCTGAATAGAAATCCGTCTCAAATACTATTGGTATAGTGAAGTCAATAAACGAAGAAAGGACACAGAACTGCTCCAGAAGCCAGGTTACAACCCTTAAACCAAACAAGGACCGGGTTGTAACCCTTCGCCTGAACAGAACTGGACCCCCGATCTTTATCGCTAAGGCCAGTATAAATAATCATGGTATTAAGGTAAGGTAAAACATGACGAACATGGCATGGGGTTACAATAAGACAATAAACGAAGAGAGGACACAGAACTGCTCCGGGAGCCAGGTTACAACCCTTAAACCAAACAAGGATCGAGGTTGTAACCCTTCGCCTGAACAGAACAGGACCCCCGATCGTTATTGTTAAGGCAAGCATCAATAATCATGTCATGTCACAATCTTGCACAGGATCAGGATAAGACTAAGCTGGAATAAACTCCATCCAATCAATCACGGCCAATCAAGAGTACGGCTTAATACTTTTAAGTAACTAGAGTTATCACAGGCCTAGTTATTAGCAAGATGCAATGGGATTATTCCAACAGCCAAAAGCCCTGCAGACCATTCGGTTATCCAGGTCGAATGTCCGTTTATAAAGAATGTAACACGTGACTGTGTGCTGGAAATATGCCCTACTCGTCGGTAGGCTACAAGTCCACTTAATGTGCCCAGATAACGGGATTGCCTGTAGCTGGGAATCTCTTCATGTCTACTGAATTATTCTAGGTTATTAGCCTTAGTCAATTACTGTAGGTATTCCTGACCGTGGTACTCAGGGATCCCTATCCTAGATATGATGCAAGACAGTACTGGTTTATTTGTATAAATGCAATCGCCCACGGTGTCCAGGTCATTCAATTCTGCCATGACATGCTAGCCGTCGCAACAACATTCGAGATATATATCATATCAAGTTCACTGTCAAGAGTGCGCCACGGCGGGCCACTATCATGTCATATCATTTGTCAAAAGTTCACCACAACTGGTCACCATTATGTCATGGAACATATTTAAAATTAACATTTAACCTGGTATATGCTTATATGCAATAACTAAATATAAACAGGGTGCAAGAGTTGTGGATGAATCATGCGCCTCAGGGGAGACGGGGCATAAATTCCACATACAAACTCAAAATGAGGTGCTCCAGAGATATTCGGAAAGGCAAGACAAAGATCTAAAACTTTTATGTTTTAAGCTTTTCGAAATTCTGGCTAGAAAATAGCTAAACTTGGCAAAAACAGTCATTCTGTGCACTTTTTACGCCAAAATTCAATTCTGCGTAAAATACGCAAAAGGGGAGGGTTATAGCATAAAATTTTACATTCTGGGTATCATCCAGCGTAAAATATGCAATTTTAGGGTTCCCTGCGTAAAATCTTACATTCTGGATGCTATCCAGCGTAAAATACGCAATTTCAGGGTTCCCTGCGTAAAATCTTATATTCTGGATGCTATCCAGCATAAAATACGCAATTTCAGGGTTTTCTGCGTAAAATCTTACATTCTGGATGCTATCCAGTGTAAAATACGCAATTTCAGGGTTCCTTGCGTAAAATTTCACTCAGCCGACATGAAAAATTCAGAAAACTTGTTTTGGCCATAAAAACTTCATTTTGACTCGAAATGAGGTGAATCAAAAACCAAATTCATACGAAATTTCGTGCTCCTGCTCATGGAACTATTAATTTTCGAAAATAACAAGTTTTAGTAGCTCAAAACTAAGAAAAACTCCATAAACTTATGAAACCCCAAGTTACAACGTAGATCTAGAAGAATCTATCCATAAAAATTAAAAACTCCAAGTTCTAAAGATGCTTATAAACTTGTAAAGAAGAGAATGAAACAATAAAACTTGAGATCCATCATGAAGCAAGATGCACTTGCCTAGGGCTCTTGGGTGTAGGTGGAGAGTAATGGTGAGGAAGAAGAAGAGTGAATGAGGAGAGAGAAAGAGTGTTGGGTAAATAAATAGGGATGGTGGTGGTAGGTAAGGGTTCTCCCCTTAGTTCATGATGAACCAATAAGCAACCCAAGCCGAACCAAGCCAACCCAAACAAGCCGAACCAAGCCAGGAGATATGCAATACGAGTCAGATACGTACACGTATCCCAAAATATGTTATACGAACCATGGTCATTACAGACGTGCATCAAGTGTACGGGTCGCGGTAGGGCAATGATGGTAGAACATTGAAAGATGATATTGAGACGTGCATCACGTACACGCCTCCGAGAACATTGAACACTAGGCGTAGAATATTGATTATGGCGTTGAGCGTGCCCTCGTGCACGGAAGCTTGGAAATGACTAAGTAACTACAAAATTAGGCCATATGAATAACTTATGAATGAAATGCGATAAATATGAGTACGAGATGTCTAAGCTGTTGGGCGTCGTGCATCAATACGGATGTGTTGGGGCATAATGCCGTCGGAACTTGAGATAGAGAGAACGGATTATGTTTACGGAATATGAATATATTTATGGAGCGAGATTATGTTTATGTAACACGAGATGGGTTGGAATGTATGACTTGTATGTTATGGCGCGTATTGCATGGTCAATGGACTCGGATGGCCCGTGCACGGGTGCGGCTTCCCTCGGACGGTTACGATCGGGGCACCGGGACCGTTCGGCCTAGGAGGGAATTATATATGGTATTTATGGTGCACATCATTCGGACGGTTTACGACCGGCCAGTGTTGTGATAAGCTATGATATCAGTAAGTTTGGGATCCTTCGGATATTGGGCTCGTAACCCGTATCGAAGTGATCATAGGCTTACATATAAGAGATGCCAAGTCCATTACGGTGCAAAACACCGTGACCTTTATGTAGATAGGCCGGTAGGCTGAGATGAGAGTTAGGTGCAGGCACAGGGCCTGCCACCCTTATGCATATGTCTAAGTTTATGGTTGGTTGGTTTGATGAATCGTATGATTGGTTCTGTAAGTTCTAACCATTGCAGGCTAGGCAAAAAGGGACGGAGCTATGCACAATTCACTATGTTTATATTTCAGATTATATCTAACTGTATCTGCTACAGAAACACGATATGGGACACAATTATATTAAGTTGCTATGTCGAATATTGCTATGAAACTGATCCTAAGGCTAAATAGAAAGATCATAATTTAAGATGCATGTTTCACAAAGATACTTAGTATTTGGTTTGGGTGCGAGCGGGTCTTGATCCGTGCGAAGCGAGGACGAAAGCACTAATCCCCCACTAGTTTGCCTGCAGGTTCAGGTATGTTCGACTCGGGGCGGAGCTTGGCTTGGACGTGCCGAGGCATGGAGTCCTTAGCGTTCAAGAGGAGCTACCGCATAGGCGTTCGGACTTACGACATGGAGATGTTCGACCGAAGACTACTTGGTGGCTATAAAGAGGCATAATGTATGGAACAATGTAATCCTTTGGGAGCTCGAGAGATCATGAGCGTTGTAGCCAATTGGCATATATGTTGGGCTATTCAGAGCCTTTGTAATCTTCAATTTGTTATCAATAAAAGAGATTCTTAGTATATTCTTTGTTTTTTTGCTGCTTATGTTACGACTTTGAGATAATCTCTATGTGAACCGTTATCTTGCCTTGCACGAGCGCAACTCCAGGCTCGTGCGGCATCACGCCCTAGTGAGGACGATGATTCGGGTAAAATCTAGCGAGGACGAGCGATTTTTCGGATCGGGGCGTGACAGAAAATGTCTTCTTAAGTTCATTTTTGTTCACCCACCAAAACTATATGGATGTTATGTTCATCCTTCCACTCAGTGATTGTTATATATCAAAACTAGTGGTCAAAACTAGTCTAGATGTTCGCCAAACCACTCCCAAAGTGGTTTTAGAATGGATGAAAAGTGGTCATAGATTGGATGAAAATGACAAGTTACAACCCTTGAGTGTAATGGTGAACATCTACCCTAGTTTTGGTGGGTGAACAAAAATGGACTCATGTGGGCGCTGGTGAGCGATAACGAAGAAATCCTCTGTTCGAGCTAGCTTGAAGAATGAAAAATGCCTTATTGGTTGTGTACACCATCGCCAGTCCTAATGAATGCATCGTAGATTTTGAAAGATCTGCTGAGTGTTAGTAACTAGTTTGTAGCAACAATAAAATCTTTATTTTTTTAACTTTTTGTGTCAGAAATAATAAAAGTTCATTATGGTCGTCAGATATTGAGCATAGGGATGATAATAGGCTAAGGCTAGGGCTAGGGACGGTCCAAACCAAAGCCCGATCCAACTTTAATTCGACTATAAAATGGGTATTGTTATATTTATCCGTTGATTCATGAGATAAAGGTGATAAATAATTGCGAAAGCATACCTTAATCAATCGTTTGGCTAGATTGGTAGTCTTGTAGCGAACGTCTGTTTTGTGCTTCGATCTTCCAACTTGATACAATCCTTAATGGCAAAGAAGAATCATTTTTCTTTCTGTTAATGGGGATCCAGAGTAGAAGAGAAAAGAAAATAATATTATCTTATGTTGCCGTACAAATTGGTATATATATGGCAATTCTGTAGAATGGACAAGGGATTACCGGTGACAGCAAACAATGAGCTCTTTGAGGTAATAGAGGAGATCAGAAATTTGAAAGCTCAAGGGAGAGAGGTTTATGATAGAGCGAGAATTCGTCTACTATCAGCAGTTTGGCACATCTGGAGGGAAAGACATAGGCAAATCTTTGAGGGCGGTGGACTATTTGTGACAGGTATTATTAATAATCTGAAGCTTGACATTGTGGTCATGAATGGATAGTACTGGAGCGGCAGCTGGAGATAGCAGTCTTGTATTATGTAACATGAAGTTTATTAAATAAAGTACCCTTTCCTTCAATTTTTTTTCAAATATATGTATGTGTGTGTGTGTGGTTGTCCTTCTTAGTGTCGGAGACCGACTCCTTATATATATATATATATATATATATATATATATTGTTGTCCTTCTTAGTGTCAGAGACCAACTCCACACACACACACACACACACACACACACACACACACACACACACACACACACACACACACACACACATATATGGTGTCCTTCTTACTGTCGGAGACCAACTCCTCATCAAATTAGATTTATTTATAAGGTATCTACACATTATCTCCATGACAGTTATACCCTAAAGCCTGTTTTCTAATTATACCACTTTAATTTTGCTTAATATTTAGATAGTACAACACAATTAATTTTATATGTGTGGCCCCTACAATCTTCCACTGGGCCACATATGTAATCTTACAAATGTGTTAATTTTATGTGCTCAAAAATTGCTATTTTAACTTTTGGGTAAATCGGGACAATCTCGTCCATTAACCATATCAATATATGATCAAAGCAGTCTTCGTCACATTTAGCGTAACTAAACCATCAATGGTCACACATACCGTTATAACTAAATGACATAAATTAATCATGGATTCATAGCATAAAAATTACATAAAATGTGATCAACAAATGTCTATTTTCAATTGGTCCTCCTTTACGTTAATGAGATCAATAATTTAACATAATAAAACAAAATAAACTAAAATTTTCATATATTTGATCAGAAAAATATCTAAAATACTTAAATATGTAAATGTTTCCAAATCCAAATATATAGCACAAAAATTACATAAAATACAAACTTTCACTATACTGACATATCATCAAACAAGATAACACCCATATGAGCAGTGTGCTCATGAAATACCTTGGGCGGTAATTCTTTTGTGAGCGGATCATCTAACATGGAGTTTGTCCTAATGTGCTTATGGACACTTGTCCATTCGAAACCCTCTCATTCACAACGAGAAACTTGATGTCAATATGCTTTGACTTATACGAGCTCTTGTTATTGGAATAAACAATTGTTGATTTATTGTTATAATAGAATTTGAGTGGTCTTTTAATACCCTCCAGTATGCGCAGCCTTGTGATAAAATTTTGTAGTCATTAATTTCATGATTGGATGCCTTACAACATGCTATAAACTCTGTTGCCATATTGGAAGAAGTTATGAGTGTTTGTTTGACACTCTTCCAAGATTTAGCTTTGTGAGACTCGTCTCACAGTATTTGTATTTGTATAAGGATATGTATTTTATACTGTACTCTATATTTACTTGACTTTCGGAGAAATTAAGAAAAAACTTGATTTGAGACTTTACTCCTTGACCAGCATACCGTTGGTGTACCGACAGTATACTGTCCAGGAGATATTTCCACTTTTAGATATTTTTGATTTCAGATATTTTCGTGAATAATGTTCTAATATTTTCATGAATAGTATTTAGATATTTTCATGAATCGTAAAGATACATTATATTATCCATTGGTTTCTTGGTTTTCTTCTGAATGGTCGAGATCGTTTCAGAATGAGTCACGAATCGCGATCGGACGGTCACGATTAATTCACCTTCTCTATATATATATACCCTTTCATCTATTTTCAAAATTTTTTTTTACAATCTCTTTCCACTCTTCTTCTCTTCTCATTTTCTCTTCATTTTTCTTGTAAGCTAGGAGCTTGTTCTTGAGGCCTCCGAAAATGGTTTCTGAACCCCTTTTGGTGGTAGAGTTGAAGAGTTAGGCATGGAGCTATATTAGACAAGTGCATATTGTCGAACTACTGGACGAATATTATTTTACTGTTATTTTATTTTTTATTGCTTTGATAGTGCATTATTGTCTAGTACTTGTTCTACTGAATATATTTCTCTCGAGGTTTTCGTCATTTTGACCGTCTCGAAATTTGGTCTGAACTAGGTTTTGATTTTCTATAAAATTCTATTATTTTCTTAGTAGGAAAACTTCGTATGGGAATGATACCAGAGCACTTGCCATGACACTTATATATGCTATGCATAATCTTCCTCTAGTATTGTTTTCATGGTTATACTTGAATTCTACAAGTTTCGGAACGAGATTTGGTTTTCGAAATTTGTTCAAGTCCTTATTGTTATTTCTCGGACACAAACGACATACCGTCGGTATACCGGTGTATACCGATGACATACCCGTTGGCACATTAATTTTGATATATTGACTATAATTAACCTTCGTACTATTTTAGTTCTATTACTCTACAGATACAAAATGAAGCAAGGAAAGATGTTTCCAATACTTACAAATGCAAGCATAGCTAATAAATTGCACTCAAAGAATCCTGAGATGATAACAAAAGAATCCAAGATCAGAAGCTCTACTGGATCCCTAAGTGTCTAAAAAATCTTGTAAATACTTATGCTTGGATGACAAACTAAAAGCTAAAATCTTTCCATTAATTAAACAAAGCACTTATGAGGGAGCGAAAAACGCGATGGATTTTCGCAGAAATCCGACAGATAATCCGAATGGAAACAACAACTATTTGTGGTCCCATTCAGATTATTCGTCAGAAATTCGGGATATCCGATGGATAATCCGAGTTAAGGCAGCAAATATTTGTTGGATCATTCAGATCATCTTTCGGATATTCGCAGATTTCCGTCGGATACTCCGAACTGAGACATCAAGTATTTGTTGGTTCATTCGGATCATCTTCCAGATATCCGCAGATCTCCATTAGATAATTCGAACTAAAATAACAAGTATTTGATGGTTCATTCATATCATCTTCCAGATCTTCGCGGATCTCCGTCGGATAATTCGGTTGCCTTGCTAGCTATTTTCGAATTCAAATCCAACGGGCAGATGTCAGAGCATTTAATGCATACAATGACTATATTTTTGTCCGTTACTATTGGGTCGGATAATTCGTCGGAACTCTTCGAAGATTCGATGGATAATCCGAGTCTGTGCAGGATTTGCTTTATCTCTTGGATTTTTGTAAATAGACTTTATCTCTCTTCATAAATCACTTATCCACTTGAGCCTTAAATTTTCTATCTACCTAAGAGCTCCACCAAAACTCTATAAAGCTTTCATTTTTTATCTACAAAATTGTTAGAGTTATTTCAAAGAGTTGTAAGCTAGATCTTCCAAGTGTTCAAGAAGATCGAAATATTTTCTCTTGTGTGTTGAAGTTGACAAGCCTTCGGATAAAAACTCATGTGTAAGAAGTCGACGAGTCATCGGATCAAAGCTCGTGTTGTATTTACTCAAATAGTGGATTAAAACTAGAGAGAGTTCCAGGACTGGAGTACCCTAATAGAGGATACCAGGATACATCGAGTGTTTGATCCTCTCTTTTTTAAATTTCTATTTACCTTGCTTATTATTATTGGTAATTATTTTATTATCCTATTCACCCCCCTCTAGGGTTCTACAATTGGTATCAGAGCCTGGTCTCTTATTTTGAATTTACATCATTAGAATGATCAATGGCCACTAACCCTAGTCTCAACTCATTCCATAATGAGGGACACTCCACAAATAGACCTCTTCTATTTGATGGAACCAACTACAACTATTGGAAGATTATGATGAGCATCTATTTAAAATTCCTAGATTTTGATCTATGGGATTGTGTTGTAAATGATATCCCTAAATCTTTCATAGTTATTGAGGAAGTTGTTTCGGAAACGCTTATGGCAAAAATTTCCGAAACGACAAGAATGTTTTTAGTCAGGAAACGATCTCTATTGTGCTCTCGGTAGAAATTAATTATATAGGATCTCCACCTGCAAAACTTCAAATGAAATATAGAAACTTTTGGAAGTCACACACGAGGGCACATCACAAGTAAAAGAATTTAAGATTAGCAGACTCACTCAAGAGTATGAATCTTTCAAAATAAAACAAGATGAGTATATTACTTTTATGTTTACTAGATTCTTTGATATAATTAACCATCTCTCTTCTCTTTGTAAGGAATATCCCACTCATGAAAAGATTCAAAAAATTCTCAGAGGACTTACTAAAGGATGGAATTCTAAAGCCACCATCATCATCGAAGGAATGACCTTAGAACCATGAACCTTGAGACCCTCATGGGAATAACCCACGAGCTGGATATGCAAGACTAAGAAGAAGCCTCCATGCAAGAGAAGGAGAAAGAAAAGACAAAGGAAAAAGAAAAATCTATTGCCCTCAAGGACATCAAGCTCTCCTCAAAAGATGACTCTAATGATGACGGTTCGGGTAACGAATAAATCGCTCTCATCTCTTGACACTTCAGAAAGTTTCTCAAGTTCAACAAAGCAAATCGCTCAAGAAATGACACTGATGAAGAACTTACTTTTACAACTATAAGAAAATCGGACACATCAAGAGGGACTATCCAATGGAAAGAAGAGAACCTCGCAAGTTGTAACGCTCCAGTCCCAAAATACGTAGGGCTAGGAATACGTAACATGCCAGTTACGCATTCGACCAGACTCTGGTCCGACTCGAATCACTACAAGAAAATATAGCTGTTCCGACGTTTAATTTTCTGACGTTTACGTTAACGTTAGCGTAGGAATGATATACCGACGGTTTATCATAAACGTCGAAAAATATCGATGTTTTCTCATAAATGTTGTGAATACCCGACGTTTATATTCCGACATTTATGGTAAGATCGGCATAGATATGATATAACAACGTTTTGCAATAAATGTCACATATTAACTAGGCGTTTGGTTTTAAACGTCGTAAATATGTGACCAATTTGTACGAAGGTTGGTTTATTTTGGCTTGAAAAAGGAAAGGGGGATTCTGATATTTATTTTGACTGATAAGAAAGATGAAGAAGAGGGAAACAACTCAAAATCTCTCTTCTAATTTGTTCCCTCTTTTGCCAATTTTTTTTCTGGTTCCCTCTAAATATTTTGGGTGCTGTATATTTCCCTCCTAAACCTCATGTAATTTCCACCTACCCGGGATCGATATCCATCTCCTCCAGAAGAACCTAGTCGGCTGCCCCAATCTCCTCCTCACTACTCCTATTGAAAAAAAAAATTAGCCGACTACCCCGAACCCTAGTCCGCTGCCCCGCGGCCCCGAACCCTAGCCGACTGCCCCGCGGACCATTCGACTCGAATTCATTTGCAGCTCTGAAGCATCACCTGCGGATTTTAACCGATTGAAGAATGGAACCCTTCATATGTAAGCATCTACTGACTTTTTCCTGAATTTTATCACTTGTTGTCCATTATTTTTGTCTCACATGAAGGTTCTTTTTTTGTTTGATTCCAATTTTTCCCAACAAACGGTTTTTTTCATTTCTTTCTTTGTTTTTCCCCTCAAATTTATGATTCCGCCATTGTCGTGATGATAAAAGTTGGGCAAAAATTTTGCTCAAAATATATACCGGTAGGCGTAGCCACCTAGGCCCGAGGGCCGCGGCTGCGCCTCCAAGGTTTTGAAGTTTTTTTATATTAATATCCCATGTAAAACTCATATATATATATATATATTATATATATATATATATATATATATATATATATATATATATATATATATATATATATATATATATGGTTACAAGAAAATAATGAAACTGTAAATATTCTTAGGGAAGTTCTAACATTTCTTGAAGATGTAGTAGCTATACCACATCTCTGTAAATTTAGTACAAGACAAGCAATATTCGATGTATCGCTGGGTTGGTGTGCATATTTATATTAGTGACAAACAATATGGGCTCAGATGATAACAATTGACATGTTTACATAATCGACTAGTAGATAGATTATGAATGATTATTTGGTCGCATGACATATATTAAAAAAGACGTATTGGATGCCGTGGGCAATAAATATATTATTCAATATTTTCATTATAGGAAGATTTGAATGATTTTATGATGGTTCCCTTCCAGTTTGGCCATGGACTGGAGATGACCGAATCATAGGAATCCATAGATCAACTCTGTAGAAGCAAGAATTGGGGAAGAACAGTAAAAATCTTTATTGAGTTGGTAGAAAAAGGGTTACAAAAGCTAAAGAAAAGCTAAAACAAGAAGCTAAGTAATTCTAATACATTTTCCTACATTCTTCATATCCTCTCCTTTACTTGTACTATTTCTGATACTTGGCTGATACTCTTGGCAGTTGAGGTTGTTAGATACTAGATGGAGAGGTGGTTAGCTGAGGCTGACATGGACAGCTGAGCTAGACTTCTGCTGAGCTGGATCCATGAGCTCTGTAATTGCACCAATTGCTAATATAGCTCTACACTGCTATACTGAATGTAATAGATCTGCATTGCTACTGAATTCTCCTTACTGATATGCTAGAGTATGCTATTTACTGCTTGCACTGATTTGGGTTCGTATCAACCACCCTCTCAAATTGACCTTGTCTCATGGTCAATGTGAGGATATTCTAACTCTTTATATGATTCCCAAGTCTTCTTATGTGCAAGGAACTAGGACACTGGGCTTGCACTTCTATAAGTCCTGCCATGAGCAATTTCCTTTCGAATGTAGACTTTTGCTTATCAGCTCCTTCAGTACGGCCACAGACATTTGTACTAAAATCTTCCCCCTACAGGCTTAAGCACTCTTCCAATCTCCTCAAGCAACTGCTCCTGAACAAGCCCGAGAGTGTTCGAAACAAAATTGATGATATCCATCGAGAAAGACTCAACTGGTAACTTCCCTCATGGATCCCATACCCAAAAAACCAAACCACTAAGAAACTCTCCTGTGCAATAGAGCTGAAAGTAGGTTGGCCAATTGGAAAATTCCTTCATAACAAATGAGAGTTCTTTGGATATCTCCTAAGAGGAAAAATGAGGGTTCTTTGGATATCACCTAAGGGAGGGTTTCACATTACGGTATTATGGGTGTAATCCTTGTAAGGTTCTCTTATTGATTCAATATAATTATTTTCTCCTTGTCCCATGGAGTAGGTCAAGATTTACCAAACCACCTTACATATTGCATTTTGTTCTTGTTCCTATTGTTTGGTTATTGTGTCTTGTTATTCTTGTTGTCGTAAGGTTATTTGTGTGTGTCACACAACATAAAAGGTCCGTTGATAATTTTGATATCTTAGTTAAACTCTTTATCTTATATATGCAATTGATCAATAGAATGTTCTTCATGTATTAGGCATTATTTACTATAAGTAACTCATGGCAAAGCTGATGAAGGCCGTTCTAGTTACTACTTAAATTAAGACTTTTAGTTTGATCTAGATTTTCTGATAAGTATATAGATATCTCAGTTTATGCTTCACATAATACTAACTTTGGTAAACATGTACAAGATGTGTTGCTAGAAAAATTTATTATTTCACCACATTGCCTGTATGATATTCCCATTTTTTAGGGAATGTGCATTCTACCTTTTTTATGGTTCTATTATAATGTTTGTAGGTGCTTCCTTGGATAGTGTGCATGTGCGGGTTCCGGTGCCTGTATGCTTAAATACAAGCTTTGTGCACATGCATTTTGCATATGTGCATGACATCAAGTTGTTCTGGGATTAACAGTGTTTTTTTTTGCTTTGTCAGGGTGCATGGCATTGTAACCTTTGTGATTCTAAATCAGGAAGAGGATTTGGTTTGTTTTTATTCTTTTTAATTTTTCATACTGTATGAGCATTCATTAATTTTTATGTGAATTATTATATTCTTGATAGTTTTGGGAGGTATTCCAGGTAATTAACTCCTATGGTTTACTTATATGTATGAATATTGATTAACTTTTGGTTTTAAGGATAATTAGTTTAAGCAGCCTTAGCGAAGATAGTATCGCTGCAATCTCAAAGTCGGCAATTTTCATTTGAAGCAATTATAAGTTCATGCTAATACGACTTTCAAGCACGACGTCATTGATTTGTAGTAGTGAACGGTAGTTTGAGTCAAAATTTTAAATGGGAGGAATAGTAAATGAATGCAGAGACAAACAAACACTTATTATCTCAATTCCAACTTCTGTATGTAGAAATGAGGAATTGGAATCCGCTCACTTTATGATGAATTTGGACTACATGAATTGGGTGGTTGCATGCGGCCATGGTAATTACCTCCCCAAAGTTAAAATGTGATTATTCCAATGAAAGTTTGTCTACTTATCATCAGTGTTTGGGTGGTAATTTCACATTTGTATGCCAACCGAACAAACACTGGATTTGAATCCAAATTAATTGAACATGAACTTTTGAGCTGCATTTCCATTATCCTATCAATTCATGCTATTTGAATTCATGGTGAGTCGGCAACCAAACAGGCCCTACCAAATATATAATTATGCTACTTCTTATAGCCAATGTAAAGCACAATAAAGTAAGTAGAGGCTGATCTCATGATTTTGTTCAATATTAGGTTCAACTTCATCTGTACCTCATCATCAGTACACCTATATCCTTCAACAACCTTCTTGCTAAAGTCACAATTAGGTTGCTCAAGAGTCTCTTTCTGACCATCATCAGATAGAAAGTCTGACCTCTCGGTTAGGCTAATCTGAATGTCTTCATCAACTAGTTGATCATAAAGAACTGGAATGTGGATCTCTCGAGAGCCCTCACCTTCAACCAGAGTTTGAACTCAAATTGTGTCTTCCTCTACCATTGTTAAGGTACTCGTGCATCTATTAGGTGGTAGTGATAGGTTATCTCCCATAACCTTCGCTATTGAAGCATCATACTTCTCTGGTGCCTCTTCATGTGGCATTTTCTGTTGTTGCAGCTGATCAAGATATGATGCAGATGGCCCAAACTTATCATGCGGGGCATTAAATCCTTCATCTAATCCACAACGGGGTTCAAATACACTGGTATCCAGTTGAATATTGTTCTCACACAATATTGGATAAGAAGATAAGTCTTCAGTTTCCATTTCTAAGTAAAAACCTTTGCAATGTTCAGCTTTTAGTTTCTCTAACATTGCAGCATCAGACAATGGAAGAACCTTGGAATGTCTCTGTGCACTGGTTCAGAGGTGTTCCCTGCTCGAATTGGGGCAGTTGCCCTGGACTTGCTTTTATATGGACATGGATCTGCTGGTGGTGTAAATTTGGCTCAAAAAAGGACATAGGATTTTGAATTCCCATGTGGTGAAGGCATGGCGCAATATGCTCCTGTGCATAGTGGTGGTTGGTTGTGCCCACTTGTGCAGCCTGTGCATATGGGTGGTTGGTTGTTCCCAATTGTGCAGGATGACAGTGGCTTGGGTTGCCTATGGTTGCCATTTCATGATTGGTATATGCTGGTACATTCATGTGTGCATAACCTGTTGTTTGACTTGCTGAAAACTCCCATCTGACAAGATACATGAATGGGGATTGATGGTACATTACCAAATGATATATTCCCCAAGGGTACACCTCCAAATGATGCAAATATTGGAGGATAATTCATCCCCATAGACACAGGTCCTGCTGTTAGACTGGGTAAGAAATATTCTGATGGTTGGTGTAATCCAGGTTTTGGCCATAGTATGCCATAGTGTCCATGTTATTTGCCAGATTCATGAGATTAGGGTTGGGATTCCTTGGCGCCATCTTTAAAAATGTATGAGCCTCCCGTTGCTTATTTTGAGCTTCTCCTTGTTAACATTGCTTTTTGTACTTGCCTTGCATTCTTGCAGTCACCAAGGAGTTATTCCACTCCTCAATCTCTTCAGTAATATGTTGTTCTTTGGCTTTTGCTTGATTTGGTTGCTTTTATCTTCTTTTGTAGCTTTATCATGATCTGCTTTCTCTTCATGTATTTTAATACATTACTAGTATGATTGTCCTTATTTAGACATTGCTAGTGTGGTGCACACTGATTACTATTCTTGCCTTTTATACAATTTTTTAACCCAATAAGTGTGTTATTCGTGTTATAAATCATTAGTATAATGATTTTGATAATGGATGTATACATTATTTAGTAACCGATAACTTCTGTAGCATATCTTCCTGCCTGGCTCATAAAATTCTTATTTTCTATTATGCTTGTTGCCTGCTAATGATTTCAAGTAGATCCTTTTGTAACTAATGTGCTTAATTAACTGTCTTCATTAGCTATGGCTTTAAAATTCCTGAGTCTAGTGTTCTGACACTTGAATTTCAACTGCTTTATCTTGTTTGGAGACAACTATTTTAAATTTCCCTTGATTTTCACAACTAAATTTCTCAAGGGAAGGGATAAGAGAATAAATAATACTCGATAAACACTTATATTGGCATTTAAAACAATTTTAGGATCTGTAATTCTTTTTCTTATCAAGGAAGAGCCAGAACTTAACTAGCTTTGGAGAATTTCTGAACATATTATGGTAATCTATTTAAATGTTGTGATCGAGTTTTGGCTTTCGATGTGATCAATGTATTAGTTGCATCCTCTTCATTCATATAAAGTTTATGTCTCTTCATCAATTCTTGCAGCTGCAACAGTTGGTGGATTCATTTATAATACTTCTTGGACAGTAAAGAGTAGATAATATCACCCCTGAGGACAAGGAGGTACTTTTGTCTAATTCGTCCATCAACCTTCACTGGACAAAGTTTGCTCCTGTAAACATAAGGATTGCCCCTTTTCCAACTCGTGAATACACTGATGATGAATTTCAATCTACTGTTAAGAGGGTTATGGGAATACTGTAAGTATATCCTTTGTTTTGTTTGTGGTTGTGCACCATAGATTTCATTCTCTCTAGTTGACGTAATTCTCTCTTGTTCTTTCCAAACATCAAGATATTCTAGATCTCACTACAATTGATATATGCTAGAGGTTATTTTCTATATTTCTCACAGCTTAGAGGCTTGCATTTCTTTTACAGTGAGCGATCCTTTTCTTTCTGTAACTAGCCCCCTTTTATCTCTCCCTTTGTGCAGGTACATGTGCCTGTACACATACTTGGTATGTGTGCCTGCACACATACTTGCTCTCTCTCTATCCCCCCTCCCCGTGTGTATGTGCACGTGTGTGTATGTAATGTGTGCCTATGTGCTTGCATGTGTACAGACATGTGTTATTTATTTTACATTGTAGCCACACATCTTTTTATTTTCATTAGGTTTACTACTTAGAAGGTTTCACATGATGCCTTTAATATTTGTTTTTTTTACCATCTGGAGACTTTTATTAACATTCTTTTGGAATTAATTAGTTCTGGGGGGGGGGCGCAGGTACCTATTGGGATTTCTCTACCCGATTTCCCGTCTGATCAGCTTTTCTGTTTATGAGAAGGTATTGGACACACAAGAACTTTAACATTTTGTTGTTCTATATTATTGTTCTAGTCTTTTGTTTACAACTAATTTGGTGGCCAAATATTTTAATGCTCAGGAACAAAAGATTAATGAAGGACTACTTATGATGGGTCTTCAAGGTAAGATATTTTACTTGTTTTGGTTTATTACATACTCGTTGCAGGTAACTGCTACTATTCGAAAATTTACACACGCGCGCGCGCGCGTATGCACGCACATTCTCTTAAATATCTGAAGAGAAGTACTTAACAAATTAATAAATTATAGAACGTGTTGCTTTGTACATTTTTGATGTATGCTTCTGTATCTACAATAGCCTTTTTACTAACAACTATAGACATTTTGAAATGTAAAAAGAGTTTCTTTGATATGTAGAAGATTGCATTATTCTGCAGACTAACTTTAACCATCCATAGACAACAACAATGGCATTCAATAGGAGTAATGCATCAAAACCCAATGGAGCTATGATCTTTTGCTCAATCCTTATCTAAGTATTCTAAGTTACTTCTTTATGAATATTTACAAGCAACAGAGAAAATAATCTCAATGTGCATGCACTTATCTACAACTTTGAATTAGACACAATTATTAACCTACTTTAGTGTTAACATCTGCAAATAGTACTCTTATGGCCTCGAGTTAAGCTTGAAGACTTTTCGCATGTGAGCAGTATAACAATAAGGAAACTGTCCTGTAGCGTTAACACTAAAGAGACGTTTTTGTCCTCAGTCCAAGCTTCAAAGAAATTGCACATTGAAGCAGTAAAAGAACAATCAACAAAGAATAGTAAAAACGTTCATTGTTGATCTCGCAGGGTGGAGTGTAATAACAAGTCATGGAAGGTAGATATATTTTCCTTTTAATGTAATTATCTAAGGCTATAGTAGGCTCCAGTTATTCACAATGTTTGAAATATTTAATTACAAACTAACTTGGTGCTTGCGGTTTGCAGTAGGGAAACTGAGGACATGTTCATTGTTGATCTCGTAGTTGGTCTGTCAACAGTATAGTGGTTTGCTGGACAACATTGTGAGGGTACAATATTCTACTTTTTCCCACATGCATCAACATCTTCGTGTGTTTTGGAAACTGAAACCTTCATCTACATGAACAGGTTTGGACTCCTCGAGGCAAAAATATCTCATGTGTAAAAGTTCACGCTATGAGAGATCAAGTTCATAACCTAACTGTTGCAAGCTTGACAGTTCAGTAAAATGTTGTATTTCGACTTATTTTGTTTTGTTAAACTTGATTGTGTAGTAAAATGTTATATTTTGATCAATAAAAGATTATTTTGTAAATTATATATTGTTGAACGCATAATGTTAATTGGAGTATGGTTTAATTACTCAATAGGAAGTCGGTTGAATATAAGTGCATGGCAAATATATTCGAATTATATATTTTTTTAATTGCTTTACCTATACCGACATTTATATTAAAAGATTGGAAAATTATTAGGAAAATATTGGAAAAGCAAGTCCCAACGTTTTTGCAAAAGGTTGGGAAAAAAGTTTAGTTTTCGATGTTTTTATTAAAACGTTGGAAACTTATTACCCATTTTGCAAAAATTTCGACGTTTATTAAACGTTGTCGCAAACGTCGTCTTTACTTATACTGACGTTTATCTAAAACGTCGTAAATTCCCAACTGCGACAATGACGACGTTTTTCGAAAACATTGAAAAAACGTTGGAAATTATTATGCCAACGTTTTTAACCTTTTTTTCGGCGTTTATAAAATGTTGGAAAAAAACCAATTTTCTTGTAGTGAATACACATAAGCTGTGTTATAATGGACACAATCTACATAATACAATTATATCTATGTCTCAATCCACAATGAAATAAAACACAAGAAAGAGCCACAGGTGTTAAAGTCGACCGCTCAATAACACAGGAACTCGAATAGACTCGAGAAAGAAATATGAGTCTATAAAAAATTAGGCTATGGCAGAGTAACTAATATGATTAAATAACATACCACGGTAGAAATGAAATAAGTACCTTATACCAATGCCCGCATATCAAGGCGATTAGCCTCAGCATCTTTAGACAGGCTCCACAACCGTTTAAGCTACAAAACTGGCAGAGGACCAGGTCCTCAGGGGGACGTAACAAGGTGCAAGAAACAACATGCCAAAAGTAAAACAGTATAATGCCGCATACTCAATGATAAACTACTGTAACCATCTAAGTGATATGCAAATGAGAGTATGGTATCGTACCCCGGGATGGTACTCACGAACTCATCCGTATGCTAGACAGTACCCTCTAGGCTCCATGTGGGGGAACTCAATAAAGGGTAGTATATGTAGATATATGCACTTTAGATTTCGTATAGAGAACCCAAAGTCCAGTACTCATGTAGATAGATAATATATAGAATATGTCTAGAGCACGATGAAGACTCTCCCCTCCCAATGTAACCACACATCTCATGTCCACGACGTCTCATGTCCATAACACGCAAGATCATGACATCTAACTAATACAAGGAGTCATAATAATATATATGTTATATAATCTTATTTCATGTATCCTATAAGCCTACACAGAATCACCATGAGTACCTCAAGAAGGATTCTGTTACATGTAATAGTGTCAAGTGTCCTACGGTCTGTCGTGCTCAGGATACAAGTACGTATCATGGGTTCGTGGTAACAACTCTTTAATTGACGATACCCAACTCCACGGACGGGTATCGGCACCCGAACCTTATTCGGACACTAAATACCGTCTCACGGCCCTAGGGTAGATACACACACCAATCCTATCAAATAGCTATAGTAACTAAATACTAATAAATAGAGCAAGAACTGAGATACATGATGGCAAGGTACACTTGCTTGTTGCCTGCTGCCTGCTGCGGTGTCGTCTGACTGATGTCTTCAGTTGGAGCTACAATGGATCCAAGTTGTCATATTATAACATATTCTAATCAATGCACACAATCTAATTCAATTAATATAAAAAGAATGTGATCATTTGCACAATGTCAACTAGTATAGTGACTTTCATGCCAAAGATCCACCAGTTGTATGTCCTTCGACAACGTGCTAATAACCATGTACCATGCTACTTTCTATTACGTCGTGTGGGCCTCGAACATCATGTTATCACACGTACATTTATATGAATCCAATACATGTAATCCTAAACATACGTAGATACGACACGATGTCCCAAATTCACGATGACGCTAAACGATACTTCGAACATGCATGTAGCCTCTCAAACACGCATGTCGACAACAAATAAAACTAAAATTAATATGACTTAATTTCTGGAATTTATCTTTATTTAGTTAAAAATACTAAAATATTTGTCGTTGCATATACAATGTTTCGTTGCATATCGACTAGGTGCTTTAGCAACTTGACAACTAGTTTGTGCATGCAAAGTTGCCAACTTATGTCAAAATAAATCATTAATATATAAAATATACCTATTTAGATTCTGAAATATAAATTAAAACTATTTATAAACATTATTTGATGATAATATATACAAGAAATAATTATCTAGTTAGTATGTCTAATTAGTGACACAATATGGCCAACATACCTATTTATTTGGAACCAATTATAATAGAAAAATTAATATTTTAATTCTGAAATAATATTTGAAAATAATTCAAACATATCATATTTATTTTATATACTAAAATTAAGCTAGCCATTTAGCACATTCAAGTAATCTCACAAGGTTGTCCAATTTCGGTTGATTCGGACTAGATGGAATCTTGAAAATATAACACTTTATATTCTGAAATTAATAAACTTATAAATAATATTTAGAATATATTACCATAGAATTTAAGATTCTTAACCATCGAATTTCAGTATGACAAATAGGACATAAATCTATACAAGTTCTATTTTGAGAATCAATCATTACGGTGACAAAAATAATGAAGTTGCAAGCAAATATATACATAAAACTTTACGAGATAAATTTTGGACATAGTGGGACGTTGTAGAAGAGTGTTAGGAACGTTGCCAAGGGATTAGTTGCGGCCATGGGGTCTCCTAAGGGTGCGCGAACAGCAGTGCACCGATTTCAGTTTTAGCCTGAACACCTTTAATGGAGGAGCTGTTTTGAGGGAGTTAGATTGAGTTTTCCTGAAAAGTTTGTGAAGATAAAATGGTGAGAACAGAAAGAGGAAGAAGAATACGAAATTTGAGAGAGAAATACTTACTGTAGAGAGAGATATGGCCGGAATGGTGGAGACTAGTTGAATTTGGATTCAGCCTGGGTAAGGGGTGGAAAGATGGTTGTTTGGAGGAAAATTGAGAAGGATTTTGGAGATGGTTTGTAAAGAGAAAATATTATGAAGTGGGTTAGGAAGAAGTTTTGTTCAGATGCTATGAGGTAATAAGGTGAGGATAAGTCTATATATATCCAACCATTAAGGGGGAGGTGAAGGGTTGAGTGGAGAGTTACTGGTTGGGAGTTTTTGTAGGTTATGGAAAGGGAATGGTTAAGGGTGCTTGGGGGTTATGGAAGATGAATAAGTGGAGAGAATTGGCTGCCCATTTAGTGTACTTGACCACACTTGAGTCCAACCTATAGTGATTAAGTGGTGAGTTAATGGTTGGGTCAAGTCCAAAGTATATAGGACTGAAATTATTTCTAGTAGGTTAAGTATTAGGTTTTGGATGTCATATCATTATATTTGGTGTTTTGTAGAGAGGAAAATAATATATAATATTTGGTATGAACCATGTGGAGGTATGGAGATATTTGGGTTGAGTTTGGACTAGCTAAGTCAATCGGTAGCTCAATAGGACTAGAGATTGTGTCATTAGGATTTACAATAAATAGAAAATATGTAAAAGTCTAATTTCTCTTAAAATATAAATTAATATTAATTATTCACATTAAAAAAAATTCAAAAATTCAGGGAGCTTACAATCTACCCACCTTAGAAAATTTTGTCCTCGAAATTAAAACTATAACTAGAACTCTATAAAGTTATAGCACTAAAGTTAGTTTTATATTCTTACAAGAATCCTCAAATAGATAGTGCTCCCTCATGGAATATTATCATTCCCAAGTAGATTATCCAGGGGAATGGTGCTTCCATGCAACTCGAACCAACTAATCTTCTGCCCTATAAGCATCTTCTCGCTAGTATCCAATATTTCAACTGAATTCTCCTCGTATGATAAACTGGGTTCCACTGTGATCTCAGAATGATTGACCACATAACTAGGGTCAGTCACATACCTCCTTAACTGTGGGACATAAAATACATCATGCACTCCCTCCAGAGATGAGAGTAATGAAAGATGAAATGCCACTTCTCCAATATGCTCTCTAATATCGAGATGTTACTAATATAGAGGTAAGGCTTCTAACTTGGCTATTAAATCTCTATCTATAACTAACCATGGAGATAGAAAAATCACAATCCCTCCGTAACTCTGTCAATCCTTCAAATCTATACTATATTCCTATAGGTTACATCACTAACTTCTATAGTAGTTCAATTAGCGATCCACCCCTTCCATTCATAACCAATCTATACAATCCTTACAAGTATGCCTACCTATGGATTCCTAACTGCAGGGTAAAGGTCAAGGCTAAACTAGACAGTCACATAAGCCTATTGGTCATCCTTATAATCCTGGACTTCCATAGGTCATTTTAAGACTAGTCTTACCATGTACAGAGATGGCCGTCTTTTTTAACACATATATTCTTACTCTATTCATATACCATCCTAATAATAATTTCTCTAGCACTTCTACCATAGGCCATATCTTAGGCAAAGATAGCAGGATTTGGTCTAATGGTTCCATGGTTGCTTCTTAGGGTTAGGCTTTATACTGAACTATATTCTAACTTATTCATTGCGAAAGTATCTATGAAATTCTACCCACCTTAATTATTTATCTAATCCTGTAATCCTGGATTCCTATCTCCTTCAATTTTTTTAGAATAATGTTTCTACACAAGCTTAGCCTTAAATACAAGGCTTACCAAACCATTCTATTCATACCAAAAGTCTCTAATCTATCATATCTAGTTGGACATGTTTAGGAATACCTATCATTCGACTAAGAGCGATTTTCTACCAAACTAAAACTCATAGAAAATAGATTGCCACCATTATAGTTGGTCTTTCTAGCATAGTTGTTCTACCCTACTCGTATATACATTAGATAATCACCCTCATATGAACTATTTTAGCAATATAATTTTTATCCTACGATAAAATATAATCAAATCTACTATTACTAGTCCAGGTACTGATAGGACACCTTGTTCATCAAACACATAATTATAGCAGGCGCATTCATCGATCCAAAAAGTGTCAACAATCTTGTAGTTGCCATGGCAAAATATGAATACTGTCCTTAGAGTATTCTCTTTTCGTACCGTCACATGATGGTGTCCTGATCTCAATACCTTCGCTCCTGTTAGGTGGTTGAACTGGTTGATGGAGAACTATACTTCGAGTCACCAGAATGATATTGGGCTTCAATGATCAATCTGCCTGGAGATGATGATCCCTGACTCATTTTAAAGTATAAACTATCTATCAAGATTTTTTAAGGATGAGACTAGCTAACCTTTAAAGTTATATTCTAACTTATACTACCTTAGAGGTCATATATCTTGATTTCAACCAGTTCACCCACTTCTGTGGCTTGGATTTTCTCCAATCGTCACTCCTGGCAATATTTTTTTTACGCTAGGTCCTAACCATCCTTAATCCTTTGCAGTTCTTCAATCTGTATATAGTGCTGCTCCTATGATACTTCATCTTTATACCCCTATGTGTATTTTATTCCAATATAATTATTATAACTATAAGTCCTTTGGGGTTCCTATTTAACCTGTATCGATGAAGGATTTTATTATGCAAACGACTTCTTGTCTACTTAAGATAAAATTTCTACTTCTACTCTCAAGTATTATTTACAGAGGTTAGGATTGCGATAAATCATTCCTTAATCACATTATCCCATTTTCCTATAGGTTATCAAATTTTCTTATTAATATGGTTAACAACCCACCCTTTTAATTTAAAGGAAGCCATGCAATGCCTACAGGTACGCTTAATCTTTTTATGCTTGTTTACTAGGCAGTGGACAAGCTTATATATGACACCTTAATAACCACTTATCTTTCGACCAATCTTCTAGTCATGGTTGTTAATAGGTCCTTTCAAGCTATTCCTCCTATGTATAGGGGTATATCCAGTCTAACACCGTCCTCGCCATTACACAACAAATATTCCTAGATCCACACCATGGCACAACCTATCATCAAGCATCATTTTGACTCACTCCTTCGATAGAAATCTCCCCAGTGAAGATCCTTCAGATCATTGTCCAAGGTAACTATATTTCCTACATATGCATACTATCATAACTTCTATATCCTTCAAATGAATAAAAAAACCTTTTGCAACCATACAATGTCTATAAGGATTCATATCTATCTACTGTACCTCATCCTTTTCATATCAAGACTGTCAAATTCTTTCAACTATAGTCTTTCATGTGGGTGATCATATTCTAGTTAGGAAACCGTATCTAACTCTAAAATTATACTTCATAGTCTTCCAACCACTCAATCTTTAGGATAGAGGAACATAACTTGCCTTCCTTACTAATCCCCAATTAAACTGTGCTATACCTCTACCCCATCTCTATATAACAAAGGTATTCTAATCTGTCTCCATCCACCATAGGTGAATAGTAGAAAGGTTGTAGTCAATTTCTCATAGGTTCTCTCGTTAAGGTTAACTAGCCTATAAGAATTCTAGATTGTCAGTCCGATCTACTCGGTTAATCTAAGTGAGATGTCTATCCAAACCCTTACCACCGTAGATAACCAATTCCCTTTATAAAACACTCTATCAATACCTTCTAGGCTATGATAGAACATAATCCAATTAGTTCATCAAGCACAAGTATTCGTCCTTCCGAAATACGAATAGACGAGAGTCCAAGACAAGGAGTTCAAGAAGGATGATCGACTTTAATTATGAGTTCCAAAGGTGATGGATAAAACAAAAGGATTTTCAAAGCAACTGTGGATTGAGATCCTATTACAATATCCTATTGCAGGCTCGTTTGGCAGAGTAACGTAACCGAAACGATATACTCTGACCTGTATGGGCCACCACAAAAACATGCAACGCCCCAGTCCTAAAATACGTAGCATTAGGAATACGTAACATGCCAGCTACGCATTCGATCAGACTCTGGTCTGACTCGAATACGTATAAGCCGTGTTATAATGGACACAATCTATATAATACAACTATATCTATGTCTCATCCACAATGAAATAAAACATAAGAAAGAGCCACAGGTGTTAAAGTCGGCCTCCCAATAACACAGGAACTCGAATGGACTTGAGAAAGAAATATGAGTCAATAAAAAACTAGGCTATGGCAGCAGAGGAGTAAGTAATATGATTAAATAACATACATCAGTAGAAAATTAAATAAGTACCTAATACAATGCCGGCATATCAAAGTGATTAGCCTCAGCATCTCTAGACAGGCTCCACAACCGTTTAAGCTGCAAAACTGGCAGGGGACCAGGTCCTCAGGGGGACGTAACAAGGTACAAGAAACAACATGCCAAAAGTAAAACAGTATAATGCCACATACTCAATGATAAACTACTGTAACCATCTAAGTGATATACAGATGAGAGTATGGTATCGTATCTCGGACTGGTACTCATGGACTCATCTACATGCTAGATAGTACCCTCTAGACTCCGTGTGGGGGAACCTAATAAAGGATAGTATATGTAGATATATGCACTTTAGATTCCGTATAGAGAACCCAAAGTCCAGTACTCATATAGATAGGTAATATATAGAATATGTCCAGAGCACGATGAAGACTCTCCCCTCCCAATGTAACCTCACATCTCATGTCCACGACGTCTTATGTCCATAACAAGCAAGATCATGACCTCTAACTAATGCAAGGAGTCATAATAATATATATGTTATATACCTATCTCATATCATGTATCCTATAAGCCTACACAGAATCACCATGAATACCTCAAGAAGAATTATGTTACATGTAATAGTGTCAAGTGTTCTACGATCTGTCGTGCTCATGATACAAGCACGTATCATGGGTTCGTGGTAACAACTCTCTAATTGACGATACCCGACTCCGCCGACGGATATCGGCACTCGAACCTTATTCGGACACTAAGTATCGTCTCACGGCCCTAGGGTAGACACACACACCAATCCTATCAAATAGTTATAGTAACTAAATACTAATAAATAGATCAAGAACTGAGATACATGATTGTAAGGTACACGTGTCTGTTGCCTGCTGCCTATTACGGTGTCGCCGGACTGATGTCTTCAGTTGGAGGTACAACGGATCCAAGTTGTCCTATTATAATATATTCTAATCAATGCACACAATCTAATTTAATTAATATAAAAGAATGTGATCATTTGTACAACATCAACTAGTATTTTGACTTTTATGCCAACGATACAACAGTTGTGTGGCCTTCGACAACGTGCTGATAACCACGTACCATGCTACTTTCTATTACGCATGTGGGTCTCGAACATCATGTTATCACACGTACATTTAGGCATTTATATGATTCCAATACATGTAATCCTAAACATACGTAGATACGATGTTCCAAATTTACGACGACGCTAAACGATACTTCGAACATGCATGTAGCCTCTCAAACATGCATGTCGACAACAAATAAAACTGAAATTAATATGAATTAATTTCTGGAATTTATATTTATTTAGTTAAAAAATACTAAAATATTTGTCGTTGCATATACAATGTTTCGTTGCATATCGACTAGGTGTTTTAGCAACTTGACAACTAGTTTGTGCATACAAAGTTGCCAACTTATGTAAAAATAAATCATTTAATATATAAAATATACTAATTTATATTATGAAATATAAATTAAAACTATTTATAAATATTATTTGATGATAATATATACAAGAAATAATTATCTAGTTAGTATGTCTAATTAATGACACAATATGGCCAACATACATATTTATTTGGAAACAATTATAATAGAAAAATTAATATTTTAATTGTGAAATAATATTTAAAAATAATTCATACATATCATATTTATTTATATACTAAAATTAAGCTAGCCAATTAGCACATTCAAGTAATCTCACTAGGTTGTCCAATTTCGGTTGATTCGGACTAGATGAAATCTTGAAAATATAATACTTTATATTCTGAAATTAATAAACTTATAAATAATATTCAGACTATAACTATAGAATTTAAGATTCTTAACCATCGAATTTCAGTAGGACAAATAGGACATAAATCTATACAAGTTCTATTTTGAGAATCAATGATTACGGTGACAAAAATAATGAAGTTGCAAGCAAATATATACATAAAACTTTACGAGATGAATTTTGGACATAGTGGGATGTTGTAGAAGAGTGTTAGGAACGTTATGAAGGGATTAGTTGCAGCCATGGGGTCTCCTAAGGGTGCGCGAACAGCAGTGCACCGATTTCAGTTTTAGCCTGGACACCTCTGATGGAGGGGCTGTTTTGAGGGAGTTAGATTGAGTTTTGCTGAAAAGTTTGTTAAGAGAAAATGGTGAGAACAGAAAGAGGAAGAAGCATACTAAATTTGAGAGAGAAATACTTACTGTAGAGAGAGATATGGCCGGAATGGTGGAGACTAGTTGAATTCAGATTCAGCCTGGGTAGGGGTGGAAAGATGGTTCTTTGGAGAAAAATTTAGAAGGATTTTGGAGATGGTTTGTGAAGAGAAAATATTATGAAGTGGGTTAGGAAGAAGTTTTGATCAGATGCTATAAGGTAATAAGGTGAGGAGAAGTCTATATATAGCCAACCATTAAGGGGGAGGTGAAGGGTTGAGTGTGAGTTAATGGTTGGGAGTTTTTGTAGGTTATGGAAAGGGAATGGTTAAGGGTGCTTGGGGGTTATGGAAGATGAATAAGTGGGGAGGATTGGCTACCCATTTAGTGTACTTGACCATGTAGAAGCATGGAATTTCAGGGCGCATCTATGTGCCAGAATTCCTATGCCCTCAAATACTACTCAGAACATGCGCCAGGGAGCTCAAACGAAGTACTTGGCACATCAAGACAGCAAAAGTATAGACAACAAAAGAAGATTTTTATTTTTATATAAAAGTCTATGACATTTCTAAGGAAAGGCATTACATAGGAGAATTTCTATAAAAAGAAATATCCTAAGACTACAGCCAGGTGCAGCAAACTGCCATGCGCCCTCCACCAGGCGCATCATCAGGCAGGCGCATCACTTCATCGTCTCAGTCAGGCACATCCCTTCAGCGTCTCAGTCAGGTGCATCCCTTCAGCGTCTCAGTCAGGTGCAACCTTCAGCGTTTCAGTCAGGCGCATCTCTTCAGCGTCTCAGTTATGCGTATCATGAAGTCTCAGCATATACGCCTTACTTCGACCCAATCAAATACTTCGACTAATGAAGCATTTATTGAGCAGAACAGGAGTGGGCGATCAGCCCCATCCTAGCAGGAGGAAGAGTTCTCTAAAGCCCAAGGAAGAGGGGAGCACCGTAATCGATCCGCGACTAAAGGAGCAGCTTTCAACACAACCAGAATGGGCAACATCCACTCTGGCAGAAGAAAGAGCCTCCAAAGCCGGGAGCACCACAATTCTGATCTGCGGCTCTTCTAGCATAACGGAGACAGGGCTTGAGCATCCTGATCTTTGGATGCAATATGCACCTTCCGCCTGCCTCAGAAGCCCTCGACCCCGACTTTTGGATGTAACAGTCACCTTAACGAGTGCATGAATGAAGACAATGCGTCGCATCTTCACCCTCGGGAGCATCTCGTCAACAGAATGTGCTCGAGCAAACAAGTTCATTCGGGAAGACGTGAGAGAACGAGAGACAAACTCTCTCCTTGCCACTATTTATAGGCCGGGCAAATCAAACCCATGCGCCAAGAGGTGGGCTCTCCGAATCCCGTGTAATGAATTTGCATTAATGGTGATGAACCCGACGCTTCGAATTCAGCCAAGTCAAAACGGCTATTTAAAGCACTTAAAGAACACAAAAGTCGGACCAATAAAGGCACGACATGCAAAAGGATGCGTCGGTCAGACACTGCGCATCGTACAGACGCGCCCGTCGGTTCCAAAGTGTCCCGTATGGATGTGCCCAACAAAGCACAGATCCATGCGTCCTAAACAAACATGGACCCATGCACCCATTTTGGCTCGTCATCCATCAAGCAATTAATGCTCAAGTGGCAGAGTTGGCAGCACGTCCCCCGAGGACTGGACAGTTAGCAGCTTTTTCAGAAGACAAAGCGTCGCTGACATCAGCATCATCATTACTTTCCTCCGATGGTTACGACCCACGTGGCCGACCAACCACTCGCATGCGCCTCAGCGGCCTTGCACCTGAAGACTCGCATGCGCCTCAAAAGCCGTGCATCCAGACTGGTTCGTGACTCCTGAAGGTTGTGAGCCAAAGTCTTCTCATGCGCCCAATTCCAGGCGCATCCTACCAGATCACTCTCTACCAAATCTGATAACTTTGAGCCATGGACCTACGACACGTGTCCTTTGACTCAATTTAGCCTATGAAGGAGTGCTAATCACCCAAGATCTCAGCAACTGAAAGATCCTCTCCCCTGCTACGTGCTAGCCCACAAAAGCAGCATGAAGGATTCAACCCATAAATGACGGCGCATCATCCATGCGCTTCCCACAGCTTCAACCACGTGGCATCCCCACATACAGGCGTATCCTACATATGCGCGCATGAGCAGCCAGCCTGCAAGCTATAAATAGAGGGATCATCTCCTTCTTCCACACACACCTACGACCGAGACTTATATACACAGTAAGAGAGATAGATACAGACATTCAACGTCTTCTTCCTCTCCGCAAGCTCCAGCACCCAGAGCAACTCAGACCTTCAGAGAACAGAGAACCGTCGTCAGATCGTCAACGGAGTCAACGCATTACCACTCGCTCCATCAACACAGGGACCCAGATAAATAAAAGTGTTCTTCTAGGACTATATTTAAGTCCTACATTATAACACTGTTCTGTTTGTAATTGAAATTGCAATAAAAGATTTTAATGGCAAACAAGCTGGCGACTCTGCTAGGGACCTCTTTCTCCTCCACCGAGAAAGCTGTGTCACAATTCGACGACGTGAAGGTGGGCTCCTCCCAAAAGACGCTGGTCGTACGCCTCAATCAACAGGTGTATGAGGAGTTCATCTCTGAAGGCAGCGCAAGTCCTTCGAAGCGGCTGCCAAAGTCGAAGATGACTCGCCAAGTCTGGGTGCGCAAGGTCGAGGCCCCTGGCACCACCACTAAAGAGGATACGCCGATGCAGTCCACCCTTCTCGCTGACATCCTCAGCGGCCAGGATGTGCCCACCGGTGTAGTGCATCTCTCGGGAAAGCGTGGCGATGACCACATTCTCCAGCCATCTCCTTCTCAGACAAGGAAGATGCGCCGACGGAGCAGGGACGCATCTAACGCCCTGTGCAGTAACTCTGATGCGCCACAGAAGGCTTCTATCTTTGACAGACTGACTCGCTGTTGTGGCGAGGAGAATTTGGACTTTGAGTACTATGCACCCCAGCGGGCTGGTACGAAGAAGTCCAAGGCAGCACGGGCTATGCGCCTCAAACGTGCTATGCCAACAGCAAACCAGAAGCATGCGCTCACAATCATGTGCGCTGCTGATGGTAAGCTGTATAAGGTCGACTCGGGTGCTTCTGCGCCAGAAATAAGCTGACCTTCAAAGTCCTTGCCTCACTTGGGCGCATCTGTTGCATTCGCAACCAAGTCGAGCAAGGCAAAATTTATGGTCTTGAACCCCGACGCCTACATAGGATGTGCGTTTGTGGCTGGTTCAAGTTACTGTAAATGTTGTACCCCCACTAATGATCTAAGCGCATCTTCTGCGTTGGTTTAGGGGGCGCAACATTCACCTGACCACCCCGGCGCTTCGCCTTGCCATGTGCCTGATGGGGGTGTGAAGGTGGCACTCTCACTTGACCACCCCGGTGCTTGGCTTTACCATGTGCCTGATGGGGGTGCAAAGGTGGCACTCTCCTCCAATGATTTGCGTAATATGATCAGTCACAAGTGCATATTAGGAGAGTCGACTGACAAGCACAATGCGCCCCTCACAGGGCACACCTGTGCTGTAGTCACCATCAACTGTTGTTGTAAGACAGCTGTCACACCAAGACAGTCTGTATTCCAGCGGCTGTAATCATCGACACCTCTCCAACATCGCCTCGGGAAGAAGGTGTCAACTGAAGTGGAGCCAGAACTGCAGGTTGCTTCTTACAAACGTAGTCTACAACTCTCCATCAATTCGGAAGGCAATTGACAGCTCCTCGACTTTGTCCTCATCCAAGATCCAGCCGAGGAAACGATTGTCACATCCTCAGGAGTGTTCGAGGGCACTCGGGGGAGAAAGAAGATCTCAGAGGAAGCTGGGGGTAGTCAAGCCCCTGTGGATCTTCATCCTGGATACGAAGTCAGCCTCCCAGACATAGCTGTGGGTAGTCAAGCCCCTGTGGATCTTCATCCTGGAGACGAAGCCAGCCTCTCGGACATAGCTGGGGGTAGTCAAGCCCCTGTGGATCTTCATCCTGGAGACGAAGTCAGCCTCCCGGACGTAGCTGGAGGTAGTCAAGCCCCTGTGGATCTACGTCTCGAAGATGAAGAAGTCCTCCAAGACAGAACTGGGGGTAGTCAGGCCCTTGCTGATACTTCTCTCGAAGACGAAAGTGTCCTCCAGAACATAGATGGGGACGAAGCTCCGGGGGAAGTTCCTCTTCTATAAGAGAGCAAGGCCGAAAGCGAAGCCTCAACCGATCCATCCACTTCCAGTCGCGTCATGACGGTGTACATGACGGGAGCTGGTGATGCGGAGTCAGATGCGCCGCCAGCAGATCTCGTCCAGCGCATGGATACTTTGAAAGGGGGACTCAAAACCCTCTCTACCTCCATGCAAACACTGACTCAAGCAGTGTTTGAGATACGATCAGCTTTGGCCAGGGCACCGTCTACCGGTCCTGACCCAGGGGCCAATGGAGAATCAAGTGTGCCCCTTCAACGGGTATCCTTGGATACAGATCACCGTGAAGCACCACGGACGTCGGAGCCATTAAATGCTCAACTCCAGGCTGTACCACCTTCCTCGACTCCCAGCTCCATGGAAGACGTGGTTGAGATGATCAGGGACTTGCGCAAGCGCTTTGAGTCCAAGAATAGACAGGAGGAGCGCCAGAAGATGGGGATCCCACAACCATACCCCCTCGAATAGAACAAAGTGGTTTATCCTTCCAAATATAAACCACAAACATTGACGCCATACGACATGAAGGACTCTCCACGCCGCTATCTGACGTACTTCCAGTCTCAAACGGGACATCTCCCGAAGGAAAATGCACTACTCACCAGCATATTTGTCGGGGCACTGAAAGGAGTGGCTTACGACTGGTACTGCAGTCTCTCTGACAACTCCATATCTTCTTTTGACGACTTGACGCATCTCTTCCTCGATCGTTTCTACGACGGAGGGAAGGACATGACAATGGCGTCCCTCATAGAAATACGTCAAAAGGAGAAGGAGACTGTTCGAGTATTCATCGAATGTTTCCGACAAGCCTGCTTCAGACTGCCCCCGGGTATGCCAGAACATGCACTCCTCTCCTCAGCATGAACATGCTGCCTGCGATCAAACTCTGGCTCAACTCCGCTCCTCCTTCCGATTAGAGTTCAATGATCATCGAGGCTGAAGTAGCAGAAAAGAAGGCGTCCAATGCTCGTCTTCTGGGAGTAAGTTTTCCTGCCTTTGAGGACAAGGAAAAATGGCCTGCAGCCAACAACCCTGGACGAGAGACGAAGGGGAAGCAGGCGTTGACTGTCAATGCCTCTAAAGGTGCACCAGCACCTACTCAGAAGCCTCCACTTGCACCAAGGCCAAAGGAGGTTTATTCCTTCAACGATGAAGACACCTTGCAACTCTTTGAAATATTGAAGCAGGGTGAAAAGTTCAAGCTACCAGACCCAAAGCGTCCCGACGAGGTTGGAAGAGTGGACAATCCAAGGTACTGTCACTACCATCGGTTTGTCGGACATCCAACTAAGGACTGCTACATCCTCAAGAACTACATCCAGTACATGATCAATACGGATGTTATCTCCGTCAACTACGAAGAGAAAACGGTCTCGGCCAACCTGGTGTCACTCCAATTTGGCACCTTGCCGCCAACCACAACACAAGATGGCGTCGTCTCCATCCCAAAGGCAACAATGGAGGTGGTTAACCTACCACCTACTCGCGACAACGTGAGTGGACTCATCCCACTCACCACATCCCGGGGAGAGGTCTTATGGGTTCACCCTGACCTCGTCTCCGAAGTTACTCAACCGAAGGTACGCTCTGCCTCCAAAACCAAAGGTAGGAAGATCAAGTCTTGCCGCATGGTCTCTTCCTCTACGGAAGAGGCACTTCCTGTACAGACGCGTTTACATCAGAACGTCCAACCTGACGAAGCTGCCGTCAAGGTGGTGCCTCCTTGCACTGTCTCTGCTGCCAAGGAAGACGGCCCATCCAGGCCTCCAGCAGCCAATAAACAAAAGCATGTAGAGGCCCGTTTCGACAAGCCTTTGCGAAAGAAGAATGCTTCGGGGCTAGCCAAGCCCCACAACTTCGACATACTGGCACAACTGGCCAGTACTCCTGCCCGCCTATCTCTGTTTGAGCTTCTTCGTATTTTCAAGGACACTCGCGAAGCTCTCTGTGAAGCCCTGAAGGATGCTGAATCCTTCATCAGTCAGGTCAAGCAGCATGAGGATACCCCAACCACATGTGCGTACTTCTATTGTGCAGATGAAGTTATTCCCAACATAACCTTCACCCAACAAGACATGCTGCTCAATCACAACCGACACAACAGGCCACTGTATTATACAGGGTATGTCGGTTCCGTCAAGGTGAAGCAGATTCAGATCGATCTAGGGTCTTTCCTCAACATCATCCGAAGATGCTGCTCTCAACACTGAGGATCCCAATGTACCGTCTGGCGCCTTCCAATACCACAATCAGCAGTTTTAATGCTAGCAAAAGTGAACCGTGTAATGCCCCGCTCCGAACGGTGCATTATGCTGAGTCGTTGACTCGAAGAGTTGCGTTGACCCGATTATGTATCGATGCGAATCGATACGAGAGTTACGTTGTCCCGAGCAACGCATCGAACTAAGTCGATGCGAAGAGTTGCCTTGTCCCGAAAAGAATGCATCGAGTGAATCGATGCGAAGTGCCACATTGCCCCGAAGGATGAGTACGTTGAATCGGCTCGAAGATTCTAAGAAATCGAATCGACCAAGGCGCAAGTCCGAATCGATGCAAGTATTGATTTTAGTTGGTTTTGTGTGCAGGTTATACTTTGACACGAAAATATTAGAGGTCGATCTTCGGCAATATTTAGTAAGGGGCCCGCGGAACCAAATCGATGCCTTGCGACGGACGGAAGCGTTGGCACGCTAAGGCAAATCGGACGTACAAACTCAATAAGCACGAAGTGCTCGAATGGCTAAGTCAGGAGAGTGGCCGTGCAACAAAGTTAGGGAATCGAGCCGCATCGGCTCGGCGAAACGGCAAAGGCATATCGACTCAAGGTGGGAGGATTGACTTCTTTTTACTCCTTCATTCGATAAGTCAAATATATCATTGTATGCTAAAAGTTAACCTATCGACGCCACGAGTGTGGTCCGATCGGAAGTAAATCATAACGTGTGTCGAACACTAAGTTAGTACAATTGAAATAAAACGTGCATCAAATGCACAAGTCGCTACGGAACATTGGATATCGCTAAGGCGAGCGCCTCGGTGCGCAAGCCGCAATAACATGGGATAACTGTACTCGGCGAGTGCCTTAGTGCACGAACCATACCGTGCCTTCGCGCACGAGTTAGAACGGCTAGAACATTGAAAGACAATAGGCGAGCGCCATATCGCGCAATCCCCGAACATTGAATGCTAAGTTATAGAACATTTGGAATACGGTCGGAACGTGCCTACGTGCACGGGATAATAAAAGATGGCTTCATTGCGAAAGAATACAGTTGTGGCATGAATGTGGCGGGACTGTCGGATATGACATAATGCCTCGAAAGGTGTTCGAGACCTTCGGGTCGTTCGGTTGACGAGCATTGAGTTGAGGCATGATGACATGGAAACATTGAAACGAAGAATAAAACGTAAAAACATAGAATTGATAACGGAGAAATACGAGATGATAATGCGGCATGGTGCCCTTCGAAACGTTTGCAGCCTTCGGGCGTTCGTTGAGAACATTGGGGCGTTGTGCCAATTGAAATAGAGATAAGCGAACTTGCTTGGTTGTATAAAATATAAGATTCGTTGCATGGTCAAATGGACTTAAAGACTATTGCCCGTGCACGGGTGTTTCTTTCCTCGAACGTGATCACCAGGGCGCTGGGACCGTTCGGCCTAGGAGGGACTGCGATAATCGGTATTGTTGGTGCACTTCGACTAGACGGATAGCGACTGGCTAGTGAATGTGATAAGCCACTTACACGAGTACTTCGGGGGTCCTCTGATTGTGGTTAGCAACCACAACTGAGTGATTGTCGTCTTACATATTCGATTCGATAAATATAAGTCCATTCTAGCTTGACAAGCTAGTAACCTTCATATAGATAAGGGCGATGGGTTTGGAAGTGTAAGGTATGCGTATATCCTGTATGGACGGATTCTGAATAGAGGACACTATAACATGACAGGGAAAACAGATAGGCGTATTCACCTTGCGTCGGTTGCAAGGGCGGGTGCGTCGATAAGCTAAGTTGTGCCACGAATCAAACACGAGAATGCTTGCTTGCCTATTCAATTCGATAACATACTTGCTATGATAACATGCTTTACGCTTTCAAAGATGCCATGAAATTGACCCTAAGGAGAACATAGCAAGATCATAAGCTAAGATGCATGATTCAACATAAATATTACAATGTCGGTTTGGAAAGAAGATCTTTGCTTCAGTACATACGAGGACGAACGTACTGATCCCCCACCAGCTTCATGCAGGGTGCAGGGAATGGATTGCTCGTGGCGAAGCGTTGCTTAAACGTGTTAAGGCTTGGAATGCCGAAGCGCATTGAAGCGTGCTATCGTATTGACGCTCGGACTACGCAGCTGGATTGATGCGGCCGAGATATAGAAGGCATGATGTATGGAACGGTGAAATCCTTTGTGGGCAAGAGAGAACCTGAGTGTTGTAGCCAAATCTGGCATATATTGTTAGGCTATCGAAAGCCTTGTAATCTGATTTCGAATATCAATAAAAAGATTTGTTTCGTATACTCTGTTTTCCTTTCGTTGTGAATATCAACTCAAAAGATAACCATTTGAGAACTTGTCATCTTGCCTTGCACGAGCGCAACTGCAGGCTCGTGCGGCATCACGCCCCAGCGAGGACGATGATTCGGGTGATTTCGGGTCGGGGCGTGACAAACCGCTGGGTAAAATACGACTGAAATATCATATCGGTAACCTCCGAACCGAGGTGACTTGCTATATCGTGGACACTGATGTCAACTACAATCTCCTACTGGGTTATCCATAGCTGTATGAGTACATGGTGGTGCCATCTATACTCTACCAATGTATGAAGTACGTGTCCACCAACGACATCATCCGGATAGAGTTCGCGAACATTGACCCTTTCAAGGGGGTTGAAGCCTACATCACTGGTTCTATCCTGTACAAGTCGCCCGACGAAGGGGAAGCCAATAATGCTGACGATGAAGCATAAACGGCAGCAAAGCCGGACATGGAGCCAGAGATGATTCCCGACGCTCCTTTTAAAATTTGACTCAAAGGGAAACCGCCTCAGATACTGCCTCCCATGACCATCAAGCTAACTAGAAAAGTACCAACTTCTCTAGGTAGAACACCTACTGAAGCTTCCTTGAAGATACGGCTCAAGGAAAAGTCACCTCAAACATCGGCTCCCCTTGTGGCAAAACTACAGAGGAGGGCACCAATAACTGAAGGCGCAGTTGAGGCACCTCTGAAGGTGCGTCTTAAAGGAAAGCCTCCACAATCATCCGTCTCATCCAAGCTGCCGGAGAAGGCCCACATAGCCCTCTCGGACCCCAAGGTCAAAGCTGCAATGGACTCTCCCGAAGCAACCCCAGTACTCACAGATGAAGAGCTAGGGGAGTACATATCTGCTGATGTAGATGCACCCTCTCTGGACAATATAATTCCGCGGGATAAAATCTCGTATTTCATCAATAATAGAGTATCTTTTAATTGTTCTAGTCTTCCACATTGGAATGCCATGTATACATTAGATAATGCTCTACGGTCATTACAAACACAAATAATGACCGTCAATCATGTAAATCGAGTAGTCCCGTCCTAAGGGGTCTGTTTCGTAGTCCCACCGCGGAATCGAGACAAAAAATCCATCATCTTCGGCAAAGTCGAGCGTTATCAAGACCTCCTGCCACTCGAGCAAGAACCAGATACCGGCATAATACAAGCCTATCGGTACACGGACAAGGCAAAGTACCTCATCCAAAAGATGGGTTACGATCTAAAAAGCAACAAAGGCCTGAACTACGGCAAGGGTCGACGTCTTCCTCTCCGGCTCCCAACACCTAAAGGAAAGCCGCAGGACTACTATCATCGAATTCGACGGGGGGTGGGCTATGTCACGCCACCGGCAACTCCAGAGAGTTCGGAGGCAGAAGAAGTAGAACATTCTCATTCGTCCGAAGCATCAACCTAGGATTTCGATACCAGTATCGGCTCAGTCTTCAAGAAGGTGCTATCGGTCAATATGGCATCTGCACAATCTCAAGAAGATGAAGGCAAAGACCAAACACCGGAATTCTTCGAGGAAGAACCTTGGGCTCAACGCCTAGGAGTGCAGTGGGAGTCTCGTTTTGAATTACGCGAACCCCCTACCGAAGACGAAATCGAGCAGATCGACCTTGGGGATGGATCTTCTTTCAAACCCATCTTCATCAGCAAGAGTCTAAAGGGACCAGATCGGGAATCTTTAATCCAACTGGCTAAAGAATAAATCGACGTCTTCGCCTGGAGCTACGAAGATATGCCGGAACTTGATCCCCAGATCGCGATGCATAGGCTTAACATCTTACCTGATGCCAAGCCTATAAAGCAACAACAGCGGCATTTTCTTCCTGACGTCATGAACGCTATCGATCAAAAAGTGGACAAACTTCTGACCAGCGGGTTTATCCGTGAAGAGCAACACCCGGATTGGGTGGCCAACGTCGTCCCTGTCACCAAAAAGAATGGAAAGATACGGGTCTGCATCGACTTCAGAGATCTCAATACTGCTTGCCCGAAAGACAAATTCCTGCTTCCGATCACCGATGTAATGATCGATAATACATGTGGCTTCGAACGCATGTCTTTCATGGACGGGTATTCGGTCTACAACCAAATCAAAATGTTCCTCGATGATGCAAAACACACGTCATTTAGGACACCGAAAGGGGTTTTATGCTACATAATGATGTCCTTTAGCTTGAAGAACGCTGGTGCTACATACCAGCAAGCTATGAGTACCATCTTTTGTCAACATCTTCACAAAACAGTCGAATGCTATGTTGATGATATCGTTGTCAAGAGCCGTCTCAAAGGTGATTACCTACAAGACCTGAAGACAGTCTTTGATCTCATGCGAGCGCATCAACTCAAGATGAACCCCGCTAAATCCTTCCTCGGGGTTTCTAGCAGAAAATTCTTGGGCTTCATTATCACGGCAAAAGGCATTCATGTCGATCCCGAGAAGCCCAAGGCCATCCTTGACATGGACCCTCCAAAGAATCTTGGAGAACTTCGAGGCCTGCAAGGATATCTTGCATATATCCGAAGGTTTATAGCAAACCTTTCCAGAAAATGTCAACCCTTCACCCAGCTCATGAAGAAGGGAGTCTCCTACGTCTGGACAGAGGAATGCCGGAAAGCTTTCGATGATATCAAGGCTTACTTGACGAGCCCGCCAGTCCTGGTGGCACCCATCTCTGGCAAACCATTTCTCCTCTACGTCCGTGCAATGGATCATTCCCTCGGCGCTCTGGGCTCAGAACAGCGATGCAGGCTACAAGCAAGCTATCTACTACCTCAGTAGGATACTGATCGGGGCCGAACACCGGTACAACCCCGTTGAAAAGGAGTGTTTGGATTTGGTATTCGCCATCTAGAAGACTCGCCATTATGTCTCGAGCTAGATAATTCATGTTATCTCCCGAGTCAATCCGCTCAGGGTTCTCATGACAAAGCCAGGATCATTGAACTCCCGACTAGCTACATGAGCGATCCTGTTGACGCCGTACAATATGGTGTTCGTTCCATAAAAAGCCGTCAAGGGTCAAGCTCTGGCCGACTTTTTAGCTACGCACCCCATCCCAGAGTCCTCCAGACTCTATGAAGACATCACGGATGAGGTCCAAGAATCAAACGTCACCGAAGAAAGCTCCGTCTGGCGGATGTTTTTCGATGGCGCTTCAAGAACAGACCCCAAAGGCCAAATTATCGCCGGAGTGGGGGTAGTCTTAGTCTCCCCCGATTAGCTGGTCATCCAGCGTGCTTACTCTCTTTCAAAGCCGTGCTCCAACAATGTTGCCGAGTACAACACTCTTATCATAGGACTCCAGCTGGCACAACAGTTGGGGATGGATCATCTAGAAGCCTACGGTGACTCAAAACTCGTCGTTAACCAGATCAGAGGGCAATACGAAGTTCGCCATGAAGATCTGGTTCCTTACCATGAAGTTGTATTGAACATTATTTCAACCTTCACCAAGTTCTTCATAGAATACGTACCTCGGTTACAAAACCTGGAGGCTGACGCTCTGGCTGGCATCGCAGCCTCATTGGCAGCACCCCTCGGGACTTAACACTACGTCACGGTAGTTGGTCGAGACTTGGTCTGTCCTAAAAATAATCTATGCTCACAAATGGCCCATGCCATGTCAACAAGTGCTGGTGTTAATGTCCGAGACTGGAGATTCTCGTTCATCAACTTTGCTGTCTACGGAATTCTCCCAGAAGACCCGAAAGAAGCCGTCTCAATCAGGAGGCGTTCCCTTCGATTCTATTACGATACAGCTACTAAAATGCTGTACCGACGCTCCTACGATGGACTTCTCCTTCGATGCCTGTCCAACAAAGAAGCAGCCGAAGCCCTTCGAGAAGCTCATGACGGAACTTGCAGGACTCATTAACCTGGGCCTAAGTTACAGGATCGACTGCGATGCATGGGTTACTACTGGCCAACCATGGCAGCCGACGCTGTCGACTATGCCAAAAAGTGCCATGCTTGCCAGCTTCATGCCGACTTCATCCATACACCGTCGGAACCACTACATCCTACGGTCGCCTCCTAGTCCTTTGAAGCTTGTGGCATGGACATTATGGGACCTATCACCCCTCCTTTATCGAGGGGACACCGCTTCATCCTAGGTATCACTGACAACTTCTCCAAATGGGCAGAAGCAGTTCCACTGGCGAAAGTGAAAAGCTCTAGGGTGATCAGCTTCATCAAGCATCATGTTATCTACCATTTTGGGGTACCCCGTAGGATTATCTACGACAACGGTCCTCAGTTCATCAGCCATGTTTTTAGCAGATTCTGTAAAAAGAACTGCATTCAGAACATGGCATCAACTGCCTACAATTCAGCAGCAAACGGATTGGCCGAGGCTTTTAACAAGACTATCGTCAAGCTACTCAAAAAGGTCGTATCATCTAACAAACACGACTGGGACAAAAAGCTCGACGAATGCCTTTGGGCTTACCGCACAACGGTACGGACTCCGACGGGCAACACACCATTCTCCTTAGTCTACGGAAACGAAGCGGTACTACCTCTCGAGATCCAGATACCCTCACTCCGTGTAGCAATCATAAATCAGCTAACAAAAGAAGACAATCAATGTCGCCGTCTGCGAGAATTGGAGGTACTTGACGAAAAACGTCTCCTAGCTCAACAGCGCATCGAACTCTATCAAGCCCGTATATCATAGGATTTCAACAAGAAGGTCTAGCAGAGGACTTTCCAAGTAGGAGACCTGGTTCTGGCAGTCAGAAGGCCGATGGTGTTGACTCACAAAATACCAGGAAAGTGTGAGCCCAAATGGAAGGGACCTTTCGTCATAGAGACGGTATACTCAAACGGTACTTACCGCCTCGCCCGATCAAACGAGGACTTATTCATGATGCCCATCAACGACAAGTTCCTAAAGAAGTACTACTATTGACATCTTTCAAATATGTACTTCCACCTCTACCTAGCAAGAAAGTCAGTGGACCTGATCATCAGAGCTCACATACACCTCCCATTCACAAAAGTCCTATGCTTTCGGAACCCAGTTGTTCCATTGCATTCTATCTCCAGTAGAAGGACAACCACGTCCATATTACCTCTGAGTTGCTCCTCTATGCCCTACAAAGAGAAATCTTACGCTCCGTAAGACTACGCTACCCATAATGTTTACAACGTCCATATTACCTCTGAGAAAACATTCCGTATAGACAACCCCGCGTTGCCGTACATTGATCGCAGAACTTCCATGTCCATATTACCTCTGAGTAGTTCCGTGTATATCCCCAGAGTCATTCCTACCACGTCCATAATACCTCTGAGTAGGAAGATTCCATCATTCGAACCCCATATTTGCCACGTCTACATTACCTCTGAGCAAACATGTCGGTTCTCTCAAACTTATTATCTGTACCTTACGACCAAGGTACGTAAAAGATAATAGGTCCACACAAATCACAAGTTCATGACAACAAAAGATGAACACACCACAAAATTCTTTATTTTTCATCTAAAAAGTAAAGGATTACATCTCCAGCATATAACAAAAAAAAAAGAAGACTACAAATCCCTAGGCATAATTGGGGTTGGCGGACAACTCTTCGACCCGACGCCTCAAGTCTGCGGCCCGGGTCTCTGCAGTCGCCAGGACCCGGCGTTCAGCCTCCTGTCGTATCATCTCCACAGCCTCGGGAGCAGTATAGTTCTCATGCTTGGCGTCCAACTCCTACCGTTGGTGAGTCAGAGAAAGAATATGGCGAGTAACAACTGCCTCTTCCTCCTTAGACGAGATGTGCTCAGCCAGGGCCCGCTCAAGATCTAACATAAGTTGGGCCCTCTGGTCTTCTAGGAGGCGAATCCTGGCAGTAACCTCCGCTATACTTGCCTCCAATGAGGCCCACAGCTCCACCTGCTCCTGTGTAGATTGAGACAGTGTCACTACCACTTTTCTAGCTTGAGGGTATTTTGGTCATTTTCAAAATTTTGGAATTAATTTAGAATTATTATTTTTATTTATAATTAATGTGATTTTAAAGTGATTTTAGTATAATTGATTTTGGTGTTTTAGTGACTTTGACTTATGTTGATTTTGGAGACTAACCTAGTGCCTAACCTAGGTCATGACTATGTGATTAGGATATGGAAACCTAGGTTGACTTAAGTTAGTGATAATTAACCCATTAGAATTTATTTTGGGAAAATAGGATTTGAATTGTTTAAGGAATGGCTTGTGATTTCACAAGTCATGACTTGTGACTTAGGCTTAATAGCCCATAGGCCCATACCATGAACCAAACCCAAATCCTAGCCCATTTCAGCCACTTGGCCGGCCACTATGGTCTCCCCCTCCCTATTTATATGCTCCTAGAATTTAGGGCTAGCCTCCATTGGGATTTGTGCAAGTTTTGGAAGAGGTGAGTCTCCATCTTTGTAAAATCATAAAAAATCTATTTCAACTCCATTTTCCTCCAAATCAATTGCATTAGGACCTAATTCTCCTGTTCTTTCTGTTTGTGTAAGAATATTTCAGAGTAAGGACAATTTGAGGGTGTTTGGTGGCTTGAGGAACTCTTTCCATTTGGGGATTTTAACCCTTTGTTCATCAATAGGTATATTTCAATCTACTCCATGTAATTTCTGTTTAATTGCATTTCTAGGATGCCCTAGCCCTAACCTAATAGTAGGATCGGCTAACCCTAGATTTTGAGCCCATTTCGTGTTCGTATCGGACACGTATCAACGTGTATAGGAACGTGTTCGACGAAATGCCTCAAAGGGCATTTTGTTTGATTTTGTGAATTGTGTTTGAATAGGAAAATAGATATTCACCTCGCTTATGCATTTCTGTTGCTCTGAACACGATTTTGTGTCCGGTTGAGTCGACACGGGCGCGTGGACACGCGATCGTGCGCGCGCACACGCTGGCAGGATTTTTCCTGCTGCTCGTGTGTATTTTCTCAGTGCACACAGCGTTTGAGCCCACGAAATTGGACACGCATGTCATGTCCGTGACTGACACGGGGTCCCCCAAGTGGTTCGACCCCTCATATCGTATCGGACACACATTTGCCTGTGCACGTGTCGTGCACTGTGTAGTTCAGTGTTCTAGTAATTGTGTTCCCTATTTATTCGATTTTAATAGTTTAAATAATTTTTTTAATTGCTAAATTGATCCTAAAAATAATGTATTATATGTGTTAGATTTAGTTTCCATATTAGTTTAGGTTTTGTTTGGAATTGTGGTTCGATTGAGGGTTGTAATGGCATTTCTGATACACTGTCCTGATACATGGGTTTTCCATTGTTTTCTAATCCTAATTCCCTGTTTTGTTTATGTTTTTCAACTAATTATGATCCCTACATGTTGCAATTCATGTTAGTTAAGTTTTTAAATTCAAATATAGGCTCTGGATTTGGGAAGGGGATATTGATATTGGGTTGGGTTTCAAACTGTGTTAACTGTTAATTGATGTGATTCACTGTAATGCAATACCTGAGTTAATTCCCTTTCATTTTCGAAATATGAGTTAACCTGAGATTCATTGCTAACTGATACACCTTGATTCAAACTGAATATCTGAGATTTCTTCTTTGGCTGATAACCTGAGATTGTTGATTCACTGTGTAGAATGTCCTGGACTAATTCTCTTTCATTTCGAATACAAAAACCTGAGAATGAGAATGGTTCATTACTTGAATTGATTTCCTTTCCTTCTCGAATTGACTGAACCTGAGATTTCCAGATTTTTCCTATTTGATAACTTGGTATTTTTAACTGTTGACAATAGGATTGATAATGTGTGGTTTCAAATATGTGTATACCTGAGTTTCATGGTTTAGCACTGTTTTCCTGTTCCAGCTTTCTATAAAACCTATTTTCCTTTAATGAAATTTAGACTTTGATGTGTTCACTGTTAGCTAGGTCCTTTCCTGAGTTGGGTTGCTGTTAAGAACCTGAGTTTTCCTCCTCCAATTTTGAACTGAAATGAATTTCTATACCTGAGTTTACCTTTATATTTGATTTGCAATGTTGTTCTTCTTTAAAACCTGATATGGGATGTTGTTTTAAACTGTGATTTAAGTTCAATATTAAACTGAGATTTCATTTGCTAAACTGGAAATTGATATGGGATATTGGTATTGGTTGTTTTTCAAAACTGTTTTTTAAAATGTTAAGTGAACCTGAGATTCCAGTTTTTTCTATTATGATCTGTCAACTGAAATGTTGGCCTTTTCCTTTTGTTTAAAACTGATTTCCCCTTCCTATGTATACATAGATATATATATATGCATTGTGATATATATAAGCTTCCTATATATGAGTATGTGTGCTTTTATATATATATTAGATATATATAGTGTATGGCTGAATACCAAATGTTATAATGTATTATATATATGATATAGAATAGGGGTGATATTGTATAGTGGCTATAGGTTATGTATTTCTAAGTTAGATTATATATTTATATCTTGTGTGTAATGTTATAGGTTAGTTAGGCATGATATTGCCTAGTAAACCTAGATTAGTCTTGTTAGAACCTAGAATGGCTTGTTAGACCTAGATTAGACTAGTTTGACTTAGGATTGACTTGGTTGACCTAGTTTGACTTCTAGGGGTGACCAGAGTTGACCAAGAGTTGACTTGGTCTAGATTGACCTAGATTCATGTAGAACGCATTGTAGTGCATATCATTACTATTCTGGACTTGTTGTGACTTGTACTGTTCTAAATAGGAGCCAGATACCACTCCTCGGACAGTACTTTCATCTCGGACTTTCAGTTAGCAGGCGAATACATTCTCTGATCTTTTCATACCTGTCTGGACTATATTCTTGCTCTAGATTACTCTACATGATGCTGACACGTATCTTCATGGATTGGTACTATATGGATCCTTTCCTGAGATGTTATCCCTCTACGGGTGCATCGGGTATTTATGTTCATGTACTTTATCATGTGCATCAGGTACTCCTTGTACTCGTACTAGTTCATGTTATTACATGTTCTCATGTGCTTTCATGTGCTTATCATGTGCCTCATGTACTACTCATTACATGAGTTCACGTATCTTAGTTGTATTCATGTGCTTATAACGTAACTTGAATGGATCCTTGTGTATTGATTGGAGCGGGATGAGTAGAATTGGTTATGTGAACACTATCCCCAGTAGCTGTATTCATGGGCCTCCTTATTTGTATTCATGTGCCCCTAAGCCGTTTACATAACCATATTGTACTCTAAATTACGTAGTCACTTACAGTCTCTACTATCATGTATTTACTTTCAGTTACAAAATATCTCCTGTTTACCTGTACTTCCATTCAGCACTTCCTGTATTTTACTCTATTACATGATTTATACTCCTAACCTGCTATGAACTGTTTGAGAGATATGTGCTCGTTCCCGTCCTGACTGGACCTGTTGAAAATATTACAAAGGACGAGGCTGAGGCGTTCTGCCCTACTTACTACGGTGCCACACTAGATGAGTGCCTGGACTTAGACCAGCAGCAGGATCCATTAGCAGTAGACGACACTCCATTAGTTTAGGATTGTCTTACTTTTCTGGATCACTGTATTAGATTTTGAGATATTCTGAGATATGTATTATTTTAGACACTTAGAATTCTAGATTGTATCTCTGGATTACATCTATTCTGGATATATTAACTTTCTTTATCATTCTATCTTTCATGTTCTACCTTAGCTGTGATTGAGTTATATTTCTGTTATGTCATCCCCATTCGGGAAGTATAACTGTTATTACCTTCAACTGTTAGATGTTGTGACCTAGGACAGCGTTCTACTGCCGACACTGCGGCGTAGGCTGGACGTACCCACGTCTCGTGCCCTTATTCTAGGGTGCGGGTCGTGACAGACAGTCTCTCTGCTGCAGCCTCAGCAGCGGCCACCTCGCCGTCCCAAATGGCCTCCGTGGCCTGATAAGACGACTCAACCTCAGCTATCAACTTCTTCTGTTCTGCTTCTATCAGAGCGGAAAAGTTATTCTGCTGGATACTCTGCAGTTCAAAAAGACGTTGGTCGAGCTCAACCACTGACTCCTCCAGAATTACAGCCATGTGATCGTGGCCATGGTACAAATGTATCAAACCAGTGGAAGAGAGCGACATGGCTTTTGCCGTCACAAAACTCCCATTTGCATTCAGCACCGTTGATACGCCCTTCTGCAGCATCTTGTGTACTGATTCAACAACAAACTGAACGTACTCATCTGCATCAGCCAGCACTTGAGGCGTCATGGCAGGAATTGCAGGAGGTACTGTGATAGACGGTAGGCCTGAAGAAGACCCACCGACTTCAATCTGCGAGGCTGAAACCTCGGCATCAACGGACTCTCCCTCAACAGGGGCTTGAACTTCACCACTGCCCCGAGGGGCCAAGAGAGCGGAAGGAGCCGAGAGGGGCATCGATATCGTACCCCAAGTAGAAGGAACAACAGGGGGTTCCAGCAAACCCTTACCCTTCTCAAGCTCGGAGGGATCACCGACGTCAGGGGCTACCTCCTCCGTCTCGAACACACTGTCAGCAGCCTCCACAGGCACTTTCCCTTTGCCTCGTCCTCGGCCAGCACCACCGCGAAGAGTCTTGGGAGCTATCTCGGGAAAAAAGTTAGAGTTTTGAGAAGAACTCTAGAGAAGAAGAAAGCAAACAGAAGAAGAACCCTCTCTCTCCATCAGACGCCTATTTATAGGCTTGGGCATACGCGAAAACCGATGGAGAGTAACGTCAGCCACCGCTTGGGGTTCTGCGAAATGATAACTGCAAATAATCCAAAAAGATCATCATTGATCTGTTTGATTACTTCGAAGTGTTATCATTTGCATTAACTGAGAGGAGCATGCGCCCCATCATTGATGCACGGAGTAATCATGTATCCGAACAGTCATGCACCCCGTTGAAGACACCACCATGCTTCTTATTCAAAGTATTCCAAAACTTGACAAAAAGTTTTGAAAACTTTGAAGGGTGTCTTGTAGAAGCATGGAATTTCAGGGCACATCTATGTGCCAGAATTCCCATGCGCTCAAATACTACTCAGAACATGCGCCAGGGAGCTCAAACGAAGTACTTGGCACATCAAGACAGCAAAAGTATAGACAATAAAAGAAGATTTTTATTTTTATATAAAAGTATATTACATGTCTAAAGAAAATAAAGGCTTTACATAGGAGAATTTCTACAAAAAGAAAGATCCTAAGACTACAGCCAGGCGCAGCAAACTGCCATGCACCCCCCACCAGGCGCATCATCAGGCAGGCGCATCACTTCAGCGTCTCAGTAAGGCACATCCCTTCAGCGTCTCAGTCAGGCGCAGCCTACAACGTCTCAGTCAAGCACATCCCTTCAGCATCTCAGTCAGGCGCAGCCTTCAGCGTTTCAGTCAGGCGCATCTCTTCAGCGTCTCAGTTATGCGCATCATGAAGTCTCAGCATATGCGCCTTACTTCGACCCGATCAAATGCTTCGACTAATGAAGCATTTATTGAGCAGAACAGGAGTGGGCGGTCATCCCCACCCTAGCAGGAAGAAGAGTTCTCTAAAGCCCAAGGAAGAGGAGAGCACCGCAATCGATCCGCGGCTAAAGGAGCAGCTTTCAACACAACCAGAATGGGCAATACCCACTCTGGCAGAAGAAAGAGCCTCCAAAGCCGGGAGCACCACAATTCCGATCTGTGGCTCTTCCAGCATAATGGAGACAGGGCTCGAGCATCCCGATCTTTGGATGCAACAGGCACCTTCCGCCTATCTCAGAAGCCCTCGACCCCGACTTTTGGATGTAACAGTCACCTTCACGAGTGCATGAATGAAGACAATGCGTCGCATCTTCACCCTCGGGAGCATCTCGTCAACAGAATATGCTCGAGCAAACAAGTTCATTCGGGAAGACGTGAGAGAACGAGAGGCAAACTCTCTCCTTGCCACTATTTATAGGCCGGGCAAATCAAACCCATGCGCCAAGTGGCGGGCTCTCCGAATCCCGTGCAATGAATTTGCATTAATGGTGATGAACCTGACGCTTCGAATTCAGCCAAGTCAAAACGCCTATTTAAAGCACTTAATGAACACAAAAGTCGGACCAATAAAGGCACGTCATGAAAAAGGATGCGCCGGTCAGACACCGCGCATCGTACAGACGCGCCCGTCGGTTCCAAAGTGTCCCGTATGGATGTGCCCAACAAAGCACAGATCCATGCGTCCTAAACAAACATGGACCCATGCGCCCATTTCGGCTCGTCACCCATCAAGCAATTAATGCTCAAGTGGCAGAGTTGGCAGCACGTCTTCCGAGGACTGGACAGTTAGCAGCTTTTTTAGAAGACGAAGCGTCGCTGACATCAGCATCATCATTACTTTCCTCCGACGGTTACGACCCACGTGGCCGACCAACCACTCGCATGCGCCCCAATGGCCATGCGCCTGAAGACTCGCATGCGCCTCAAAAGTCGTGCACCCAAACTGGTTCGTGACTCCTGAAGGTTGTGAGCCAAAGTCTTCTCATGCGTCCAATCCCAGGCGCATCCTACCAGATCACTCTCCACCAAATCCGAGATCTTTGAGCTATGGACCTACGACACGTGTCCTTTGACTCAATTCAGCCTATGAAGGGGTGCTAATCACCCAAGATCTCAGCAACTGAAAGATTCTCTCTCCTGCTACGTGCCAGCCCATAAAAGCAGCATGAAGGATTCAACCCACAAATGACGGCACATCATCCATGCACTTCCCGCAGCTTCAACCTCGTGGCGTCCCCACGTACAAGCGCATCCTACATATGCGCGCATGAGCAGCCAGCCTGCAAGCTATAAATAGAGGGATCATCTCCTTCTTCTACATACACTTACGGACAGAGACCTACATACACAGTGAGAGAGACAGATACAGACACTCAACGTCTTCTTCCTCTCCGCAAGCTCCAGCACCCAGAGCAACTCAGACCTTCAGAGAACCGAGAACCATCGTCAGATCGTCAACGGAGTCAACGCATTACCACTCGCTCCATAGACACAGAGACCCAGATAAACAAAAGTGTTCTCCTAGGACTACATCTAAGTCCTACATTGTAACACTGTTCTGTTTGTAATTGAAATTGCAATAAAAAGATTTTAATGGCAAACAGACCATACTTGAGTCCAACCTATAGTGATTAAGTGGTGAGTTAATGGTTGGGTCAAGTCCAAAGTATATAGGGCTGGAATTATTTCTAGTAGGTTAAGTGTTAGATTTTGGATGTCATATCATTATGTTTGGTGTTTTGTAGAAAGGACAATAGTATATAATATTTGGTATGAACCACCATGTGGAGGTATGGGGATATTTGGGTTGAGTTTGGACTAGCTAAGTCAACCGGTAGCTCAATAGGACTAGAGATTGTGTCATTAGGATTTACAATAAATAGAAAATATGTAAAAGTCTAATTTATCTTAAAATATAAATTAATGTTAATTATTCACATTAAAAAAATCCCAAAATTCAGGGAGCTTACACAAGTATGGAAAGCCAAACAAAGGAAGCTCATCCTCACGGAAGTATGCCAACACTAGCATCTAGCTAGTACAAAAGTGATGCTAGTGACTCGGACAATGACAAAGAATGCAAACACACTGCAAATGTTTGTCTTATGGCAACAGAGTCAACTGAGGTACTTGATGACTTCTTTATGAACGCTCTTTCTTATACTGAATTCGAAAATGCCTTTCTTGAACTACACGATGAACACAAAGTGTTGAGACGTAAGCATAGAAAATCTTTAAAAGAGATTAATGCTCTCATGCAAGAAATATAAAGACTCTCTAATATCATTTGTGATATAAAAGGGAAAACTTCTGCCTCTGACACAAATAAGATTGAATCTCTTAGACTAAAGCTTCAAGAAGCTCTAGACGAAATCAACAAAGGGATATTGAATGTCAAACCCTCAAGGAGGGATATGACATTGCTAAGAAAAAACACTTGTCGCAAACCAAAGGGGATATGCAACCTCCATCAAATACAATGAACTTCTAACAAAATACAAAAAAATGAGATAGATGTATAAGTTACCCAATTGCACGACACCATAGTCAAAGGCACACTAGTAAATATCATAATACTAGCTACAAGAGTCACACAAACACACCACATATGCCTTATCCCCAAAAGGTGCACACACATAAACGACCCTTTATGAAGAAAAACACGAACACAACACATCTTGCCTTTTACTATAGTCAACATGGAAATCATACTAGAACACCCCGTAATCAAAATATTCACTTGCCTCCTTCTAGACCGGTGACACCCACCGTATGCCATTATTGTGGCTTACTTGGGCATACACTCATTACTGTTAAATGAGAAAACATGTTGATATACGAATGCTAATGGGTTCCTAAAACTAACAATCAAGGACCCAAATATTTCTGGGTACCAAAGTCTTCATACAATAGCTTGTGTTATAGGTGAACCCTCCATCGCATACTAGAAACAAGTGGATCCTCGATAGCGGGGCTCACGGCATATAACTGATGATGCTTCACTTTTTGTGACACTGTCGATAAAAAAAGAAGGACACATATCCTTCGATAATAACTTAAGGGCATACATCATCGAACATGGTAATATCTGCTCCCCGCCTTACCCTTGCATTAAAAATGTTTGCCTTGTTACAAATCTGAAGCACAATCTTCTCAGCATTAGTCATCTCACGGATAATGCTTATGGAGTTAACTTTGTTAAACACAAATACTTTATTTATGATAGTACAAATGGCTCCACGGGATTAGAGAAGACAATATTTATGTCTTTTATCTCATTGAAAGTACTAACAATGGCAGATGGACCAAATCAGCCCACTTTTTGCCATTTAAGGTGGGTACGTCTACTGAGAGGCTAGCAGAGATGTATATGCGACAGATTGTCAGGATATATGAAGTTCTGATGAGCATTGTCTCGGATCGGAATAGTCGCTTTACTTCCCATTTCTGGCGGAGTCTGCAGACTAGTTTGGGCACTCAGCTCAAGTTCAGTACTGCATACCGCCCGCAGACAAACGGACAGTCAGAGAGGACTATTCAGACACTCGAGGACATGCTGCAGACTTGTGTCTTGGATTTTAGAGGCTCCTGGGAGGATTATTTATATTTAGTGGAGTTTGTATACAACAACAGTTTCCAGGCCAGCATTGGGATATCACCATTCGAGGTACTGTACGGGCGTAGATGCCGTACACCCTTGTCTTGGGATGACGTTGGAGAGCAAGATTTATTGGGACCTGAGATGGTTGTTGACTCAGCCGAAAAGGTGAAGCTCATCAGAGATCGACTTTGCATGGCGCAGAACAGACATCAGCTTTGGGCCCATAGCCACCGAAGACCTTTGCAGTTGGAGGTACAGCTTAGACTTAGGAGTAGGATTTAGTTTGTTTGTGATATTTGTTTGATCATGTGATTGTTATAGTTAAGTTTGAGACCATGATTGTGCTAGGTTGGAGATCTGGTGTTCCTGAGGATATCTCCGACGTGTGGTACTATTCGCTTTGGTGGAGGTAGAAAGCTTAGTCCGCGTTTCATCGGACCTTTCGTCATCAGCGGAAGAGTCGGTGACGTGTCATACAGACTGAACTTGCCCCCTGTATTAGAGGGATTCCATAATATATTTCACGTGTCGCAGTTGAGACGGTATATGGCAGATACTGGATCATTCCGAGATCGAGGTGGGCCCTATACTTTGTTATCCAGAACAGCCTGTGGAGATTCTGGATCGACAGGAGAAGGTGCTGAGGAACCAGACGATACCCTTGGTTCGCGTAGCTTGGAGGCACCACTCTCCAGGTGAGTCTACCTGGAAGAGAGAGGATGAGATGTGCGAGCAATACCCTTATCTTTTTCAGCCTTGAGGTATGATTTTATATCCTTCTCATCTATTCAGTTTTGTCTTTAATTTTGAGGACGAAATTCTTTTAAGGAGGGTAGATTTGTCACATCCATTTTTCTATTTAAGGGTATTTTGGTAATTGTAAATTTTTTTTGATTATTTTATACATATTATATTATTGGTGTTGTAATTTTTGTCCTTTTGATAGTATAGCCTTGGTGCAACCTAGACTAGTGTCTCACCATGACTTAGTGACTTAGTTAGCATGATTAATTAGTGTTAGTAATCCTATTCTAGTTAGTTTCAAGTTAGAAGCTGATTAGCAAGTTTTTGGTTAGAGGTTGGTTAGACTTATTGATTTAATAATTCATTTTAACCATAGAGAGAAGCCCAAGCCCAACTATTATGAAACTCTAGCCCACCCATGTTGTGGTCGGCCAAGTTAGGCTAAGGAAAACCGTATTTAATATCTCATGTTGAGTACTTGCTTCTTTTTTCATTTCTTCTCCTTCTGGCAAAAACCCTGGGTATGTGTTGCCTTCTATTTTCTTCATTTCTTCTCCTTTTTAATCCTAGTCTTTTGCATTGGGTTCTGATCTATGTTTATGGACTGTTGGAGACTAGCAATCTCAGCTTTGAAGAGTTTCGGATCATTCAAGTTGAAAGAAGAATCTTCACTTTTGGAGCTTTTTATAGGAAATTCACCCTAAATAGGTAATCTCTTCAAAACCCTTCAAATTCATGAATTCCTTCCATAGATGCATCCATCTACGTGTCCCCTAGCTGTAGGATGAGTTTTGTTAGAATTGGTATTGGTTTGGTGTCCTTATCGGATACGTATCAGTATTTTTGTGTTCATGTTTGATGAAATTCCTCAAAGGAGTTTTTGTTCAAAATTTTGAAATCTAATTGAACGAATTTGTAGCCTTATACGTGGCTTTTGATTTCGTATTGGACTGAGCACAATTTGTGTCCCTTTTTATGTCCAAATCTGGGCGCGAACACGTGTACGAGGCTACGGTTCACTGTCCTGCTACCCAACCCTGTTTCTGGACACGCTACGCCACGTGGACTCGTGCCACTTGGCACAGAGGTGGGGGCCATCACTGACAGGCCAACCCTCGAGTTTGGACGATCTCGTGTCATGTCAGACACAAAATCTCGTCTACACTGATCATGCACTAACTGTGCACAGTCGGGTTTTACCGACTGACACAGGGTTCGTGTCACTTCTAGACACGTCGTGGTATTGCGTCAGGGTGCTAGACTCCTAGCCCTAGACCCCCTCTACACGTATGCACGAGCACGAGGACACTGGGATACTTTGTCGTGTCCAAAAAATGTGTCGACATGGCTGCACGAGCATGTCGAACATAGTTTCTGATACCTCTACTTTTTTGTATTTTGGACACTTCGTGTCCAGCAATATGGACGCGAAGTTACCCCTGACATGAGTACTTAGTACCTCACATTTGTTTGAGATTGATTTGGATTTTCCATGTGGAATTGGGTTCGAATTTGCATGAACTATGAGTTTTCTGATACTTAGGAAAAACTGGGTTTGAAAACCGAGTTTGTATGATACGAGGGAAATAACTTAATTTTTGAGTGGTATATGATATACCACGTATGCGATGGATGGCTCGATTCTGAATGGTTTATGCAATACCACTTGTGCGATGAATTCCATCGACACATTGAATAATTTGTGGAAGGTTTGTCCCCAGCGGGTGAGAGCATTCCGAAAATCGATTGGAAATTTGTATGACGGTATGTTGATGCAAGTGTTCTTCGATAATCGGTTGAAACGATATGGCGGAGAGTCGTATCAATGAATGATACATCGGACGAAAATTTGTAAGTCGATCGAACGACTGAGACTAACGAAACGATTATGCCTTGAAGCAATAATCGGATCGACGGGATAAGAAACTTGAACTTATAAATGAGTCGCACGACTTGCGATCTCGATAAAAAATTGGGTGAGGCAAATCGTAATCGAATCGCATAATTTACGATCTGGATAGAATGTTGAGCGAGGCAAATCGTAATCGAATCGCACGACTTACGATCTAGATAGAAATATTGGGCGATAATAATTGTAATTGGATTGCACGACGTGCGACTTCGGTGAAGAGTTGGTTGATGCGGGTAAATAGTACCTAAGAGATAGTTGGTTACGTTGAGGCAAAACTCGTTTGAGTATAACTAAAACACGTAAAACTTAGAGGGCATGATCGTATAACTCGAGGGTTCGATGTTGGATAATCGGTAACTCGGTTATGCGATCAAAGTATAGTGGGATGCAGCGAATTGAAAAATGAGTTGATGCGTATGAAAAAGTTCATTGAGAACTTAGACGTATGCGACGCAAGTTAAGTCGACGTTGATGCAAATTCAAAGTTGACCCTCGTGTTATCAAAATTGATATGACCTATCGAAATTGATACGCAAGAATATCAAACTGGTTGATTATAAATTTTATGATTGATTAGGATGAGACTAGAAAGTCATCGACGATTATTTCGATGCGTATAGCATCTCGGGTGTTGACTGTGAGTAGATATACTCGAACTTAATACTAGTAGATGTTTCGTGAATTTTGTAATCATCGACGGTAGTGCATGACTTTGCTCTGAGGATAGTTGTGCCTCAGTTACACAAATACGAATAGTTTTGTCCGGATTTGGGTAGTCGCATAGAAATCGTCGGAACGTGATTTGGCTCCGAAATAATATAGCATGGTTCATAGTAGCTGTCCTTCGTTAATGATGTAATACCCCAGTCCCAAAATACAAAGGACCAAGTACGTGAACATGCCAGCTGCATATATACGAAGAATACTCTAATATATGGAATCCTCGTATACATACATAAGCTGCATATAAAATAATCACAGGCTAGAATAATAGAATCTAATATCATCATAGCTCAAGACAAAAGATAATAGAGTCCAGATAATAAATAAGTGTATCAAAAGATAGCCGGGTGGACAAACCTACTCCAAACAGCTATGAAAAATAGTCTCACAAGATCGGAGTCCAACCTCCGCAAAATAGAAAGAAAAGGAGATGTAAAAATATCTACTAATGTCTCAATAAATGAATAGACTATGGATCAGCAGGAGATGCCTCGTCATCAATATAGGATGGATCCATTGTCGCTCCATACTCCTGCAGAAACTCGTCTAATCCTGGATAGATAACCAGGTCCTCAGCGGGACATAACAAGATACAAAAAAACACCATGCCATATAAACTATGATATATAAATAAGAAAGAAAAGGGATGCATGCAATAGGGTTCCTGACCATTCTACTTTGAATATGCAGATGAGATACAATCCTTCAACGCATGAGCCCTAGCTGAATATAGGATCCGGTATAGTCCTCTTTTGGGCACCAGTGACCAAGTGCATAACATTCAAGAACGTCAGTGGCCAACCTGAGTGGATAATCATACCCGTATCTCCAGCGGAGCTTTCGGGTTACAAAGAAAAGTGTAATAGAAGCCCATACGTCAGGTATTGTTCTCCCCACCCAATGCCTAGTATCATCATCTCCATAACCAATAAAAACCTCTAGTAACTGCCCAGTCTTTTAGTATGCAATTCTATTGCAAGTTATTCCTATCCGTCGTACGCTCCGTACATATCGATGGCCAGCCGACTACGCGGGTACGTGTCTTACATGTGACTCACAACACATGATAAAGCAAGTGTTAAGGCCGTATGAGATATACCAATACCTCATCATCAATGGGTGGTCACTAGGCTAAGTCCATACAAGAGTAATAAATAAATGTAAGAAAACGACCGATAGAGTCGCTTGCACCCAAGTGTGACTTGGACGCACAGTTTTAGAATAGTAACAATAATAAGAATTCTGAAAATAAATAACTAAAAATAAGAATATTTAAATCACAGAGAAGGTGGCAAGGTATCTTGTCTGGCAGTGCAGAAATAGCAACTCCAAGCAATCAGTCACGTCAGCAATAAACCTCAAAGTCCACGAACGGCTCCGGAAGCTAAAACAAACATCAAGAATGTTTTCGGTATAAAAGATATATCTAGAAAACGTCTGTCCAAAAGTCTAATTCTGGAACAGGGGCAAAATCATAATTTCAGGTCAAAATGATGTCCGCCGTTGGACTCATTTTGCACCGAAACACATGCCAATGTCTACGATAAATTGTCAAACTACATATCTATGAATTTGGTTTGAAGAGACGAACCCAAAGGTATGTCCAATTTTGGATTTTGATGAGTCGTGCACAATTTTGCCAACTGGATCGGGTTGTGGGCCCGCCAAATTAGCGTTCCTATCATCCTTCTCAGAATCGGACCAAACTTGGCATATAGGACCAAAATTTTGATCCAGTCTTGCTGTTACAAGTTTCGTCTCGATACGACGAATATACACGAAGTTATGGTCAAGTTTGTAAAAGGTCGATACGGGGGTATCTCGACGGATACGTATTGATTTCGTCACGCACGCGTAACGAAATCGAGTTCCGTCAGTTCCCACACGTCGGCAACATCCATACGTGCCTTTCGATGCATATAGTGCACGGCCACATCGCCCGATTTGTCGGGGCGCATGCCGTATCGGAAAAATATCTAAGTTTTTAATTTTTTAACCCAGTTTTGTGCCTAACTTTAATGACAGATATAATCTTGCATAGTAATCAATATGTAAAACTAAAAGCTACATTTTAATCTTGGTTATATTGACTTTAACTGTGTGAAGTTGGGTTTCAAAATTATGTACTGATTTGGTCGATATCGGCCTTCCAAGTTGTGGACTGGGACTACCAAGCATAGTTCAGTTAACATGGTTTTTCTTCGATTTCTCGAGTATTTTTCTATCGATTGTAACTTGATTTGATTTGATACTAGATACAGGGATTAAACATGGTATATGTCACTCAATAAGATTTAACGAATCGAAAAATGATTGATTATTAATGACGAAATTGTTGTTCGAAGGTGTGTACCTTGCAGTCGAACACAGGGGGGTTGGCCCTGCTTGCGGTCGGCCTGGGGTGGCTGGCAGCGATCAACGACATCTGCATGCGATCGGCAGGGGCAAGCGGGGTGTAGAGTCGTACTAGAGTCGTATTTTCAATTTTTTACATAAAATATTTTAGTAAGTACATTGTAGTTTCGGCCTAAACGATTTTACTACTTATAAACATTTGGAATAATAAAATATATTTTAAGTATTATAAATAGTTTCCTAAAATTTGTATATATATTATTTATCAAAAATTTCTTCTATCATTACCTTGTCCGAGACCAATCCTATCTCTCATATTCCTTTACCGATTCAGTACATCCTCATACAAAACTTAACTAATCTAGCCGTACTGGACTCGATTGAACAGTTCATGCCATCATTAGAGGCCCCGTTGCGTAGCTGTAAAACACCGAAGTCAAACTCTGTGCCACATTGATTATCGCAGCACCAGACGTCACCCCAGGCAAGACACCTTGCCTTTACTGTTTAAATTCTTGCTCAATATCATGTATATTTTATTTCTTATAAGTTGTTCTTTCAAAACCATATGTAGTTGCAAATGACTATACTTAGTTTTCTTTATGCATTTGGCCTAGAGTTAAGGGACCACCTTTGTTTATGTCGCATTCATTGGCCTGACACCTATGTGCCACGATGTCACGTGTCTCATATAGATGCGGACTTGCATACCGACCGTACATCGATGCGTACAGGACGAGCGTTAGGATATAACTGCTAATATAATTGCCTAGGAGACTTAGCGGTTATTAGAAATATCGTGGTGTGGATTCAGCACAAGTAGTGCATGGGAAGGGGGAAGACAGTTATTAGACGCAGGGGCTTTCACATATTTACTTTTCTCTAGCTGCATTTTGTGACTCAGCCGAGAGCTAGTGTGCCGTACATTTATTTACTTTTCTCTAGATGCCACTAGTGCCTCGGTTGAAACACAAATGTGTCGTGCATTTACTTTCCTCTAGCTGTCGTTAGTGACTCACCCGAGAGACTAGTGTGTCGTGCATTTATTTATTTTTCTCTGGATGCCACTAGTACCTCGGTTGAAACGCTAATGTGCCGTATTTCTAGTCTCGGGAGCCCTTGTGTGGAACGTTGTCTTCCAAGTGCATTTTCACATAGAATAGTTAAGGACCTTTATCTGTTTAGACATATACAATTTTCTGTTGAGCTAGCTATATTTAGTTTATGGCATGATATTATGTGTCTTCTTACGTCCCTCTGAGGACCTGGTTATCTCGTAGGTGTGTGTGCTCTTGTCTTTCACAGGTGTTCTAGCCGTGGCCATGATCATCTCCATTCTTCGAGGATGATTGCACTTTGATCGTCTTCGCTTCGCTCGTCAAACTCTTTCTTTTATTATGTATTTCTTTTCATAGTTGGTAGTGGATTTGTCTCCGCCAAACTACATATACCAAATGACAATTTCATAGTTGATTATATGATATCTTTATTCATTTATTTTTTGTGGACGAGATTAGTCATGGTTTTACTACATTTTACAGCTTACGTATATTTATTATACGGCTGGCATGTTTGTGTTCCTAGTCCTACGTATTTTGGGACCGGGGCGTTACACATGGGGTGTAGGGTCGTGCTGGAGCCGATCCTTGAGGTGGGAGCGAAGGTTCGATGCAACTTCTCGATGACTTTCTAGGGTTCGATTTTTAAGTATTTGTTTTTATAGTGTATTTGAATTCCAATCGAGATTCGGATTGGAATGATAGGATTTAGTTCGATTCAATGCTCGATAGGAGTCTAGCGGGGGAGAATCTCGTTAGGATCGTATTGCAATTTATTTGAACGAATTTGGTTCTAGATTTGGTGAGTTTCAAATTTTTGAAACTCAAGAGACTTAGTCTCTTACGCAGGTTTAGCCAAGCTTTTGCTCGGGTGGGGGGAGAACGGGAACAGTGCAAGCGCTGTTCCAACAGAGTGTTGTTCTTTTTCTTTCTTTTCTTTGCTTTTCTATATATGTTATATATATATATATATATATATATATATATATATATATATATATATATATATATATATTTTTTATATACATCTAAGTATATAAATTGCCTAAGGAATATAAACTAGATAAAAATTACTCGAAATTCCTAGAAAAATAATAAAAATATTACAACTAATATTACAATTATTTTGAGGTATACTTTTATTGTAGAAATTTGTACAAATTTAAGCATCCATATATATATATATATATATATATATATATATATATATATATATATTTTTTTTTTTTTTTTTTTTTGGAACACCCCTCTTTTTATTAATCAAGGCTCAAAATGCTGAAGCCTGACATGTATACAAGGCCAAAGGCGAAACAAGTATACTACCAAAAGGAAGAACAGGGGAGAGGGGGGAAGAGCGACCGCAGCCGCCAAAACTACGAGGTATTCTGATGCCAGAATGCCGGAGAGCTGTGGGCGCATAGGGAACTTCTTTTGCGACATTGCCGGTGAATCTCCCGGATTAGCTGATCGGCAGAGTATTGGTGTTCCTCGTATCTCGCTTTGTTGCGATATATATATATATATATATAAAATATATATATATATATATATTATATATTATATATATATATATATATATATATATATATATATATATATATATATATATATATATATATAAAATTTTTTTTTCATCCATACTTATATATATATATATATATTTTTTTTTTTCATCCATACTTATTTATATATATATATATATATATATATATATATATATATATATATATATATATATATATATATATATATATATATATAATTTTTTATATATATATATATATATTTTTTCATCCATACTTATATATATATATATATATATATATATATATATATATATATATATATATATATATATATATATATATATATATATATATATATATATATATATATATATATATATTTTTTCATCCATACTTATTTATATATATATATATATATATATATATATATATATATATATAAATAAGTATGGATGAAAAAAATATATATATATATATATATATATATATATATATATATATATATATATATATATACTTATTATATATATATATATATATATATATATATATATATATATATATATATATATATATATATAATTTTTTTTATATATATATATATATTTTTTCATCCATACTTATATATATATATATATATATATATATATATATATATATATATATATATATATATATATATATATATATATTTACTGGCTAGAGCCTTCATTGAAAATAAAAACCGATAGGTTGGAACCGGGAGATAGCCCGAGTTCCTACAGAGTGTGGGAGAAGCCCTAACAAAGTTGACATGATTTTTTTTTTCTTTTTTTTTTAGGCCAGGAAAGGAAAAAATGAAAAACAACAAAAGAAAATTCAAATTTTAAAAAACAAAAAGCAAACAAAGACCGGCCACGTGGGGTCGGCGCAATGCCCGAGGGGACATGCACACTGCCCAATGCACACGACCCGAGGGGCGTACTGCACGAGATGGCGCACGGCCCGGAGAGGGGGCGCGCATCTCGGGGGTTGGGGCCCGGGGCCTCCGGCAGCGGAGGCCGGCGTCCCAGGGACGTGGGGCTCCGGCAGCGTCGAAGATCGGGTAGAGGAAGCGTCGCCGACGTCCAGACGCGGCGGAAAGGGAGGGGGGAAGGAGGAAGGGCCTGGGGGCCTGTCGAGGCGGCGAGACGACTGGAAAAGCGCAGCCTCCCGCGGGGACCGGGGGGGGAAGAGAGGGAGTAGCTGGGGGAAACGCCGGGCTCCGGCGGGGGAGGGAGGGGTCAGGTGACGGAGGGGGGGGCAGCCGAAGACGGGGCACGCGCACACCAGGGGTGAAGCTCGGCCGGCGGGGGCCGGTCAACGGCAAGGAGGGGGGGCTCGAGCAAGAGTCGGAGCGAACGCCTAAGCCCGGAGGGAGGCTGGGCAAGGGGAGGGAGCGCCGGGGACGGCGATGCACGGCTAGCCGGCAGCGAGAAAGGCGGGGGGGGAGCGCTCCGCAGGGGGTCGCGGAGCCACGAGCGTCCAAGGCAGCTCAGCCTCGAGAGCACCAGAGGCTGCTGACGAGGGAGGCGCAGGGGCGCCGGGGGGCGACAGGGGAAGGAAAGCCGAAGGCGGGGGATGAGGAGGAACCAGCGGCCCACGAGCGTCCAACGCGGAGCCGTCGGCGACGGCAGGGGAGTCACCTAGGCCGCCGGGGGCCGGAGCGACCAGGGGGGGAGGGGTAGCCCGCTGCAGGAGGGGAGCGGCTGGGTGGCGCGACGGGGAGGCCGTCGACAGGGGAGGGGGGGCTTGGCAGGAGGGACGATGGGGAGGAGGGCCGCCGGGGTGTGCGGGCCCGGCTGGGGTCCAAGGAGGGAGGAAGACGAGGAGCCGCCAATGGGGGGGGTAGAGGAGCGGATATCCGACTCGTGACCCGAGAACGCCGGTGTCGCCGAGGGCGACGTCGACGCCGTATATATATATATATATATATATATATATATATATATATATATATATATATATATAAAAACTAATAAATTAGTATAACTAACTATTACAAAAATTAAGCTTCCAAAATACATTAAATAAATATGGGGGTTTACAAATGATCCACAATTATCGAGCATAACTTCGGGACAGCTGAGAAGACTTGACCGCCAAATCGAAATGAATGTTTCAGACCCATAAGTGGACCTATACAACAATGCATATGAAATTGTGTGGTGCATGTTGATAATAAGTCTAGGCAGTTTTGAGAGTCGTGTTATGCACGAGAGTGAGCGGTAAGAGAATAACTTACTAATTATGTCGTTAGATTTGGATTCACCTTGCAATTGAGCTTGCGTGAATCGAACTTATATTCGATGCTACGAGACAGACAAGTTGGAAATTTGGCTAGTAAATTTTCTACTCGATAGGAATCAAACGTAAGACGCGTCGTAGAGACTTTGTGTCAAAGCAATTGCTGCCTTTGAGCACCGTCGCCTCGAGTTAAACTTCTGGTTCGGAAAGACCGTTGTCTTTGAGCACTATCAATTTGAGTTGCGTTAGGAGAATTTAAGCACGGTGTCTAGGTAAGTCACCTACCGGACGTTGCCTTGAATGTTGATGCATTTGCAAGTCAACAAAAGAAAATCGATTGAGATGAGTTGTAAAGTTAAGCTTCAGAAATAGTTGGGCAACAGCTTCTGGGTTAGAACTTAGACATTGTGAAGGCTTGTTGCGATTAGACATACGACAGCTTGACGCGATGCATAGAATTGATGGTCCATAGGAAACATTCGAAGTTAGAAATGTGATTTTTGAATTGCATCATGTGTCGTGACTTTTGTTGGATGATCATGTATGCATCGAATATGCATATGTAACAGAATTGCAAGAACAAACACTAGAGCCCAAGTCCGATCGAAAGTACGAGATGATAAGTAATTGAGGATACGAAGTTACCTGTTAGCTTTGTTCTAATATCCTACAACTAAGCTTGGCTAAAATACATATATTGCGCCTAAAATATCTGTATTAATCCAAACTAAGTTGTATGATCCAAACGAATGTGAGATGAGATCATGAAATGATCTAGAGGAGTACTTGAAATTGAGTGTTAGTTTCGGTTCGAGGATGAACCTTATTTTGAGTGGTATATTATGTAATGCCCCGCTCGACATGGTGCATTATGCTGAATCATTAACTTGAAGCGTTGTGTTGACCCAAATTAAGTATCGATGCAAATCGATAGAAGAGTTACGTTGACCCGAGAATGCATCGAGTCAGATCGATGCAAAGAGTTACGTTGACCCTAGGAACGCATCGAGTAAGATCGATGCAAGCGTTTAGTTGGCCCAAGAGAAAGCATTGAGTCGGTTCTGTAGAAGCATGGAAATGAACAGGAAATTCTATACGGCTCAGGGCTAGGGGAGTTTCATGCGGCTCAAACATCCATTAGAGCTCATGCGGCCTAGAAGTTCAATCCTATGCGGCTCAGGACTAGGAGAGTTCCATGCGGCTCAAACATCCATTAGAGCTCATGCGGTTCAGAAGTTCCCAGCGAGCCACGTGGCCTTATGCGGTTCAAAAAGTCCTTCACAAATCGGCCATAATTAATTTATACAGCTGGCTCAATTAATGCGAAGCGACGGCTCTGACACGAAGGTTTGAACAGCACTGACATAAAGCTGCAATGATGACTCTGACATAATAGCGTGCTTCTAGGAAAACGAAAAAAATCTCTATAGCTGGCACGATCCATCAGATCCCAAAGTCTTCCATACGACTTTAACACGTGGCCAGCCGTATGCGGTTCAGGTGGAGGCTACCCCCATGCGGTCGCTACGCTCATGCGGCTCGGATCATGGGGGCCATATTCATGCGGCTCAAATCCTGAGAAGCCACCCCATGTGGCCGCTACGCTCATGCGGCTCGGATCATGGGACCATCTTCATGCGGCTCAAATCCAGAGAAGCCACCCCCATGCGGTCGCTACGCTCATGCGGCTCGAATCATGGGGACCATCTCAATGCGGCTTAAATGCTGAGAGGCCACACCCATGTAGCCTTGACACATGGCCAGCCTTATGCGGATCAGTTGGAAACCCCCCTCATGCGGCTCAGATTTCGGAAGCTACACCTACGCGGCTGTCACCTTCATGCGGTTCAAATCTTGAGAAACCACCCCCATGCGGCTCCGTCAAGACACCCTGTCCTTGTGGCTCGCGATTAGGACACGTGGCAGAAGATCAGTTTCCCCCATGTCCCTATGGCTCGCAGCATAATGATGGTTGGATACGTGGTATCAAATCAATCAAGATTGATCAACAAATCCCAACAACCAGATTTAGTACAATCATCATAATTACCCAAATTAAATCAGATTTATTGCAATCAAGCAGATTGAACACATGGCAGGAGATCCAAGCTTGTCATAATAAATCATGAAGATTCGTGGCAATCAACATTAATTGCCCATATGGATTTGGCACAATCAATATTAACTGCCCAGATTTGTTGCAATCAAGATCAACGGCCCAGATTAATTGCCAACAAGACAGGATCAAGGAAAATGGTAATTAATTCCCAAACCGCCGACTTTTTAAGGGGCAATCATTGCAAACCTTAATGATCACACCCCACTCCTATAAATAGCAAGGTGCCATTCCCTTGCAGAGGGGGAAGAATTCCAGAGAGAGACCCCTGGCTGGACACACAGAGAAATGAAGGCACGCACAGAAGAGTCTCCCCACACATTCCGAGAGTATTTCTTCATCAGAGCCAAGGCTACGTCTGATCGTCCAAGGAGTAAGGCAGAGCTGCCATCGCTTTCCCGAGCCTCTACCGTCACCCCTCAGAATAAAAAATAAACAATCATACTTAGATTGTTGTACCTAGGTTTTCATTCCTATGCTTTCTTTGTACGAGCGAGTTTGTATTGTGAGTCTAAGTTCAGTCCTCCTATAAAATTGTTCTGTACTTTTACAATCAATGACAAACACGATGGCGACTCTGCTAGGGACTAACTTCTCTACGGCTGAGGAGTTGGTGACGCAATCGGACACAGCCAAACTTGGCTCCACTCAACAAATGTTGGTCGCCCAGTTCGACCAGCAGGCGTTTGAAGAAATGCTCTCCGACGGGAGCGCTGGCCCGGTCCAGCGGCGAACCCGCACAAAGAAGGCCCGCAGGGAGTGGAGGCCCAAATTATTTGCTCCTCCCCAAACTCTCGAAGAAGTACTCTCTGTTGCCCAAGATGGCGGGAAAGACTCTCATGCGGCCCCACTTCAGGCCAGAGGACTCTGCTGTCCCTAAGTTCGGCAGAGGAAAATACTACGATGCTGGACTTGCAGGGGCAAAGAGAAACTCTGTGTGGTCCAAGAAGAAGTCGCATAAGGGCGCCAGTCACATGAAAACTCATGCGGCCACAGAAGCCAGCCGCATGCAGGAGGCTCATGCGGCCAGAACGTCTAGCCGCATGAAGGAGGCTCATGCGGCTACAACAGCCAGCCGCATGCAGGAGGCTCATACGGCCAGGACTGCCAGCCGCATGCGGACTGCTTATGCGACCACCGCTCCTAGCCGCATATAGAAGGGTCATACGGCCACACATACCAGCCACATGCAGACAGCCTGCACGGCCACCAAACCCAGCCGCATACCATCTGCTCCATGCAGCTCACGGTCAGTCTTCGACCGCCTCTCACGCGATTCTGACCCCGGATGCTCTCATTTGCCAGTCTCTGTGGACTCTTCCTACTATGCACTCTCAGGTGCTAGAAGGAAGAAGTCTCGGGCAGTACGGGCTCGTCGAGCTCAGACAACTGTCCTAACTTATGACTATTAGGGCATCCCGCTGACTATTACGCGGGCCCCCGATGGAAAGTTGTGTAAAACTATCCGTGTCCAGTCCCTGACGGCCAACGAACGGGATAATTATCAAGAATCTCTCAACAATGATCAGGGGCAAGTACTCGTACTACCCCCACATCAGAGAACAGGCAGGATGCCAACACAATCATGTGCTCGAAACTCCCGAACCCGCAAAACGGGTGACTTATGTAACATGATTCTTCACAAACGCAAGGAAGGAGACGAAGATTTGGTGTGCAAAGAGTCCTGTCAGGGATATCAATGCACCCAAATTATTGTCAACTGCTGCTGCAACAAGGCAGCAGTACAAAAAGACCGGCGGTCCGTCTTCCAACGACTGAAACACCCAAGCTCAGAAGATGAGGCGCTTCTCGTCGCCTCCTACAATTCTGCTCACAAGATCCCTGGCAGCGGGAGTGGGAAGAAAACAAACGTCACCGGCTCAAAAATCTCAACCAAGCGATCGTCCACGACCGCTACGGGAGGAGTTTTCCAAGGTACTCGCTCAAAGACAAAATCTGCCACACTTGGAGATTCGTCGTCCACATCTCTGGGAGGCACTGAAGCTGGGGGTAGCGCTCTCCCAAATAGCTACGATAACCCGGTGTTCCAAGAAGATAATCCAGGGGAAATGGTTCACCCAACAGATACAGCAGATCCCGACGTCCCCGAGGACGTCCATAACTTTCAAGACGAGGCAAGCTCTGAAGCTGGAGGTACCACTCCCTCTGATTCCGAACCAGAGGAAAACATTCCCACGTACCCGACAATTTCTCTATACAAGGGTATGACTCAGAGGGCACATCCTCCACCGTTCCTTCTATCTCTCCTAATGTGAGGACGGTGTTCATGACGCACAGCAACCAAGACGGTCCCAGTGATCGCCAACGCATCGACACCCTGGAGGGCATACTTCTTACCTTGGTCAAATCCGTAGACAAAATCAAAGCGGCCCTTCCAACTCTGCAAGGAAGAACACTTGGCCAAACAAACATGGGACCCGCGGCCAATACGGACTCGAACTCATGAGCCGCACCAAACCCGGGTGATAATCCTCCTAAAATATCGGCCCCCACTATTGCAGACGAGGCCAGGGAGGCAAGAAGAGAGGTCCAGGAGCTCCGGGCCATGTTCCATGCCCGAGAAAACTGCCAAGACCTCTGGATACGACAATCGTATCCTGTTGCGTGGAGAGATTTTCCCTTTCCACCAAGACGTAAACCATTTAACATCAATCCATATGATGGAAAAACATTTGCAAGCAGGTACATCACCTACTTCAAAGTCACAATCGACCATCTGCCTCATGACGGTGCCATCCTTATGCGGTTGTTCATTGGAGCATTGGAAGGGGTTGCCTTCGACTGGTACCGCAACTTACCAGACAACTGCATCCATTCTTTCGCTGGCTTCAAACGCATGTTCCTGGGGAGGTTCTACGAAGTAGGAAAAGATGTGACAATGTCCACCCTCATGGACGTTGTTCAGGAAGAAAATGAGCTGACAAGAAACTATATCGAGCGGTTTCGCCAAACCGTAATGAAGTTACCTTCCAGTAACCCTGATTTCTCCTTAATTGAAATTTTCCAAAAGAGGCTGCTTCCTACGATCAGCATCTGGATGGGCAAAAGTCAGTTTAAAGATTGAAAGACTTTCATTATCAGTGCCACTAGCGCATAAGAAAAATTGAAGAAAGCTCGCCAATTGGGATTGCACGTCTCAGAAGGAGAGGACAAGGGCAAACGCCCTAGCACCAACAACAACAATGGTGGTAAACCCCTCCAATAATCGAGACAATAAGGGAAAATAGGCTATGGTGGCCGACACAGCTCCAAAGCACAAATTAAAGCCGGCAGAAAAGCAATGGCCTCAGATGACCTTCTCCTTCGAGGATGGCCATGTCAAGCCCATCTTGGACATGCTCATACAAGGAGGCCGAATTCAGCTCCCTCCTCCAAGGCGTGAACCTCGTCCTACAGAAATAGAGAGCCCCAAGTACTGCCACTACCATCGGTATGTTCACCATGCTACACAAGACTGCTACCAACTGAAGCGATATATCCAACATCTCATCGATTCTAAGGCCTTGGCCATCGATTTCGAAGAGGTGACCGTAGCAGCCAACATGGTGTCAGTACAATTCGGCAACTTTCCTTCGACAAAGACTCAAGATGGAGTAGTACCCATCCCCAGAGCAAGGATGGAGGTCGCTAACTTTCCACCTCCCCGAGACCAGTATGCTGGCCTAGTGCCCCTTACCACATCACGAGGAGAGGTCATGTGGGTCCATCCGGATCTGGTAGCTGAAGTGACTCAGTCCGCACCTCCCTCCACCAATAAGAAGAAGAATGGGAAAGTCAAGTCATGCCGCACAATCTCGACGAAGGTCGAGGAGGCTACGGCTGTCGTCACCCGGTCGGGTACACAATCCCAACCTACACCGGGTAACTCGGCTGAAGATCATCAGCCGACAGTTGCTGATGCTCCAGGACCCTCGCAGCCTTCGACGACCGACAAGCCTAGGCCAAAGGAGACTTGCTTTGACAAGCCGCTCCGAAGAGAGATGCCTCATGGGTTGGAGAGGCCCTACAACTTTGACATCTTGGCGCAACTGGCCAACACACCGGCCAAATTATCGCTATACGAGCTCCTGAGACTCTCCAAAGATGTTCGCATCGCACTAAGCGAGGCACTCCAAAATGCCGACGTATATCTGGCTCAGTCCAATCTCACTGGAGAGAGCTCGCCTGCAGATCTCCAAGACAGTGCTTGCACAGGCGCAATGCCCAACATCGTCTTCACTCCGCAGGACATGCTTATCAAGAACAACCTGCACGATCGCCCTCTGTATTATACTAGGTACATTGGCGATATCAAGGTGGATCGGATGCATATTGATCCTGTTTCTTCCATAAGCATTATCCCGAAGAACTTGCTACACCATCTGCGCATCCCAATGTATCGCCTGACGCCGACAAGCACCGCCATCAGCGGTTTGAATTCAGGCAGAAGCTATTCGATCGGGAAGATTCGCTTGAAGTGCCAAATCGGCGACCTTCAGTCAGAAGTGACCTGCTATGTCACAGATGCGGACACTACCTACAACATTCTCCTGGGGCGTCCTTGGATACACGATTACATGATCGTGCCCTCTATACTGCACCAGTGCTTTAAGTACGTCAACAAGCACGGCTTCGTGAGTACAGAATTTGCCGATATTGATCCCTTTAAAGGGGTCGAATTCTACTACTCAGATTCATGCTTGTACGAGAAGTCGAAAAAGTACCTTACCGAAAGAGATACTCAAGCTCAAACTGAGGCGGCTGCTGGATCAGAAGAACCGCTGACAATCCATCTCCAAGCCCGCAAACCTGGCAGAACTACAGCCCTTACGGCCACTCTGCATAAGGACGCAATCAGCCTCTCTGCATAGGAGGAGCAGATGATAATCCGACTGCCAAAGTCTGGCCAAGCGCCAAGACCACTGACAATCAGGCTGCCTAGAGCTAGTCAGCAACAAATAGAGGAGCTCAATCCCTATGTCAAACCGATGATAATTCGTCTTCCCAGAATGAATCAACACCCGAGTGCTGAGCCGGGGACTGCTAGCCAGCCAACAACTCCCCGCCCAGCACCGAGCACCAAATTGGGAGTGGCTAGTACACCAACGACTCCACGTTCTACTCCATCCATAGAGCCCCTAATGATTAAGCTGCCTAAGTCATCCTCTCAGTCTTCATTTACACAGGGGGTAGCAGAAGAAGAGTCAGAACTGGTCAAGTATGTGGCTGCTCACACCGATGTTCCATCCACAGATGATGTAATCCCACTGGAAAAGATACCTTACTTCATCAATAAAGGGCTATCTTTGAATTATCTCGAGCTTAATAAGCTTTGTACAATGTATGCTATGGAACACGGTATAGGCACCCACCTGCACACACAGGTAACAAATGTCTACATCGTAAACTAACTTACTCCAGTGGAAGACGCTTACCGCATAATCGAGGGAGAGGATCATCCAATCATCTTCGACCGGAAGAATGATCCACAACCCTTTAGGGTAGAAGAAATTGATCTCGAACCCGACACCGGGAAACTGCCCTCTTTACCTGTATAGTTCCCAATCCAAGTACCTCATGCAAAAACAGGGGTATGATCTGGAAACTACGCCAGATTTAAACTACGACACTGGACGGCAATTACCCTTACAATTGGCTGTCCCAGCTGGAAAACTACGGGATTACTACAACAAGACCAGATGTGGGCTAGGTTATGTTACACCCGTGACGACCCCTAAAAGCTCAGACGAGGAATGCGACTGGCATTCACACTCAACCGGATCATCCACTTCCGATTCGGATGTCAGTATTGGAGACATGCTGAGGCAAGTCTGGTCTGTCAATATGGCATTTGCCGACGCCTACGAAGAAGATGAAGACATTCCTGAACTTCTTGAGTTAGAGCCGTGGGCACAACAACTAGATGCGCAATGGGAGAAGCGGTTCGAACGAAGAGAGCCTCCCATCGAGGATGAGGTTGTGCAAGTTGATCTTGGTGATGAGTCTTCTCCAAAGCCCATCTTCGTCAGCAAAAGTCTGACAGACGAAGAGCGAGAATCGCTACTACAACTCGTCAGAGAATACATCGACGTGTTCGTATTGAGCTACGAAGATATGCCAGGACTGAACCCCGAGGTTGCACTTCACAAACTCAACATTCGTCCGGACGCAAAACCGGTCAAGCAACAGCAACGACGGTTCCGCCCCGACGTCATGAATGCCATTGAAGTTGAGGTCAACAAACTGATAGCTAGCGGCTTCAGCCGCGAGGAACAGCATCCAGACTGGGTCGTCAACATAGTACTAGTCCTCAAGAAGAACGGAAAGATTCGAATCTGTATCGACTTTCGCAATCTGAATAAGGCATGTCCTAAGGATGAGTTCTCCCTCCCTATCGCAGACATCATGATTGACAACACCTATGAATTTAAGCGTATGTCATTCATGGATGGTTTCTCGGGGTACAACCAAATATAGATGTTCCCTGATGACGAAAAGCATACATCATTCCGAACACCAATTGGCACATATTGCTACACAGTCATGCCTTTTGGTTTGAAGAACGCTGGCGCAACCTATCAAAGAGCTATGAGCATCATCTTTAGGGACCACCTGTGCAAGACAGTGGAATGCTATGTCGATGATATCGCCGTCAAAAGCCGCTCTAAGGAAGATCATCTGCATGATCTGAGGACAGTGTTCGACCTGATGCAAGCGCACAATTTAAAAATAAATTCCACGAAATCCTTCTTGGGCGTATCCAGCGGGAAGTTCTTAGGTTTTATCATTACTGCCCGGGGAATCCACATAGATCCTGAGAAGGTGAAGGCAATCATGGAGATGGGTCCCCCAAGAAATCTCTGTGAACTCCGAGGCCTTCAAGGGAGGCTGGCCTACGTCATGAGGTTTATCTCTAACCTCTCCGGACGATGTCAACCATTCATCCACCTCATGAAGAAGGACATTTCATTCATATGGGATAAAGAATGCCAGTGCGCCTTCGACAACATCAAAGACTATCTAACGAACCCTCCAGTCCTAGTGGCCCCGGTTGCTGGAAAACCATTTCTACTCTATGTGCGAGCAATAGAGCATTCTCTCGATGCTTTACTAGCACAAAACAATGATACAGGCCATGAGCAAGCTATATATTACCTCAGCCGAATGATGATGGAGCTGGAGCATCGATACACTGCCGTAGAGAAAGAGTGCCTTGCTCTGGTGTTCGCCATTCAGAAGACGCAACACTACGTCATGGGACAAACCATCTATGTCATATCAAGGGTCAAACCCCTCAGGGTTCTCATGACCAAGCCAGGTGCACTCAGCTCTCGCCTCGCTACCTGGGCGGTTTTATTGTCTCCCTACCATATGATCTTCGTCCCGCAGAAGGCTGTTAAAGGTCAAGCTCTGGCAGACTTTTTAGCAGCTCAACCAGGTTCGAAGTTAACCAGAATAGACAAAGAGATTCCAGATGAGGTTGCCAATTCAAATGTGGCCTTCTATGACACCGTATGGCGAATGTTCTTCGACGGCGCTTCTAGAACGGGGCCCAAGGGCAACGTCGTCGCTGGAGTCGGAGTGGTACTGATTTCTCCCTCCGGGCTGGTGATCAGTCGGACTTACTCCCTCATGGAGCCCTGTTCAAACAATGTGGCAGAGTACAACGCTTTGGTCATTGGCCTCCGACTAGCAAAGAAGGTGGGGGTAGAGTACCTTGAAGCATATGGCGATTCGCAGCTAATCGTTAACCAGATCCGGGGCTCATACGAAGTGCGTCATGAAGACATGATCCCCTATCACCAAATAGCGATTGACATCATCTCGTCCTTGGAGGGGTTCTTCATAGAATACGTTCCCAAGCTCCAGAACATTGAAGCCGATGCCCTAGCAGGCCTTGCCGCTTCCTTAGCGGTTTCGAATCATGCTCACCGCTTGGTTGACATCATAGGCCGTGAGTTGGTCTGTCCCAAAAATAATGTTCAGTGTGTTGAGAGCTACTCCGCGCTGACAGTCGACGAAGTACCAGACTGGAGACAACCATTCATCGACTTCGTAGTCTACGACATTCTGGCAGAGAATCCGAAGGAAGCCACTTCTATCAGAAGACGTTCCCTCAGATTCTTCTATGATACGGAGACAAAAATGCTATATAGACGATCATAAGATGGATTACTGCTTCGATGTCTGTCAAACACAGAAGCCAAAGAAGCCGTGCGTGAAGCTCATGATGGCATCTGTGGGGCCCATCAGCCTGGCCCGAAACTACAAGACCGCCTTCGCCGAATGGGCTACTACTGGCCCACGATGGTTGCCGATGCAATAGAATATACAAGAAAATGCAAAGCCTGTCAAGTCCACACAGATTTCATCCACCAGCCATCCGAGTTTCTACATCCGACGGTGGCATCCTGGCCATTCGAAGCATGGGGAATGGACATCATTGGTCCAATCACTCCACCTTCGTCCCGAGGACATCACTTCATACTCGCAATCACAGATTACTTCTCCAAATGGGCGGAGGCTATCCCGCTGGCAGAAGTGAAGACTTCAAACGTGATCATCTTCCTCAAGCATCACGTCATTTATCGCTTTGGACTGCCACGAAGGATCATCCACGATAATGGTCCGCAGTTCGCAAGCCATGCTTTCTATCGGTTTTGTGACAAATACCGAATCCAGAATATCGCTTCAACACCATACAACCTGGCGGCTAATGGTCTGGCTGAAGCGTTCAACAAAATAATCATCAAGCTTCTCAAGAAGTTTGTGTCATCAAACAAACGCGACTAGAATGAAAAGCTCGACGAATGCTTATGGGCGTACCGTACTACCATAAGGACTGCCGCCAGGAACACACCATTCTCTCTGGTATACAGAAGTGAGGCAATTCTTCCACTGGAGACTCAAATCCTCTCACTCCGTGTCGCTCTCACCTATCGGTTGACAACAGATAATAATCACCATCATCGACTACAAGAGTTGGAGGCCCTAGATGAGAAGCGCCTGTTAGCTCAACAACAAATCAGCTGTACCAAGCTCATATCTCCGGAACCTTCAACAAGAAGGTTAAAATCAGAACATTCCAAGTGGGCGATCTTGTTCTGGCAGTTTCGAAGGCCGATGGTTATGACTCACAAAACTGTCGGCAAGTTCCAGCCAAAGTGGGAAGGCCCGTTCATCATCGATGTTGTATTCTCCAATGGAGCTTACCGCCTCACAAAACAAAATGGAGACTTGCTCATGTTGCCCATCAACGGCATATTCCTGAAGAAGTACTACGTCTGAAACGACGTCCTCCAAATATCCCAGGGAGTTGAGTTATGTACCCTCTGGTACCGCTGAACTCACATTTTGACTCCGAATTTCCCAAAATGATGGGTTATGTACCCTCTGGTACCGCTGAACTCACATTCCGACTCCAAATTTTCCAGACTATTGAGTTATGTACCCTCTGGTACCGCTGAACTCACATTCCGACTCCAAATTTCCTAGACTGTTGAGTTATGTACCCTCTGGTACCGCTGAACTCACATTCTGACTCCGAATTTCCCAAAATGCTGGGTTATGTACCCTCTGGTACCGCTGAACTTACATTCCAATCCTAAATTTCCCAGATTGTTGAGTTATGTACCTGCAGGTACCGCTGAACTCACACTCTGGTCACTACATATAAATCTATATCGCATCTTTTAGGTAGTAAGTCATGTATGATTATACCTCTGAACTTTCTTCCTAAAAGAGCTTCCTCCTTATGATCCAATATCCGCACTTTCAGTGCACAAAAAGGGTAACAGATCCACAAATTTTTCGAAACAACCACGTCGATGTTACCTCTGAGTTGTTTCCCTTCCATCAAAAACAAACCGCCCCTCACATAGAACTTCCACGTCCTCATTACCTCTGAGTTGTTCTATGCACCCTTCATGGAGCCTACTCCTGCCATGTCCTCCTTTCCTCTGAGTGGGAAGGCTCCATCGAAGAAACCCTCATATTTACTATGTCCTCATTACCTCATATTTACCATCGAAGAAACCAGGGTACGCTAAGGATAATAGGTCCACCAAAAGTCTCCTATCAGGGCAACTACTACAAGCAAAGAATAGAGCGAATGTATTCTGTTCATTCAAATCAGGTACATTCACATGACTACATCTCATGAGCAAGCCAGAAAAGTTCTCTATCATCTCATTCAGATAAGAAGAAAAAAAGATTACATTGATGACCAAAAGAAGCAAAACACAAACTACAGCTAAGAACATACAGAAATATCAAGACAAAGACGGACATTTATGGGAACCCATGAATCCTAATTGTGGGGGCGCATATACCATTCCCTCAACCATTTCTCATACACTACACCAAAAAGGTCCTTTTGGAACGCTAAAATTTCATGCCAAATAATTTTAGGCACACCTATATTCCGTACCTATTTATGGGCTGCCAGATTTTTAGGAACGGAATAAAGGCATTCTAGTAAACATTTATTGGAACGCTTTTATGGTGTGCCAATATTGGAACACCGATAAAGCGTTCCAATAAATAGTTCCAACAAGACATTCCAAATTACTTTTTTCTCACTTATTGGAACGGCTAAAAAGAGTTCCAATGTTGGAACATTAAAAACGCGTTCCTAAGAAAAACATTCCAGAATACTTTTTGCGCCAAATTTTGGAACACCTAAAAAGTGTTCCAATTTTGGAACACCAAAAAACATCTCATCATCACGCGTTCCAAATTACTTTTTTTCTATATACTTATCACCCTCCCATGTTATCATCATGCACTTTGGTGCATGATGATCACATGGGAGGGTGACAACTAAACACCCCCCAAAGGGTGGCACCTCACCTCCCTTATCCTCTCTCTCTCTCTCGCTCTCTCTCTCTCTATATATATATATATATATATATAAAAAAAAAAAAAAAAAAAAAAATATATATATATATATATTTTTTTTTCTATATATATATATATATATATATATATATATATATTTTTATATATATATATATATATATATATATATATATATATATATATATATATATATATATATATATTTATATATATATATTAAAATATATATATATATATATATATATATATATATATATATATATATATATATATATATATATATATATATACCCAACATCATTTGAAATTGCACGCATATAGCTTGAAATAATATATAGCTAGCATAAGTACTATGACTTACAAAACTTGTAACGCTCCAAGGAATTTTATAAAAAAGAATAACAATTGACACAATCTTGTAATCATCTTAAGAATTTATAAATGTAGAACTCACAAAAATATAAATGAAAGTAACAAACTTCCACGGTACAAGTGCATAGAGACTAGATAATGTTAAAACTACATACACAAAATAGCCAAATGTCTTACATAAACATTATAAGTTTAATACAATTTGTCTACCACACCAAAAAAAATATCTAAGAGCTGTGAAAATAATTTGAGACTTTGACACTTGATGTTGTTCTTGTTAGTGAGCGTAGGCCTTGGAACTATAATAACCGAGGAAGCAAAAAATGTGACGTCCTGTAAACATTTCAAAGATTGTTAAAAACATGATAAAAATAATTTGATCACAATTAAGAACTATTCGACAAGGCACATAAAGAAAAAGAAAACAATGAACAACCATGAAGTGCAATAGAAAAAAGATTTCAGCTTTAGTCTAAACTGAAGTGAAGAAGAGAGAAGAAATACATTGGTGAATGTGAGTGTTAGTGAGTTGTGCATTATGTATGTTCGTGTCCAAGGAATACTGTCAAGACTACATAACTCAACCTGCTGAATAAGCAAACATATGCAGATATGTTTGAAAATGAACTCACATTGACATTGCATGTTCTCCTGTTGATATTGGTTAACAGCAGAGATGTTGCAGGGGGATGTACTCAGGAGGTATTTACAAGGGAAATGTAAAATAGAAGACATTGATCACGAGGATATTGGTTAACAGCGGAGATGTTGCAGGGGGTTGTACTCAATAACAAATTAACATTCATAATAACAATTCAAACTAGGTTCAGGTAGTGAATAAAATTTAATCCTAAAATGAGAAGTGTCAGGAGGAGATTGGTCACTGAGTGAACATTGGCACAACTAAAGTTCATGTATTTGTAACCTTGATAAGGCCCTCTTGGAAGAGTATTTCAATCACTTCCTTCAGAATCGGAAGTAGACCAGAATGATGTACACTAATACCACATTTTAACAAGGGCAACATATTTGAAACCTGTGGAAATACAGATGCATAAATACAACTAGATCTTAGTGACTCAGCAAAAATACTGATAGAATATAAACAAGGAACCAAAGCTTCTGTGATTTGATTGTGTTTGCATACAAACCCTTGAACAAAATATCTTCACAAAAATAACACAATAAAATGTTTAGGGCGGTTTCCAGTATGACATCAATAGGATAGTTAAACCAACCAGAGAGATCCTCCACTACTTGTGGAACCCCCAAGTTCCCAACATCACCTTATCATATTATCAAAAAATAACGAAGAGTATGTGAACATTATTGATTCCAGTTGTTCAAATATCTGGAACAATTAAATAGAATCCTATACAGCTCCTCACATATGAGTGTTCAAATATCATTCTAGAACAAACTTGATGTAGTCTTCAAAAATTATATCCTGGAGAAATTAAATTGGTTCCAACTCTCTTCAAATGCTACAAGGAACATATTCAAATTGCAATGTCTCTTCTATATCAATTTAAGCACAAACAAAAAATATAATATTACCCGAGGTTCTCATACTGAGACAAGCACGCCTCTTCCAGCTCCTACTTCATCAGCAACTTGCTCAAGCAATGATATGGTGTATGAGAACGTCGGTGACTGTTTCAATTTTCCATGAAAAATAAAAAGATACGACTAAAAAAAGTTGATTAGTATAAGTCAAAGTAAAAGGTACACTCGATCGAGATTCAGATCAAACAACACCACCCATGAGAACAACAAATAGAGATATATCAAAGAGTTTAGTTCCCACAAACACTCACCAACCCATTCATGACCTACATACCGACAAATCTAACCTTGACAAATCCATTGTAAAACAACCTAGCAGAGTAGAGACAGGGTATTGGGCGTACCTAACTGTTCTTTATTGTAAAGAATTACCAACCCAGTAGGGTAGGGTATGTTCTGATACCTATAGACTTGAATAGGACAGTAAAGTTCTTAGTTTTGGTGATTAATCAAATAAGATAGTACAACTATAAAGTATGTCGTAATCATGGTTCATGATTTAGCATGACCCCAAAACAATCAAGATTCAAGAGATTATCATTTGTGAAATAACCTAACAAATCAATTGTGAGAAGGTGATACTTCCTGTAATTGGATGTATATGATCGAACTACGTAAATGCATGAAATTAAAACTACATGAATTCATAAATTACTAGTCAATAAAAGCAAGCACATGGATTTAACTTCACCGAGTTCCTGAAATTCTAATTCAAGCTGCTGAAGCACATAGAACTCAAATTACATTTCCATGACTTTGAATCAATTCTGGGAATTGATATTGACGCTAGCAAAGTAGCCCATAAGTTACTCTAATCTTAAAAAAATCCAACTAATTCCAATATTGCACGGAGTGTGGTAGGCTTGAACCTTGACAATAATATCTCACCCAACCATCTGTATTGTTAATTCAAAAAGTACTCTCAAAGTAGTAAGTAAAAACTATGAGAGACTAAATTCAATGCAACATTGTAAAGAATCTTAAAAGCAGCTATTAAAAAAAAAAAGATCATTGTCTGACCATTTTATCAACCAAATGAAGAACGACCCTCACCAATGAAATTGTAATATCCTAAAGATACCTTAGTAAAGACAACTTTGCTTTCTTCCTGGTGGCTCGGGTTCGTTGGCCAACCGTGTACTACCCAGGAGGCGACATTTCAAACAACTCCCTAGTTGCCTAAGAAAATATAGACACAACGAATTCAACTTTGGGGTCATATCCTACTATAGGTTACACACAAACAACAATTTTTAATAGAAAACTTCACATGCCACAATAATATATAACATTATTTCTGTTTTACAATAATACTAGCAAACTTTACTACACTGAATCAAGGAAATGTAATACTAATCAAAAGGTCACAACAGAATATGGTAAGCAAGATCATGGCATTCTTTCTTTTATCCACTTGAATACATATAGCCGTGTACTTACTTGCACTGACAGACATCAGCTATACTAAATTATAACATGCTCTTATAACAATAATCAAACTATGGAGATGATGTCCATAATTCGTTGCCCACAAGACTCACAAGAAAAAGCATAACTGAACTGGATATGATAGATTGTTATATTGGTTAAGGAAAACCACCAAACATGTTATATGCATGAATGTAAATTATATAAAGATGCATGGATCGATCAATCTAAAAATAAACATAAGAAAATGAAAGGTTATTGATCATATTGTAATAAACAACAAGTTTAAAGAACATTCTAATAATTTGATGAGAATTCTAGACCAAATAACACTAAAATATGAATCAATACCATCAGCGTGAATGAGCAATCGGGAAAAAAAGTCATAAAACTCGTCGATTGTTTGAACAGTTTCAGGAGCAATGGGAACATTTATAATTCAGAATTATCAATCAGAGTTCATGATCGAAGCTCACCCGCCTGCAACTTGTCGTAAATCTTGATGGAGTGATAGATGACCTAGACGGCGGCAGTGACGATGGTGACGACAGCGGTGATGGCTATGACGGCAGCCGACGAACAAAAGCTTCTTTACTTCAAACCTCTTAGAGAGAGCAAGGAAGGACTCGGGGGCCTGTCGTCGAAGACCCCGCAGGTGAAGTAGTCCCCGGCTTCCAGCGCATAGGCCCTGGCCGCGCCACGGGCGGGATCCACAGCCTCAAGCAGACGACACCGCAATCGAGGCTCCGATCCCGCAGGCGTGGAACCGGTCCCCGACGACGGAGACCATGGGGTCCATCGGGACCAGGTCAACGTCGCCCCGGCTCATCCCGAGGCTCCTCCTCCAGTAGAAAACCTGGAAGTTCTCGAGGACGCCGCAGACGTGGAAGCCGCCGGCGGAGAGGGAGCGGAAGCGAAGGTTCCTGGGGATGAGGGTGATGACGCCGGTGCCGGTCTCGTCGCCCCAGCTAAAGGGCGCAGAGTTGCGCTCGAGGATGCCGCAACTGAAGATGAATCTGGCGGTGAGGGAGGAGACTGGGAGGCGAGGTGGTGGGAGGCGGTCATGTTGTAGCCCCAGCAGTCGACGGCGGTACGCACCCCCCCTCCCCCCCGCCGGGCTGGGCCTTGAGGGCACAGAGGTGGTGTTCGCCGGCGTTGATGGAGGAGTAGGCGGCGACCTGGTCCATGGGAAGAAATTAAGGGAGAAAAAGAGAAAGGAAGACGAGAGAGAGAGAGAGAGACATGGTGGGAAATTAAGTAAGAGAAAGAGAGAGAAAACTGGAAGAAGGGAGAGGGAAGGTCTAGTGTTATTGACTGGAATTTTTCGAACAGGCGCCAATTTATTTTGGCAGCAGCAGTAAACGAAAAACATGGGGGGAAATAAAATGTTGGAAAACATATTTCAAAGTGTTGTTTTTTAGAATGTGAAAAAAAAGGTGGGAAATAAAATTTGGGACCCCTTTTTAAGTGACTAGTCACATTCACGTGCGTTGTACGTATAAAAAAAAATTAATAACAGTGTTAATAAAATATATAAAAATTTAAATTATATTAGAATATTTTAAATATAATTTCAATAATTTTAATATGATTTGTTATGATTATTTTTAAAATTATGGATATGTGTTTAATTAGATAATATTATGTAGTTAGTTTAAACATAAATTTAATTTTAAATATATTATAGTATTGGTTGTTTTTTAATTTTTTACGTGAGAAGAGAGGGTTTGGCTATCCTCAGAGAAGATATGTAACGTAGTTAATTTTTAATTTTTTATTAAAAAAATGGTTGATGATATACACGGCTTGGACGGCTCAAGATTGAGCCATTTTGAAGCCACTTTATAATAGTAGAGATGTAGTTAGTATATAATATTATATGGCATTTTTAAGTGTCTTGAAAGTGTTGTTGAATTTATATTTACTATATTTTTCAAAAGGTGTCATCAATTATGATAAATATTTAATTACAACGACACGTTTTAGTAAAGTGTCGTCGATTACGATAAATATTTAATTACAACGATACGTTTTAGTAAAGTATCATCACTACAAATAAATTATGACACTTATTTAGAAAATGTCGTAAAAAAGTGTCATTAGTAACCTATTTTTTCTAGTGGATGCACATTATGACATTCACAATTTCAAAGAGATTTGGAACACTATAAAAGTGTACCTAAATAAATAATTTTAAAATAAATTAAAATTAATTATATTAGGAACGCTTTTCTATTCTGGAACACTTTTACTCCGTTTCGGCACGTAGGAATGCCTAATAAGCGTTCCAAATTGAAAAAGGCCTAGTGTTCCAAAATAGCCATTTTGGGGTAGTGATATGAAGGATTTATTTGAGTAAGATCCTCGTCCGGAGCAGGAGGGTCAGAACTCCCAATACTACCACCGTCAGACTGGAGCTCCTCCTTTACAGCAACTTCAATGTTGGGAGTGGTTTCCTCCCTTATAGGCGCCAGATCTTCATTTTGTTCCTTCATTTTTGGTATCACCTCCTCCTTAACGAGCGATGACTCTTGTTTGATCAAAGGAGGCAGCAGCTCTTCCTTCACAATGATCTCAGCCTTCGGCAGGGATGCTGCAAGAATCAAAGATAAAAGAAACAAAGTTAGAAGATGGCCAGGACATTATGCGGCCTAGTTCAGATGGGCTCATGCGGCTTGGCTCAGCGCAGCTTCATGCGGCACTGTTTCGATGGAGCTTATGCGGTTCGGATTAGCGGAGCCTTATGCGGCCCAGTCTAGATGAGCTTGTGCAGCACAGTTCAAAGGGGGGAGGGCTTATGCGGTCCTGTTCTATGGGGCTTCATGCGGTTCGATTTAGAGGGACTTATGCGGTTCTGTTCAAACAGGCCTTTATGCGGTTCAAATTGCAAAGTGCTCATGCGGCCGCAAGACGGCTATCATGCGGCTCGGACATGGGGCATACCCCCATGCGGCTCGGACATGGGATGCACATGCGGCACACATAGCACAGTATGCAGACTCATGAAGACGAAGAAGGCCCGCGCATAAAATATACGACATAGCCATAATGGTGGAAGTTCTGAGTTGTGCAATTTCTGCCAAAACCCTTACCAGCAATAGTGGGATGAACGTCGGGATGAACTTCAGGTGCCGCAGTCGACGTAGAAGCCACTCCCTTACCCTTCGTCGCAGCCTTGGAAGTCTTGGGGGCCATCGTTGATCGAAGGAGAAGAAGAAGAAGACGGCAGCCTAAGGCAAGAAAAGTTCAAGTAAAAGAAGAAAGTAAAGAGTTTCCATAAAAATTTACTTCTATTTATAGGCGGACAAGGGTTCATAAACCGACGGACGCTTTGATTCGCGTGCCACCTAAAGAACGAAATCGACGCTTTGGTCATCGAGGCAAATTTGACCCTTGGGATCCTGCCCCCAAAAGACGGCTCCAAATCAAAACGAATCAAGAGCAATTAATGACGCCTACGTGGCAGAGAGGACAGCATGCGGCCAGAGCGGACCATGCGGCTTGGAAGGCCATGCGACCAGGAAGTCCATGCGGCCAGGAAGGCCATGCGACTAGAAGGTCCATACGGCCAGAATATCTTACGCGGCCAAGAGAGCTTAGGTGGACATAGCTATGCTTCTCATTCAAAGTATTTCAATTTTTTAAATTGAAAACTTTGAAGGGGGTCTTGTAGAAGCATGGAAATGAACAGAAAATTCTATGCGGCTCAGGGCTAGGGGAGTTTCATGTGGCTCAAACATCCATTAGAGCTCATGCGGCCCAGAAGTTCAATCCTATGCGGATCAGGACTAAGAGAGTTCCATGCGGCTCAAATATCCATTAGAGCTCATGCGGTTCAGAAGTTCCCAACGAGCCATGTGGCCTTATGCGGTTCAAAAAGTCCTTCACAAATCGACAATAATTAATTTATACAACTGGCCTAATTAATACGAAGCGACGGCTCTGACACGAAGGTTTGAACATCACTGACATAAAGCTGCAATGATGACTCTGACATAATGGCGTGCTCCTAGGAAAACGAAGAAAATCTCTATAGCTGGAATGATCCATCAAATCCTAAATTCTACCATACATCTTTGACACGTGGCCAGCCGCATGCGGCTCAGGTGGAGGCCACCCCCATACGGCCGCTACGCTCATGTGGCTCAGATCATGGAGGCCATATTCATGCGGTTCAAATCTTGAGAAGCCACCCCCATGCGGCCGCTACGCTCATGCGGCTCGGATCATGGGGCCATCTTCATGCGGCTCAAATCTAGAGAAGCCACCCCCATGCGGTTGCTACGCTCATGCAGCTCGGATCATGGGGACCATCTCCATGCGGCTCAAATGCTGAGAGGCCACACCCATGTAGCCTTGACACGTGGCCAGCCTTATGCGGATCAGTTGGAAACCCCCCTCATGCGGCTCAGATTTCGGAAGCTACACCTATGCGGCTGTCACTTTCATGCAGTTCAAATCTTGAGAAACAACCCTCATGCGGCTCCGTCAAGACACCCTGTCCCTGTGGCTCACGGTTAGGACACGTGGCAGAAGATCAGTTTCCCCTATGTCCCTATGGCTCGCAGCATAATGATGGTTGGACACGTAGTATCAAATCAATCAAGATTGATTAACAAATCCCAACAACCAGATTTAGTGCAATTATCATAATTACCCAAATCAAATCAGATTTATTGCAATCAAGCGGATTGAACACGTGGCAGGAGATCCAAGCTTGTCATAATAAATCATGAAGATTCGTGGCAATCAACATTAATTGCCCATATGGATTTGGCGCAATCAACATTAACTACCCAGATTTGTTGCAATCAAGATCAACGGCCCAGATTAATTGCCAACAAGACAGGATCAAGGAAAATGGTAATTAATCCCCAAACCGTCGACTTTTTAAGGGGCAATCATTGCAAACCCTAATGATCATATCCCACTCCTATAAATAGCAAGGTGCCATTCCCTTACGGAGGGGGGAGAATTCCAGAGAGAGAGACCCCCGGCTGGACACACAGAGAAACGAAGGCATGCACAGAAGAGTCTCCCCACACATTCCGAGAGCATTTCTTCATCAGAGCCAAGGCTACGTCCGATCGTCCAAGGAGTAAGACAGAGCTGCCGTCGCTTTTCCGAGCCTCTACCGTCACCCCCCATAATCAAAAATAAACAATCGTACTTAGATTGATGTACCTAGGTTTTCATTCCTAGGCTTTCTTTGTACGAGCTAGTTTGTATTATGAGTCTAAGTTCAGTCCTCCTATAAAATTGTTCTGTACTTTTACAATCAATGGCAAACAGGTTCGAAGATTCTAAGAAATCGAATTGATGCACCGTACAAGTCCGATTCGAACGAACATTGATTTTAGTTGGTTTTATATGCAGGCTATATGTTTACGCTGAAATATAAGAGGTCGATATGTTGTCTTATTTGTAATAGGTCCGCAAAATCAAATCACCGCCTTGCAACAGACTGAGACATAGGCTCGGTAAGCGAAATCGGTCGTATAATTCAATAAAGCACGAAGCGCTCGAATGGATAAGTCAGAAGAGTTGGCCATGCTACAAAATGATGAAATCGAGCCGCATCGGCTCGGGAAAATGACAAGACATATCGGCTTAAGGTAGGAGGACTTTGACTCTCCTTTTACTCCTTCATGCCTAAGTAAAATGTATCATTGTATGCTAAGTTAACCTATCGAGATCACGGGCATGGCATCGATCGAAAGATGAACGTAGTGCGTGTCGAACACTAGATAGAATAATCAAAATGAAACGTGCATCAAATGCACGAGTCATTATTGAACATTGAAATGCCGTAACGGTAAGCGCCTCGGTGCACAAGCCATAAGAACAAGGGATAACTGTATCGACGAGTGTCTCGACGCACAAGTCATTCGTGCTTCCGTACACGAGTTAGTATGCTAGAACATTGAAAGACTATATCGGCACGAGTGCCTTCGAGCACGAACTATAGAACATTGAATACCCTATCGAGGCATGCCTCAGTTGCATGAGTCAGAGGGAAAGAACATAAGTCTAACGCATTGAATACTAAGACGTAGAATATGGAAATACTGAATCGAGGCGTATATCTAATGCACGAAGCAAGAAATGGAGAATAACTATATCAAAGCATGCTTACATGCACGAGACTTACAAACAATGATTTCATTGTGAAGAAAACTATTGTGGTACGAATGTGGTGGAACTGTCGACTATGGCATGGTGCCTTCAAAATGTTTATGGCCTTCGGAGCGTTCGTTGATGAACATTGAGTTGGTACATTGTGCCAATTGAAATAGAGATAGACGAATTGCTTGATTGTATGAAAGATAAGATGTGTTGCATGGTCAAATGGACTTAAAGATATATAGCCCATGTACGGGTATGTGATAGCTTCCTTTGAACGTGGTGCGCCAGGACGCTGGGACCGTTCGACCTAGAAGGGCTGATCTGGAAGAATTAGTATTGATGGTGCACTCATTAAGACGGCTTGCGACCTGCTATTAAAGTGATAAGCCACTTATCGAGTAATTCGGGGTCATCGATTAAGGGATTAGCAATCTCAGACGGAGCGATTATCGTCTTACATATGTGATTTGAGAATTATTAGTCCATTCTGGCTCGAAAAGCTAGTGACCTTCATATAGTTTAAATAACGGTGGGCTGAAAGTGCAGGCACACAGAGACCCTACACAAGATCACTTATAACATGACAGAAAAAGATGGTAGGCTTATTCACCTTGCGTCGGACAAGGATAAGTGCGTCAATATTGGTAAGAAGTCACGAAACAACACGAGATTGATATTGGTTGTCTGCTTGCTTATGCGAATCAAATAACATGCTTGCCATGATAACATGTTTTACTGCTTTCGAATGTGCCATGAAACTCACCATAAAGTAAGGATAGAAAGATCACTAAATTGTATGCTGCATGATTCAATACACTACTTAATGTCGGTTTAGTAAAAATGGATCTTTGAGCAGTATAGCAAGGACGAAAGTACTAATCCTCCACTAGTTTGCTAGCAGGTTCAGTGATTGGTTTGCTCGCGGCAGAGCTTCGCTTGAACGCGGTGAGGCATGGAATGCCGTAGCGTATTGAGGCGTGTGACTGCATTGACGCTCGGATTTGCAACAGAATGATGCGATCGAGATATAGAAGACATGATGTATGGAACGGTGAAATCCTTTGTGGGCAAGAGAGAACCTGAGTGTTGTAAGCTAATCTAGCAAATTTAGTTGGACTATTGAAAGCCTTTGTAACCTCAGTTCAATTATCAGTTAAGAGAATTGTTTCATATACTATGTTTCTTCTGCTACTAATATCAAAACAAAGATAACCATTTGAGAACTTATCATCTTGCCTTGTACGAGTGCAACTCCAGACTCGTACGGCATCATGCCCTAGCGAGGACGAAAGATTCGGATAAATCGATGCGAGGACGAGCGATTTACCGAATCGGGACGTGACAATTATAATTTTGTTGATCTTAGTTACTGTGGATGTACATGTTCTTCTGGATATACTATATTGTAGTAGATGTGACATATTGGATTAAAATTTACCATGTCAAATTTTTTGGATCATGAATACCATAATTGCAACACTAAAATAATATTATTTAATGTTACGCCAGCTACCATATAATGAGGGGTTATTATTTATTTAGAGGGTCATTCTTTATTTCGTATATTCTTCTTCTTTTAGTAGTAGAATTTGGATAGAATTTGGAGTTTATCCTTATAGGATCATTATAAAATTTTGTTTTGGTTTGTGTGGAAGAGGTTAAAAGAAATTAACAAAATTTCTCCTTGGAACTTTGAGGGGATCCGAGCAATCATGGAACTTTGAGGGGACCCGATACATTTGGATTGATGGGATGCTTCTTGAGCAAAACCTAGTACCTTACTGGATGTGGAGGCATTGCGTTAATACCAGGGATTGGCCCCTAGATTTAGAAGATGGTCCCTTCTAGCATAGACCAAGTTTACTGACCCATCAACAAAACCATAGATATGTACCATTGCTCCTCGTCCATGAAACTTCACTCACCTTCGTTTGCAGAATCAGAACATTAGAAAAAATTGAAGTCATTTATCTTATGTGTTTGAATGGAGCAAGAAAAAAAAATCTTCAAAGAAAAAAAAAAAAAAAACCAGAAATGGTTTCCGACCCATCTCCAAAAATTCACTTTTTTTCTCTCTCAATTTTCTACATTTATTACAAAAAAAAAAAAAAAAAAATTCAAAAAAAAAAAAAAAAAAAAAATTTGATTCATTCCATTTTTCTTTTTATTACAATCCACACACCTACACGTCCGTTGGAGGACTCGAATCATGTCGGTCCCGTCTGATATCCGTGTTGTTCTCACATAAGCTACAAGTGCTGGACCTTTCCTCTCTTTTATGGGAACAAAATGAGACCTATAGCCGTTATGGTTTCGATATCTTTGAATGGAAATAGTCAAATGAATGAACCACGTAAATCTTTGTGTGCTTGGCTTCATTTGTTTTATGTAGTGTATGTTGGATTCTCTATGACCGTTGCGAGAATATTAATCCGAGTTATTATTATAGAACGTATCCGGGTTATTATGAGAAATAATTTTGTTAACCTTGGATGAGCTATGGATATTCATATCGGTAGTATAGTTGTTAATTTTCATAAAATGGTGGCAAGAAAGGTGTTCCCCAGGAAGATATTGTTGCCCAAAAGCCAAATGAGTGACTGGGTCAAGCAATGCATCATTGAGAAAGCCCAGAGGGCTCTCCACCTGTGATTTTAATTAGTAGCTCAGTGAAGGTATATTCATTTGCAGATGGAGGGGGGGACGGGGATATTGATTTTCAAGCTTGCCAACTATTGAAATTAAAGAAGACTTTCGTCTCTAGATATATCCTGTCCCAACTTCTTTCCAATAAATTGTTTCCGCTACTCGAAACTGTATATCCTTCAAGAAGAAAAGCAAGTGATTTCGATAATAAAACGTAGAAAAAAAAACTCCAAACGAGTGTTTTAAAAATCGGATCAGACCGGCTGGTTCAACCGGTTGATCCGTGAATCGGTAGATTTTCGGGAAGGGTTTAATCCACTGTTTTCTCAAAAACCGATTGTAAATAAATATTTATGTAAAAATCAGTGTCTATAAATAATTGAATTTGGACCACATAGATTAATTCAGTGGTTGAACCAATTTTAACTTACCCAGTGCCATGTCCGGGTCGATCTCCGGTCCAATTTTTGAAACACTGCTCCAAACAAGTAATGCATAAATACAATATTGGGAATATCTAACTAAATAATAGAAAGCATACCTAGATCCTAATATATATTCTGACACTGAACTCCGATAGCTGAATAAAATCCATACACATACATTCACAAAATTCATGTTGTCATCGTGTGCTAGCTGGCAAGCTTCTTGTTCCCGTGTGCTTGTCTTGAGAATATATGTCCAGTGTTCCCTCCTGGTTTTGCATTCCAATTCATTTCGAAGTTGCTCTTTCTTCCCTCCAAAAAAATTCTTTCATTTTTTTTCTGGAACTTGGTCATGAAGAAGAGCTTATCATTAAGAATGCAACTGAACTCTCTCAGTTAAACAAATGGAGACGAGCAGCTGTGCTTATCATTTGAGAAGGACCCCGACCCCTTAAAGTGCATGTTGCACTCATCCTCACCAGGGCCGGACTTAGTAGGAAGCCCATGAGACACTTGTCTCAGGTCTAAAAATTTTTGGGGCATCAATTTTTTTTAGTATATATATATATATATATATATATATATATATATATATAACATAGTCCATTGCAATTGGGTCCAACTTAGTTTTGTGTGTGCATCAAACAAACCAAGGCAAAATACTTTATTAGGTTTTGTACTTGCTTGCTTCCGGCCACCGATAAGCACTGCACTTCCTTTTTTTATACATTCAAAAGAGGAGAACAACTTTCTTGAATTCTTTCCCATTCTTATTGTTGGCTCTAAGGACCAAGCACTTAATTTTTTTCCTCCTCCACGTTGACGATTGCACAGGTAAGTTTTTTATTTTTTAATATTTTTTTTATTATAGTTTTTGATAAACTCCATGCTTGTCTCTTAAGTTCTTAGCTATAACTATTAATATTATCATAAAAGATAAATAAGCAGTAATATTACAAATTATTAGAGCAACCACTATTTATCAATTTATATTTTTGTAGGTGAGTTTATAATTTATTAATATATATTTTTGTAATGTTGATGATCAGGTGTGTTCTATTGTTTTTTTTTTTTTTGTAATTTATTACTATATTTTTTTCTCCACAAATATGTTCTAATTGTATTTTTTTTTGTAAGTTTTTTAGAAAGAGAATCCTCGTGGTCGACTCCTGGACTAAAAAATCTATTAAAATCGGCCACTTCTCATTATAACATATATTCTTTTGGATATTAAATTTTAGTTATTGTATTTATTTTTTGAATTTTGGGTTAAAAATACTATTATATTATTTTGGATAAAAATAATAATATAATATGAACATTAAGTTTTGAGAGGGCATCATTTTTAGAGTTGTTTTCAAATATCAAAATTGAAAATACGGCACTGATCCTCACATGGCAACCCTCCCCCTCCCCCTCCCTCTTAACTATTTATACACCCCCATCATCTTCTCCATCCTTACTGCATTCTTCACGCACAGACAAAATTAGTCCATCCTGATCATGTCTTGTAAGTCCGACGACAGCGGTGAGCTCTTCCGTCGGCCGAGCGTTCTGGTTAACGGACCAGTGATAGTCGGAGCCGGGCCTTCGGGCTTGGCCGTAGGCGCCTGCCTCAAGGGCTTGGGCGTCCCCTTCGTCATCCTCGAGCGGGCGGACTGCATTGCCTCCCTGTGGCAGAGGAAGACCTACAACCGCCTCAAGCTCCACCTCCCGAAGAAGTTCTGCCATCTTCCGAAGCTCCCGTTCCCCGAGCACTACCCGGAGTACCCTTCCAGGAGGCAATTCATAGACTACTTGGAGTCGTATGCCGCGCACTTCGGGCTCGAGCCGCAGTTCAACGAGGCCGTGAAGCTGGCCAGGCACGACGAGGCGTGCGGCATGTGGAGGGTGAGGGCGACGGCTGGCCGGAGCGGCGGCACCGAGGTCGAGTACATATGCCAGTGGCTCGTGGTGGCCACGGGTGAGAATGCGGAGAGCGTGGTGCCGGAAGTGGAAGGGCTGGAGGACTTCGGAGGGCCGGTCATGCACGCCTGCGACTACAGGCACGGGGAGGGGTACAAGGGGAAGAAAGTGCTGGTGGTCGGCTGCGGGAACTCCGGAATGGAGCTCTGCTTCGACCTCTGCCACTTCGGCGCCTTCCCTTCCATGGTGGTTCGCAGCTCGGTGAGTGTTTGACGACGTCTTCAATAATAGAAATCAGAGAACATCTATGCTGAATCATGTAAATTTTGCTTTTCTCTTAAGTGTTCTCTGATTTCATGGAGTTATTTCTGTTATGCCCAACATATATACATATCAACTGATACTGAGAGCGAGACTGAGAGAGTTGTGTTGTGTTGTGTTGAGCAGGTCCATGTACTACCAAGGGAGTTTCTCGGGGTGTCGAGCTTCGAGACGGCGGTCACGCTGATGAAGTGGCTCCCGACGTGGGTGGTGGACAAGATTCTGCTGTCGATAGCACGTATGTTGCTCGGGGACGTAGACAAGTATGGACTCAAGCGGCCTCCGGTCGGGCCTATGGAGCTCAAGAGCGCGACAGGGAAGACCCCGGTTCTCGACACCGGCGCTCTTAGCAGGATCAGGTCCGGGGACATAAGAGTGATTCCAGGCATCAGCAAGTTCACGCTCGGGAGGGTCGAGCTGGTCGACGGCACGGTGCTCGATGTCGACACTGTCATATTCGCCACAGGATACCGCAGCAATGTTCCTTCTTGGTTGCAGGTAGATTTCATGTTTCCTTGATTGTTCAACAACTATGTTATAGTTAGTTTAGTTAGGCTCTGCTTGATCATTCATATGACAGTTATGGTAGTTACTTAAATATTTGGTTTAGGGAGAGAGTAGGAAATAGAAACTGGATGCACTTCTCTAATTCTTTCACGTAGGCATCCGAAAGAATATTAGCCAACAGTAACAGTAGCACTATAGTATAGAAAATTCATGACTTATATCATAAAGTGTAATGTCTAACTATATGAGGTATCAAAACTTTTTGTATCAAAGTTTTACTCGATCCTAAAATTAGTTGTTTGGTTTGTGTTGTGATTTTCAGGGGAGTGGCTTGTTTTCCAAGGATGGATTCCCAAAGCAGGAATGCGCATGTGGATGGAAAGGGACGTCAGGGCTGTATGCAGTTGGGTTCGCAAGGAGGGGGCTGTCTGGTGCCTCTTTTGATGCAGTGAGGACAGCAGAGGACATTGGAAGGATTTGGAAGGAGGAAATAAAATCAGGAAAAGTATAATCTATAATATAAAGCACAGTAAATTTTTGGTCCGACCTATGTGCTTTGATTCAACGATGATGAAAGGACTAAATTGTCAGGAGGATGTCCCATGTTGGGTGCGGAGCAACCGGTTGTTCCAACGGTACCTCCGTCTCCAGCCCCTCTTGTACTGTCCTTCCCTCCGTCGCCTCCGTTCCATCCTCGTCCACGCCGTCGTCGTCGGCCTCTTCCGCAACCCCTTCGTCGCAAGCAACCTCCTCCACCGCGCCGCCAACGCCGACCCTTCCTTCGCCGCCTCCCTCTTCTCCGCCATGACCAACTCCAACCCCTTCTCCTTCAACATCGTCATCGCCATCTCCGTCGACTAACTCTCCATCTACTCCCAAATGCTCCGCCGTCGCGTCCCTCCCGACTCCCACACCTTCTCTTCCTTACTCAACACCACCACCGCCGCCGCCGTCACCAGGTCGCTCTACGCACACGCCCTCCTTCTCGGATTCCGGTCCGACCCCTTCGTGCAGACCGTCCTGCTCACCGCCTACTCCCGACGCGGCTCTGCCGACCACGTCCTGCGTGTGTTCGACGGAATGTCGCACAGGGACGTCGTCTCCTAGGACCGTCGCCGTCTCGGACATCGCCGCCATCGGACGCGCTGCAACGTCCCTGCGCGTCTTCGCCTCCATGAGGGCCCCACACCGCCCCGAACATTGCCACCGTGGTCTTTGCCATGTCCGCCTCCGCCGGGTTCGAGTCCCTGGCGCTGGCCCGGTACCTGCATGCTTACGTCTAGAAGGCCGGATTCGGAGGCCGCGTCTCCGTCCGGAACTTCCTGGCGCTGATCCGGTGCCTGCACGCCTATGTCAAGAAGGTCGAATTCGTGTCCGTGCCATTATAGTACGGGTTATCCACTAGTATTATATAACAAACAATGCATGCTGCTGCTGCTGCTGCTGATGCTGATAAAAGAAGAAGAAGATGCTTTTCCCCTCCTCCAACTTCTAATTGTGATAACAATATATTTATACGTTCTCTTTACTCTGTACAAAAAACTAAAGATCACCAAGGAAGCAGTCGTCTCTCAATGTCGCCCAAGTTTTTGCACAAGGGAATGGGCTTTGTGTATAGAGGGAAAGAAAAATAAGATGATGGTGATGAAGAGGCCTTTCTTTATTTCTTCTTATTCTTTTTGCATGGCAAATGAACTTTAACCTACTTTTATGACTGGTATATTGATCCCCAAAGTATTGTGCTAACGGAAAGAGCCCTACTATTCTGCCATCTCAAAATATACTTTGGCTAGAATCTTTGTACTACTCTTGTTGCTTTGGATATGGAGTGCAGCTATGGAGCATCAATTATTAATTTCATGTGAAGTGGGAGGAGCAAGGAAATCTTTGTATGAGAGTGCACTCAAAGATACTACTCAAGCCAGCCTGCAGTAGTTATTTCTGAGGAGATAACATAAAGCTCACACCTTGCCATAGATATAGCCCACCCACTAGTAAACACAGCCACATGTTCAGGGGTCCTACCTTATTTACCTCGTTGTTACATAAGATTATTATAATGTTAAAGTGATTAGACTTACCGTTGTTTATGTACCAAAGATGTTAGCATCTTTTCCAATCAAATTGGCAAAGAAACAACACACTATAACTGATGGAAACGGAATTCATTCCCATGATAACTGTATGCATACAACATTGATGTATTATTTTATTTTTTTCATGCAACGAACCTTAGAGAAGGAATAATGAACCTTGAAAGAAGGAGGAATGAACCTTAGAGAAGAAAGAACAAACCTTGGGAGATGGAAGGGCTACTCTTTGGTCTTCTCCATGCAACGAATGTTGTGCACCTAAAGAGCATATCCTCTTTATAACTAGGAGGGAGATGGTGAAGGTTAAGAACAAGAAGAATACAACCACACAACATGTAATCCTCACATTTGTAGTCCACCACAAGTGAGTTTATGAGAAAAAGTGATCCTCAAGTTAAGTTGCACTAGCTAACTTGAGAGAATGTCCTTTGTAGTCTTTCATTTGATTATAGTGAAAATGACGAATAAGGGGCGAGCGGAGGACGTAGGCTCAAATTGGGCTGAACCTCGATAAATCTTGTGTGTGTGCAACATTTCTTATTCTCTTCTCTTCCATTTTTTATTTATTCTCATCTCGTCACAAAAACGAAAAATGTCTTATTTTTTCCAAGAGTGGTATCAGAACACAGGTTGCTAATATTCTTGTGTTGAGATGGAGATTTCCATTTGGCTGTATTCAAATGATTAGCTTGAATGGTCACAATTGGATGATATGGAAGGCGAAGATGATGGATCTTCTACATTGCAAGGACCTTTACGCATCGGTTGAAGGCGAATCCTCCAAGCTAGAGTCCATGATGGCGGAAGAATGGAAGAAGCTTGATTGGAAGACTATTGGCACCATTTGACAATGGGTGGATGACACTGTATTCACCATGTGTCAAATGAGACTTCGGCAAACTTATGAAAGAAACATGAAGATCTCTACAAGAAGAAGACCGCTGGCAACAAAACGTTTCTGATTCAGAAGCTTGTCAATATCAAGTTTAAGGAAGGTGACTCCATATCTGAACTTCTAAATAAAATTCAAAGTATTCTGAATCATCTTGCATCCATGAAGATGGTGTTGGACGACGAGCTTCAAGCCCTTCTTTTGCTTAGCTCGTTGTCGGATAGTTGGGAGACTCTGGTGGTGTCTCTCAGTAACTCCGTACCTGATGGAATTATATCAATGAACCAAGTTACAAACAGTTTTTTAAATCAAAAATCCGTAGAAAGTCATCTGGATCCTCTCATTCTTATGCTCTTGTTACCAAGAATAAGGAGAGGAGCAAAAGCCGACAACCTCATAACCGAAACAAGTCAAGAGAAAAATCAAAGGCTAGGAAGGACATCAGTACGTTACTATCATTGTGGTAAGAGTGGACAAATAAAACAAAAATGCCGCAAATTCAAGTGAGAACAAAAGGAAGAGAGGAAAACTGAAAACAAGAAAAGAATGAAAGTGCAGCTATAGTCGGTGACAATAGAATTGCGCTTTTTTTCGATATGTGAAGAAGAATGTGCAAATCTCACTTACTAAGACTCAGAATGGGTGATTGATTCTGGTGCCTCCTGTTGGAAAAGAAACGCGAAAATCTTTCCCCAAACCAGAGAGTACCTGCGAGAGGACCGAGCAATACAACGCACGAACCCAAAAACAATCACACAAAAACAATCCACGCAGACACAGAGAATTTTTGACGTGGAAACCCTTGCGGGAAAAATCACGGGACGATCGGAGTCCAACCCTGAGAAGCCTCCACTAATGGAATAGAAGAATTACACCCTCTACAAACTCCTCCCGATCCAAATCGGATCCCCACAACACTCAGAGATAAGAACAATGATTACAAGGCTACGAAGAGCGAGAACGACGAGTAGAGATTACCCGAACACGATCTCCTTCGAACAGCGACCTTCAATCCTCCGTCTTCTTCTCCGAAATTGTAATGGCACTCTTGCCTCCTTCCTCTCTCAAACTTGTGTTTCTTTGTGATAATGTTGCACACCCTGAATTAGGGTTGAGAAATCTCAATATAACTCCCTAATCCCGCAACCAACCTGGACCGTTGGATTAGATCCAATGATGAAAACTCATCCAGAAATCCGCTTCAGCCCCGACGACACAGAGTTCGGCCAGAACTCTGTGTGGGGCAACCAGCACCTACTGGCCAAACCCTGGAACGGCCAGACCGAGTTCGGCCCGAACTCGCCATGGGACCGAGTTCGGCCCGAACTCGGATCCCCTGCTTCCAGCAGCTCCAGCAGCAGCAGCAGCAACTCCGTCGCCTACTTCTCGAGCTTCTCCGACATCGGACGACGCTCGTCGCACTCCGGGGCCTTCTCCACATAGGTTGGGAACCCCTCCCACTCCAATAAATCTCCCCCTTCACAACTATGGGGAGGACGTCGTCATCCCGACGACCTGCCTGCAGTACTCAAACTTCCCCCTTGGTAGAATCTTCGTGAACATATCAGCTCCGTTGTCATCTGTATGCACCTTCTCAAGCTCCGCGTCCTTCTTCTCAACCACATCCCGTATCCAATGATACCGGGTCTCGATGTGCTTGGACCGGCTATGAAACGTCTGATTCTTCACAAGGTGGATAGCACTCTGACTATCGCAAAGCAAAGTATACTGCTCTTGCTTCAGTCCCATTTCCTGCAACAGCTTCTTCATCCACAACAGCTCCTTGCAAGCCTCCGTCGCCGCAATGTATTTTGACTCCGTCGTCGACAAGGCAACACACTTCTGCAACCGCGACTGCCACGACACTGCTCCTCCCGCAAGCATCATCACGTAGCCCGAAGTCGATCGCCTCGTGTCTACATCTCCAGCCATATCAGCGTCGGTATACCCAACCAGCTTCGGCTCGTCACCACCAAAAGAAAGTCTCCAACCAGCAGTGCCCTGAAGATATCGTAGAATCCACTTGACCGCACTCCAATGTACCCTTCCAGGATTTGAAAGATACCTGCTAACCGTACCAACTGCATGAGCAATATCTGGCCTCGTACACACCATAGCATACATAAGGCTTCCCACAGCTGAGGCATATGGAACCCGCTCCATATCTTCCTTTTCGTCCTCGGTAGATGGACACTGTTCCTCAGTGAGCTTAAAGTGAGCCGCGAGGGGGGAACTCACTTTCTTCGACCCGTCCATCCCGAAATGCTGAAGTACCCGGTAAATGTACTTCTTTTGGGACAAGTGTAGCAGCTTGGACTCTCTCTCTCGGCTGATCTCCATCCCAAGAATAGTCTTCGCTGTGCCCAAATCCTTCATAGAGAAGGCCGCGCCCAGTTGGCGCTTCAACTCCGCTATCCTAGTGGCATTCCGACCCACTAATAGCATATCATCAACATAGAGCAACAAAATGATGAAATCATCATCGGCAAAATACCTCACAAATGCACAATGGTTCGACGTCGTCCGTGCATAACCATGCTCCCCCATAAACGACTCGAACTTCCTGTACCACTACCTCGGAGCCTGCTTCAGACCATACAAGCTCTTCCTCAACCGGCAGACCAAATGTGACTTGCCCTTCTCGCAGAATCCCTCTGGCTGCTCTATGTACAACTCCTCCTCAAGATCACCGTGGAGGAATGCCATCTTTACGTCCATCTGCTCGACCTCCAAGTCGAAACTGGCTGCTAATGCTAGCACCACCCGAATAGACGAATGCTTGACGACAGGCGAAAAGATCTCATCATAATTCACGCCTTTCCGCTGACCGTAGCCTTTGACTACCAGCCTCGCTTTGTATCGAGGGCGAGTAGCATCATCCGTCTGCTTCACTCTGAACACCCATCGATTCTTCAAAGCCTTCTTGCCCTTTGGCAACCGTACCAGATCATAAGTGGAATTGGTGTGCAAGGAACTCATCTTCTCCTGCATAGCCACCATCTACTCCTGCCTGTGTTCGTCTTCCATAGCCTCTGTAAAACTTTCGGGCTCTCCCCCGTCAGTCAATAGCACATACTCATCCGGTGAATATCTCGTAGATGGTCGACGATCCCTGTCACTCCTTCTCAGTGGAGCCACTGGTGCTGGCTGTATACCGACAGCCTCCGCCCCTTCAGGAACTACCTCTCCGGCATGCTCATCCTTCTGAGGGACACCCTGACCACCATCAGCAGGCTGATGATCAAGGTTGGGAGCAACTCCACGTACCGGCTCTCCCATAACTGGATCCTCTGCGATGTCCTCTGGAAACTGCTCGAAGCGAAATGACTCTAACTCAGGCAATTCCTCAGCCTCAGAAGGCGTTTCGGAATCCTGAGTGTTGGTCATGGTCTGATCCTCGACGAACACCACGTCCCTGCTTCTGTAGAGCTTTCCTTCCACTGGGTCGTAGAGTCTATAGCCAAACTCATCCCGACCATAGCCGACAAAGACGCATCGCCTCGTCTTCGGCTCAAGTTTGGTCCTCTCGTCCTTCGGTACATACACGAAGGCTTTACAACCAAACGCCCGCAGGTGACTGTATGACGGCTCTTTTCCGTATCATACTTTGTCAGGCACATCACCCTGCAAAGGAGCACTAGGAGACAAATTAATAATATAAGCAGTTGTGAGAAGAGCCTCACCCCAATAACTGCCCGACAAGTTTGCTTCTGATAGCAAACACCGCACCCTCTCCATCAGTGTCCTGTTCATGCGCTCCGCTACACCATTGAGCTGAGGTGTCTTTGGCGGAGTCTTCTGGTGTCGTATCCCTTGCTCTCTGCAATACGCATCAAAGGGACCGATGTATTCGCCGCCATTGTCGGACCGAACACACAACAACTTCTTGCCCGTCTCCCTTTCAACGGAGGCCTGAAACTCCTTGAAAGTAGGCAGCACCTGATCCTTGGTCTTTAAGGCATAGACCCAAACCTTCCTGGAACAGTCATCAATAAAAGTCACAAAGTAAGAAGCACCACCAAGAGATTTTACCTTCATAGGACCGCAAACATCCGAGTGAATCAACTCGAGCAACGCCGGCTTCCTCGAACTTGGGTGACTTTGGAAAGACACCCTATTTTGCTTTCCAGCCAAACAGTGCGTGCACTTCTCCAACTTTGTAGACTTGAGCCCCGGAATCACTTTCCTATTCACCAAGTAGCTCATCCCCTTCTCGCTGATATGGCCGAGCCGCCTGTGCCACAACTCGGTAGATGCATCACTGACTGTGTTCACCTCCTGTGCCTCCTCAGCGCTCCCCTCCATATAGTAGAGACCGGACTTCTTGCTTCCTCTGGCAATCACCATCGAACCTCTGGAAAGCTTCTACTGACTGTTCCCGAAGAGACTGAAGAATCCCTCGTCATCCAACCTTCCAACCGACACCAGGTTGAAACGGATATCAGGGACATGACGAACATCCTTGAGAACAAGAACCGCACCCGTTTTCGTTCTCAAATGCACATCTCCAACGGCAACCGCCTTCGACACATCTCCGTTGCCCATCTTCAACACGCCACAGTCGCCTGTCGTGTAAGTGGCAAACAGTGCCCTATTGTGAGATACATGTGCTGAAGCCCCTGAGTCCACCAGCCAAGAATTTTCATCGCAGGCGAGGTTAGTAATGACCTCATCACCTACGACGATCACATCGCCTCCATGCACCGAGGCCGCCGCTGTAGTGTTCTCTTCTTGCTTCCCCTTGTCGCCCTTCTTCTCTCTCTTCCAAGCGAAACAATTCCGCTTGATATAGCCCTTCTTACCGCAATGGTAACACTCTGAGTCCTCGTAACGACCCTTGGACTTCCCCCTGCTCTTGTCTCTGCCACCACCTGGACCCCTGCTTTTGCCCCTTTCGCGGCTCTCTGAAACCAATGCCTCTGAGTGGTAGGATGTGGATGAAGTGCCCTGAGAACGTCTCCGCATCTCTTCATTCAGCACCCCGCTCTTGGCAAACTCCAGACTGACCACGCCCTCTGGAGCAGAAGCGATCATAGATACTCGTACGGTCTCCCATGAGTCTGGCAAAGTACAACACAGCAGCCACAGTCCCTGAACTTCGTCGTCGAACTTGACTCCCATAGAAGATAGCTGGTCAACCACGCCCTGGAACTCACTCAAGTGATCCGAAATAGACGCCCCATCCTTGTACCGCAGACCCATCATCGTTCGGATCAGGAACAACTTGTTTACCCCGGTCTTCTTCGCATACAAGGATTCCAGCTTATCCTACAACGTCTTCGCATGCTCAATATTGGCAACGTGATTGTACACGTTCTCATCAACAAACTGCCTTATGTACCCACACACCTGTATATGCTCGAATGTCCAGTCCTCCTCGGATTTATCACTGGGCCTCTCGGATGCAAACACGGGTAGATGCAGCTTCTTGACAAATAGCAAATCTTTTATCTTGCTCCGCCAATAATGATAGTTTGTGCCATTAAGGTTCACCATGCGCACCGGCTTTGCGTCCATCTCTCCTCTCTGGTTCCTCTGTCAACTCCTGACACCCTTTGAACCCAAAGCTCTGATACCACTCTGATGGGAAAGAAACGCGGAAACCTTTTCCCAAACCGGAGAGTACCTGCGAGCGGACCGAGCAATACAACGCACGAACCCAAAAACAATCACACAAAAATAATCCACGCAGACACAGAGAATTTTTGACATGGAAACCCTTGCGGAAAAAACCACGGGACGATCGGAGTCCAACCCTGAGAAGCCTCCACTAATGGAATAGAAGAATTACACCCTCTACAAACTCCTCCCGATCCAAATCGGATTCCCACAACACTCAGAGATAAGAACAATGATTACAAGGCTACGAAGAGCGAGAACGACGAGTAGAGATTACCCGAACACGATCTCCTTCGAACAACGACCTTCAATCCTCCGTCTTCTTCTCCGAAGTTGTAATGGCACTCTTGCCTCCTTCCTCTCTCAAACTTGCGTTTCTTTGCGATAATGTTGCACACCCTGAATTAGGGTTGAGAAATCTCAATATAACTCCCTAATCCCGCAACCAACCTGGACCGTTGGATTAGATCCAATGATGAAAACTCATCCAGAAATCCGCTTCAGCCCCGACGACACAGAGTTCAGCCAGAACTCTGTGTGGGGCAACCAGCACCTACTGGCCAAACCCTGGAACGGCCAGACCGAGTTCGGCCCGAACTCGCCATGGGACCGAGTTCGGCCCGAACTCGGATCCCCTGCTTCCAGCAGCTCCAGCAGCAGCAGCAACTCCGTCGCCTACTTCTCGAGCTTCTCCGACATCGGACGGCGCTCGTCGCACTCCGGGGCCTTCTCCACATAGGTTGGGAACCCCTCCCACTCCAACACCTCCTACCATACTACTCCTTGGAAATTGGAATGACTACTTCACTTCGTTTCGTGAAAGTAACCTTGGAACGGTAAAAATGGATAACAAAAACTTTTCTTAAATTCTTGGCATTGGAAATATTTGTGCTACCACTAACCTTGGAACAATGATAATGCTAAAAGATGTTAGATTTGTGCCCGATATTCGTCTCATTCTTCTCTCCATCGACAATCTTGATGAAGAAGTATTCAAAAGTAGCTTTGGTAAAGGATGTTGAAAGCTTACCAAATGATCACTTGTACTGGCGAGAGGAAAGAAGTATTGCACTCTCCACAAGACTTAGTTACACTTGGAGAATGATGAACTTTTAACAGTGGAAGGTACCTCTATGGATTTGTGGCATAAGCGTCTTGGCCAAATCAGCAAGAAATGACTACAAACTCTTGTAAGGTGACAACTACTTCAATCAATACAAGGTATAACTTTATCCCACTGTGATCATTATTTGATTGGGAAACAACACCAGGTAGCTTTTGTTAAAAATTATAACAAAAATTAAACCAACATATTGGACTTAGTCTGTTCGGATGTATGCCAACCGTAAATGTTAAAACCTTCAATGGTGCTTCCTACTTTGTGACCTTAAAAGATGATGCATCTAGAAAAGGTGTGGGTGTGTGTTCTAAAAGCCAAATATCAAGTATTTGAAGTTTTCAAATACTTTCATACCAAAGTTGAAAGAGAAACTGGGAAGCTCTTGAAGTGTATTCATACGGATAATGGTAGTGAGAATACTTAAAGGATGTTTGAAGATTATTGTTCTAAATATGGCATTGATACCAAAAGTTCATCACATACACACCACAACACAATGGCATTGCCCAAAAAAAATTGCACAATTGTGGAAATAATAAAGAGTATGTTATCCTTAGCTAAATTACCAAAAATATTTTAGAAAAAAACAGTGCGAACTGCCTGCTACTTGCCAAACTTGTCCTCCTTAGTTCCTTGGGATAGAGATATTTCTGAAAGGGTTTGGAGTGGAAAGGATATTTCATATTCCCACTTGCGGGTGCTCGAGTGCAAGGTATTTGTGCATGTACCAAAGGAGAACAGAACAAAACTTGATGATAAAGTCATTCCATGCATCTTTTTGGGATATGAAAATGATGAATTTGGATATAGGTTGTGGAATCCTAAAAATAAAAAAATTGTGAGGAGCAGGAATATTGTATTTTGTTAAGATAAAATATTACTGGTTTTCAAAAAGGGGAGGAGCCACAAAATATTCACATCGTCCTAGATCCAATCTCCACACCTATTATTCCTTCTCCTATACAAGAAAATAATAATTTTTAAGATGTGCAGGAAGAAGAAAAATTTTTAGGTTCCCCAGGTTTTGAGTAGAAGAGCATGAACATGCAGAGCCACTACATATAGATTAGCCACAAACACCTCAGTTGAGATGGTCGGAGGAAGATCGACAACCCTCAACTAGACATCCTGCTTCAGAGTATACTATGGTGACAGATGCAGGTGAACCAGAGAAGATCGTGCAAAGTAGAAAAAAAGCTATGGAAGAGAGATAAATTCTTTGCATAAGAACCACACTTATGATCTAGTGGAGCTACCTAAGAATAGAAAAGCCTTGAAGAACAAATGGGTAGACAAAATCAAGAATAAAGAAAATGGTCAAATCAACTACAAAGCTTGCCTCGTGGTGAAAGGCTTCAGTCAGAATCAAGGTATTGATTATGAAAAAATATTTTCTCCAGTTATAAAGGTGACTTTTTCGGATTATTCTTGATCTTGTTGCTTCTCAAGATCTTCAAGTTGAGCAGTTAGATCTGAAGACAACATTTCTCATAGTGATTTGGCGAATGAAATCCATATGGAGAACCAGAGGATTTCAAGGTAAAGGGCAAAGAACACTTGGTTTAAAAATTAAAAAAAAGCTTGTACAGGCTCAAGCAGGCACCGTAACTGTGGTGTAAAAGGTTTGATTCTTTTATGCTTGAACATTGGTACAAAAGAACATCTGCAGATCACTGTATTTATGTCCACAAGTTCTCTGATGATGATTTCAATATTCTCTTTTTATATGTTGATGATATGCTTGTTGTTGGAAAAGATTTATCCAAGATTGGCAGGTTGAAGAAGGATTTGAGTAAGTCCTTTGACACTAAAGACTTAGGAGCTGCACAACAAATATTGGGGATGAAGATTTCTCCAGACAGAAATACGAAAAAGTTGTGGCTGTCATAAAAGAGATAAATTAAACATGTTCTAGAGAACACTAATAGGAGGGATTTAGGTGACAAGTAGTTTTTGTACCCTACATGTAAAATTAGTTGCCTAAGGTTTATCGTCACTAAATTCCTTGGTCGCAAGCATCGTCGCCTCAGGCTCCTGACCGAAAGTTTAGGACGACTAATTAAGTATTTTAGTTGCAAAAGATCTTTGGCAACTACATTGTCGCAAGTAAATGTCTTTGTTCTTCCAAACTTTTGGCCAAGAAGGCTTTGTCGCCTTAGGTTGTAAGATTTTTGGAAGGGAGGCACCTTTGCAGACTAAAATAATTGGCATAGGTCGTCTATGGCGACTATATTTGCTTGCAATAGATAGTACGTGACAACTATTATTAGTCCCCCAAGGTTGTCAATAATGACTGTGATTGATCATAATAGGTAGTTTTTTATGAGTATCATTGTCACCTAAGACACTTTGTGGCGACTATGCTTGGCCATAACTGTAACCACCTAGTTCCGGAAGAAAGATATTTTTGTCATTTTACATATAATTTATATTATGTTAATAAATATTGTTTTCTCTAATAATAACTATATATGATTTGTGGACTACCTCTTGGTTTAGACTTAGTGGTTGGGTTGAACCAATTAAACTAGTCATGACATAATTAGTTTTCCTTTAGTTAAGGATAGAATATTTCATTTATTAAATAGATCCCGTCCCTCATAATTAATCCTTCATTACAAATGGAGAGGGACAAATTTAACATTTTAACATTATCCAAATCCTACTATAAGAGCCATGTTTTCTTTAGGGTTACTCATTTCATTTGTTCATTCATTAGCCTCATTCTTTCCTAAAACTCCATGTTCCCAAAATTTTCCAAATATCTACCAAACCCTAATCAAATCCTTTCATTTCCAACCAAGTACAATCTCCATGGAGACATAGGAGTTTGGAAGAGCAAGGAGGACATTGGGGGAGAGCTTTGCTAGAAGGGGTGTGTCCGATTCAGGTCTCCTTGTGTCAAATTCGGAGTTCCCCAAAAGAGGGACACACAAGTTGGGTAAATTTTTTATTTTTCTACTCTTTCATGATTAGGGACACCATATGGACCCAAAGGAACCTTCCCATAGGTGGGCTTGACCTCTTAATGGTATATTTAGGTATTAGAAGCTTTCTTTTGGTAGATTTAGGTCTTTGTCATGAGTAGTGTTGATTCTAGGCTTAATTATAGTTATGAAATTTGACCACCAAGTGTTTGTGTAATGTCCCCAAGAGATTTTTGTATCCTAATAGAGCTGTGTTTGTGTCCTTGAGTCCTAGATGGGATACTAAAGATTTGTGTCATGATACATCATGGTAGGCATGGTCAATTTGCATATGAATGTTGGATTGTATGTGTATCTTTGCAATGTTCATGGGCACATAGATAATGGTGAGTGTGTGTGTGTGTGTGTTAGTGTGAGATCATGGGGAGGCATGTATGTGTCAACCTATCCATATATCATATGCACAGTTAGTACACAGATGTGGTGAGGCCATGGCAGTATGTAAGGGCCCTAAGAGTCTGCTATTAGGATCAGTTAGAGGGATAAAAATTTTAGGTGGGTGTGTACAGGTGAAACATGAAGCATAATAGCATCAATGACTGCGTACAGGTCAGAATTTAAGGGTGGAGGAACAATTGCATTGCTTGACAGGTTTGGGAAACGCAAGAGGAAAATTTATGCCTGTGTAATCAGGTTGGAAGGATTGGAGTTAGAGGGAAGGGCTAGTTTTGGTCGGATGCACCTGCACATAAGTATGCAAAATTTTGATTTGTAGCTAAGAAAATTGCTGTTGGGTAGAGGGAGATAAAGGCTTAGGGTCAGACACCACTTGAGCCTTGACAGTTGATTGGGGTTCTTGTATTAGTAGGGAATAGGTAAGGACATGTAAATAGGATGGGAAATTATAGCAGTAGCATATAGGGATATTAACAGTAGCAGCCATGTAATACTGTGCACGAAGTGCATATGTGAGGGGTTAACAGTGAGCAATGCATTATGGTCGGGCAAATTCCATTATAGGTGTATGCTAGATGACCAATTCCATCTGTACATTTGATACACATGTATGGACAAGGGGATTTCAAGCATAAGTAGTAGTTGTGCATGGAGTATTAGTAGTGGTGAATTGATAGGGTTAGATAGTTGGGAAATTCTTAGTGAATAGGAAAGGGGGTTGGAAGAATAAGAAGCGTTTAGAGGCAGTAGGTAGTAGGCAATTGATGTAGGGATGTTGAGGCAGGTAGTGACCTATGCACTAGGTGCACGGGTATTGGTATTCAATTGATATAGGAATTGAATCCTACCTATTAATTTATGCACACTGTGCACAAATTTGGTGAGCAAACCTGCAGGCAGTATAGGCCAAGAGGCCACTACAGGCGAGAAAGATTTGAAGGAGGAGAAACATGCTTTTGCCTGTGTAAAATAGGATATTGGAGGAGGGAGTGACCCCTTGTGTAGTGTCCAGGATTTGTAAGTATGTGTGTGTGTTATTTTGCATGTGTCAAGTGAGAGAGGAATATGTATCAGTCCTTAGTCACATAGTTTTTATGTATCAATTATTTAAGAAAAATATGGCAGTAGAGAGTTTTGTATCTATTATGGGGAAATATGAGCAGGACAATAGGCTACTGCCTATTAGCAGGGCAGTATCATTAGCAGCATCTGCTGCTATTGGCAGCTCTTGCCAATTGGATACAGAGCAGCAACACAATGAAGAAGGGGCTCGGGTTTAGTGTCACGACCCGCTCCCGAATAACCGGATACGAGTCGGACACGCCCAGCCTTTATTGTTAGACACAACAAAGTAAGCTGTACCAATCTAGGAAAACTAACCAGATAATAAGAACATGAGTAAAACACAGCATCTATATAAAAGTGTCCCAACCAGAGTAAAGTACAATATGAGAACTTATTACATTCCAGAAAGATAGAAAGTCTACTAGTCTCAAATACATGGAAATAGGAAAACTAAAGGAAATCTCTAGGCTTCTGCAGCCTCTAAGTCATGAGCTGCACCAGCTAGCTCTCCTGCATCAACAGGCTCCTCGCCATAGAATGTATCACATAAAGCCTCCAACTCACCTGCAACATATCCTATTCAGGAGCGGAGCAAAGTATATCCAAAGAAATGAACATGTACATCATGGTATGAATCAAGAAAACAGGAATAATATAAAATACAGGAAATAAGAACAAGACATGAACTGAATAGGAATACTGAAAGTAAAACAGGAAAACATGGTAAGAGTCCTGAACATGAAATATAATCTGAATCATGAAATACAAACTGAACATGAAATACAGCCTGAACATGAAATACAACCATGAAATCCTGAGATACAATACTGAATCCTGACATGTGCAATGTTTGAAATACTTCTAGAGTGTGATCGGCTTGGGTAGATGCAATGATAATGAAATGGTACGGCTTTGGCCCCGCGTGTACGGTGCGGGACCCAAGCTATTCACATGAGTAGTAACAGGGTTTGATCACATCTCTATAGTATTTCCCCTCCCAGACACAATGAAACATGGAACATGAAATGAGGCAATGTCGTGATATATCGTGTCATCAAGAGATACAAGAAAGGATAATGAAGACATGAGAAATGAACAATTCAGAGGAGTATACTTGCCTGTCTCCGGGTGATCAAGAAAGGGTAGTGGAGCTGGAAATCCTCCTGTTTATGAATTTACAATTGATTAATAAACAGGCTAATTCTAGTTTGTTATCAACTACTCTAACCATGAACAATCTTACTGAAAGTCTTAGTTATAGGGTTCTCTCTTCTTAGTATCTCTATTACATAATTATTAGCAACTGATTAACCACTTCCTAATTTTAAACCATACCTTTGAAAACTTATAAATTCATAAACTTACATGCTAAGGTGTTGAACCAAATGGTTAAAATGGTTTCAAGGTTGATTCAAAATCTACAGGACACTCCTCTCTCAGGTTCAGTGAGGAACATAGCTATGCTAACCTTAACACATGGCTTTATAGAATCTGCCAAGCCTTGTTCCAGGCTAGGTAGGACTGGTACATCAGTCCTAACATGCTTTAATTTTAGATCAAATCTAAGGAGTCATCAGTCCAGACTAGAATGACATGTTCAGTCCTAACAGGACATATCACAGTTTAAATTTCCAAGTCCTAATAATGAACTGTATGAACTTCTCCAACACTGAGGGTTAGTACTTGGTTTAGGAATCCAATAGTTCTATCATGACCTGTGATTTATCCTTCAAGTTTCAGAAATTCTAAAATACACACCAGGGGAATTCATGTCCCAGTCCTTAACAGGGCTGAGGACAATTCTATTCAAGGTTAAAGCAAAATAGTGCACTGAACTAATTTACTACCCCAAGTGTTTCAGTTCAAAATCTGAGCAACTAACTTCTAAGGAAAATTCTGAAATCCTAAGTATCAAAGATTGAATGCAGACAATTTATTCAATACCCATTTAATAACCAGTTGATTCCTATCCTCAACAGGACTGTTTAACCCAATAATTCTTCACAGTTTACCAAACTTCATGCCTCTAACTAGGATGCTAATCACTGAGTTTCTGGAAGCATAACTCTCATTAATCTAGAATAGGATAATGTGGCATGGGAAAACAGGTTTCTCAAATGACAGCCTATTCTAGCTCTTAAAGACAAAAACTCTATTTGTTCTTAGGTGAGATGTAAATCAGTCCCTAAATTAAGCTAACACAAATCAATCTCCAACCCAGACTTCTATAAAACCTTCATAAAGACCTTAATCACTATGTCAGATACAACCATCTAAAAACTGATGCCAATCTCAAGATCATAGTTAAACCCCAGTCAATTGTTCCAGCTACAAGACTGACCATAACAAATATTTGAACAATAATTCGATTGAAACTAAAACTCAATAAAGAAATTATGTAGAGCTACTGACACGGTTTCAAGCTCCAGGTATCAAGATTAGTCTAACATTAGGATTAAGACAGTAATGGAGAGTGTTCATCTCAAAGTTATAGATATCAACACAACCAGGTAAACAAGGAATTATAGACTACAACTTTGTCATAAACATGTCCAGTCCTTTTTAAGTCTTTCCCAAAATGATTTACTGATTTCCTAATGACCTTGGCATTCCTAACAATTCAGGATTGATGTAGCTTGGTCTTAACTAAACTTGATTCAATATCAGTCCAAAAGAGTAATGATTCGAAACAGTCTTAATTAAAGCCAAGGTAAATCAGTCCTAGAGATTGAAATAACTCACTTTCCAACATCATCTATCATACATAACAGTCCAAAACATCCTTTCCCTACAGAATTTCATAACAGTTCTTAACATTTCCTCTTGTTAACAGAATTAGACTTAGCTAATAACAACCTAATATCAAACTAAAATGTCTGAAACATATCACAAATTAATCCAAAGATGTCAGAGTTAAACTAGAGATTCCAGATTGTCCAAACAGAACAACCTTATATGAATTCGATACTATGCATCCCTCCTATCAATCAAAATTTATAGTAAAAACATGGGAAATAGTACAATACCTGAGAAGAACTATTGACAGACACGATTTTGAAGCAGTGTGCTCAAGAGATAATCATGGATCGAGAGGAACAAACTCTGCAGGTAATTTCAACAAATAAGTTCGATCACTCATGATTCATAAGAGATCAGGATAGTCTAAACTTCCTCTTGAGAAAATCTAACCGATCGAACACTATTGAAACACACCTTCATTCAATTCAGATCATAACAACTCCTATTTAGAATTTGGAACAACAATTGATCCGTAGTGAACTTAGAATAAATTTAAGATTTGAGAATTCCTTACCAAAATTCAATGGATCAGGAAGAACGTCGAAATCAACCAGGGTTCGTGGATGCCCTCAGGATGGTATGAACTAAATTGATCAAGAACAAATTGAATCAACTCCCAGCCCAACGACAAATTCTAGATCTAACAGAGTTGAGATCGAACCCTCACCTTGAACTGATTCATCAGGACAAAATTTCTGAATTCAAAGAGGGATCGATGCTCAGCCAGGAAGAGTGAAGGGGATCGATCTGTTCTGAGGAAAAGGTGGATAATCATTCACACAACAATCTAAAATTATAGATCATGAACGAAATTAACTCAACTTACCAATTCTCTATCGAGAAGGAAACAGGAGCTCTGCTCTTCCTTCCTCTCTCTCAATCTCTATCAGAAGAATTTTGAAGAACAAATGGTAAGAAAGAGAGAATGAGAATTCGTGGGGATTAAATAGGGTTTCAAATTGGTTGGAAATGGCGAGAAATACAGATCCAGCTGGAGGATTTCGGTTAGAGATTTTGAATCTCTACTTACTCTTCACGCAACCTTGCTGAAGGAGAGAATGATTTAGGAGGAGAAGAATCAAGGGAAGTTTGAAAAAATTTCGATGTAAGCAGCCATGCTGTTCCTAAACAGATGGAACAATGGGCCTTTTAAACATGAGCCTGGTAATGGCCTGAAAAGGAATTATTAGAATTAAAAAAATATGGACTAGGAATGAATTGAGCCCAAGCTTTATAATAAAATGACAATTATATAATTAGTTTCAAAATAAATTTAAAGTATTAAACAAATTCCAAATTTACCATTAATATAATATTATAAAAAAATATACCAAGAAGGTGGGGTTACAAATCTCTCCCCCTTGAAAAATTTCGTCCTCGAAATTCAAAGGACAAACAAGCAACAACTAAAACACACAACAAGACAAAAAGGAGAAAAAAAAATCTCAGCAAATCACAAGGGTTCAAACACTAGTCATTTATTGAAATTTGAATCCCACAAACAGAGTACAATCAAATCAATCAAATAAAGTGGGGTAGCACTCCCGCATCTCATCCTTGCGCTCCCATGTGGACTCTCCCGGAGAGTGGTGTCTCCACATGACACGGACAAGAGGAATGGTCTGGTTCCGTAGTCGCTTCTCCCTCCGGTCCAAGACCTCTACTGGTTGCTCCTCATAGGTCAAACTTGGGCCCACCTCCAGCTCAGAATAGTCCACCACATGGCTCGGATCTGGAATGTAACGTCGAAGCTGAGATACGTGGAAGACGCTGTGCACTCCCTCCAAGCTAGCTGGAAGCGCTAGTCGATACGCCACCTCGCCAATCCGTACTGTCACCTCGAAAGGCCCGATGTACCTCGGACTGAGCTTCCTGCCTCTGCCGAACCAAATGACGCCTCTGGTTAGTGAGATCTTCAGGAACACCCTATCGCCAGCTGCGAACTCCAATGGCCGTCTGCTGCTGTCCGCCCAGTGCTTCTGTCGATCCTGCACAACTTTGAGACGATCCCTGATCAGTCTAATCTTCTCAGCTGAATCTACCACCATATCTGGCCCAAGTAAAGCTCTCTCGCCCACGTCGTCCCAAGATAGCGGCGTACGGCATCTCCGTCCATACAGTGCCTCGAACGGGGTCATCTCGATGCTAGCCTGATAACTGTTGTTATAGGCAAACTCCACAAGGTGCAAATGGTCCTCCCACGAACCGCCGAAGTCGAGTGCGCAAACTCGCAGCATGTCCTCCAGGGTCTGAATGGTCCTCTCGGACTGCCCGTCCGTCTGTGGATGATAAGCCGTGCTGAACTTCATCTGTGATCCCAAGCTCTGCTGTAGACTCCTCCAAAAGTGTGATGTGAAGCGGCTGCCTCGATCTGAAACGATGCTAACTGGCACTCCGTGAATCCTCACGATCTGACGCATGTAAAGGTCTGCAAGCTTCTCGGTCGACAGCCCAACCTTGAACGGAATAAAATGGGCAGACTTTGTCAATCTGTCCACGATCACCCAAATAGCGTCTTTGTCGCTGGGAGTACGCGACAATCCAGAGACAAAGTCCATGGTAATATGATCCCACTTCCATTCCGGAATAGGTAAAGGCTGGAGTAGTCCTGCTGGTCTCTGGCGCTCCGCCTTGACTTGCTGGCACACAAGGCATCTGGAAACAAATCTGGCAACCTCTCTCTTCATCCCATACCACCAAACATACTTACGCAAATCCTTGTACATCTTGGTAGATCCAGGATGTATAGAATACTGCAACTGATGGGCCTCTTGCATCACCTCCTCCCATAAGTCCTTGGACACACACAGCTAGCTCCCGTGCCTCAAGGATCCGTCCTCCGCAATGGTGAAGTCGTCAAGCAAACCCATCTCCACCCGAGCTCTAAGACATCGGAGCTCCTCATCAAGAAGCTGGGCTTCCTTGATCTTCTCTAGCAATCCCGACTGTATCTGCATATGCATCATCTGTCCTCCATACCCTGGCAGAACAACCTCAATCCCGAGACTCTCCAGATCCTCCAAGAGATGCCTGTCCATGGTGAGATACATAGCAATAGGATATCGACTGAGAGCGTCTGCTACCACATTCGCCTTCCCAGGGTGGTACTGCAGACTGATGTCGAAGTCCTTCATAAGTTCCAGCCATCTGTGCTGCCTCATATTCAGCTCCTTCTGAGTAAAGACATACTTCAGGCTTTTGTGGTCCGTGAAGATGTCCACTCGCTCTCCATACAGGTAATGCTTCCACAGTTTCAAGGCAAATATGACTGCTGCAAGCTCCAAGTCATGTGTAGAATAGTTCTTCTCATGGGGCCTTAACTGTCTAGAAGCATAAGCTATAACCTTCTTGTTCTGCTCAAGCACACATCCTAAACCCTTCCCTGAAGCGTCGCTGTAGATGACAAATCCTCCTGATCCTGACGGCAAAGCTAGAACTGGCGCTGTCGTGAGTCTTCTCTTCAATTCTTCAAATGCTGACTGGCAGGCATCGCTCCAGATGAACTCCTCGTCCTTCTGCGTAAGCTTCGTCATAGGCTCTGCTATCCTGGCGAAGTCCTTCACGAACTTCCTGTAGTATCCTGCTAGCCCCAGGAAACTACGAATCTCAGCTACTGATGTGGGAGGTGCCCAAGCTTCTACTGCTTCAATCTTCTTGGGATCAACAGAAATCCCCTCTCCTGTCACCACGTGCCCTAGAAACTCCACTCTGTCCAAGAAAAACTCATATTTCGAGAGTTTCCCGTACAGCTTCTCCGTATCTCCAAAACAATCTGCAGGTGCTCTACATGCTCCTCCTCTATCTTCGAATAAATCAGAATGTCGTCAATGAAGACTACGACAAACTTGTCTAGATACTTGTGAAAAACTTTATTCATCAAGTTCATAAAAACTGCGGGGGCATTGGTGAGTCCGAACGGCATCACCAGGAACTCATACTGGCCGTATCGGGTATTAAAGGCTGTCTTCGGAATATCCTGCTCCCGAACCTTCATCTGGTGGTACCCTGACCGAAGATCGATCTTAGAAAAGACCTTCGCTCCACTAAGCTGGTCAAACAGCTCATCAATCCGTGGCAAAGGGTATCTATTCTTGATGGTGATGTTGTTGAGTGTACGGTAGTCAATGCACATCCTCACCGTCCCATCCTTCTTGGGTACAAAAAGTACCGGTGCTCCCTAAGGTGAAGCACTGGACCGAATAAATCCCTTGCCCTCTAGCTCGTCAATCTGCGCCTTCAATTCTGCCGCTTCCTTCGGGTTGATCTTATAACAATGCTGAGACTTTGGCGCTGATCCTGGCAATAAGTGAATGCCGAATTCCACGTCTCGATCCGACGGCAATCCTGGCAGCTCCTCGGGAAAGACATCTAGATACTCTGCAATCAACGGATGCGGCAACTCCTGGTCTTCTGCAACTGCTCCGAAGTAGACTCCCTCTGGCCTCTCTGCAACTCGTCTGCTGATCTCGAACTGTGGAAGTCCTGGTGGGCTGAAAATCACCTTCCCCTCATGGCAGTCTATTACGACAAACTGCTCGCTCATCCAGTCGATGCCGAGAACTATGTCGAATCCGGGCAATGGGATCACCAGAAGTCGAGCCCTAAGTTCTCGTCCAGCTATAGTGATAGGGCAATCCACCATCTCACTGACTGGCACAATCCCACCTCCTGTCATAATCTGATAGTTCCTCCTAGTGGGCTTGGGTGTGAAGCCGTGTCTATGCAGAAACTCATATGATACAAAGCTATATGTGGCTCCAGAATCAAATAAGGCGATGGCAGGAAATGAATAAATGATAACAGAACCTGTGATGACATCTGGAGCTGCCTCCTCCTCAACTGCGGCCAAGACGTAAGCACGTCCCTGCTGTGCTCCTCCCCTCTGCTGCTGCTGGTGCTGTGCAAACCTTTGCTGCTGGGGTGGTAGAGGCCCTCCTCTCTGGGGTACATGTAAGGCTCTGGGTGGTGCAGGCGGTGGTCCTCCAGCTCCTCGGGGTCCTCCTGCTAGTCTGGCTATAGCCTGAGTGCAGTCCCTCATCTGATGTCCGTCTGATCCGCAGAAGAGGCAAAGTCCGAGCCTCTTACGACAGACCTCCACGTGGTGTCCCGGTCGATGGCAATATGTGTAAGTGATCCCCTGCTGCCTCTGATGCTAAGCTGCTGGAACTCTGGCAGGACGATGCTGAACTGCTGCCTGCTGATGCTGCCTCGCCGGAGTCTGTATCTGTACCCTCTTCGCTGACACCTGGTAACTGCTGCTGCCGACGTCCCTGTCCCGTTTGGACCTCGAGTCCATCTCCTTCTCGACTACCTGGACGATCTTAAGGATGCTAGTGTAGGTAGTCGCCTGGCTAATAGCTACCGCATGTCGCAGCTCCCTGTTCAGACCCTTCTTGAATCTCCAGGCCCTGTCCTCTGGATCTCTAACTAGGCTCTCAGCGAATCGACTGAGTCTGGTGAACTCCGAAGTGTACTCCGCGACCGTCATAGTCCCCTGCTATAGTACCTCGAACTGCATCCTCAGCTTATCCCTCTCCACCTCTGGATAGAACTTCTTATTGAACAGTATTTTGAAAACTGTCCAAGATACATGGGGCTCTGTCAACTGGGGCTCCTCCCGGTACCATATCCTCGCCAAGTCGAAGAGTCGCATGCTGGCCACCTCCACCTTCGTGTCATCTGGAATGTTCGCCAACCACAAGGTCCTCTCTGTATTCTCTAGCCACTCGTCTGCATAGAGAATCCCCTCGTTGCCCCAGAAGTCTAGCGGGCAGAGGTTCTGGTACTCCTTCGTCGTCCCTGGCCTCGGTCCTCGTAGTGCTGGAGGTGCTGGTGCTGGTGCTGCCGGCTCTCGGGTCCTCAGCACGTCGATGACAGTCGCTCTGAACTGCGCTACCTGATGGTTCTGGGCCTCCAGAAAGTGCTGAAACATCGCCATCACCTGGTTGCCATCAAATGTCATCGTCGGCGGCAGTGCTGGAAAGATAGGAGGTGCTGGCGGAAGCTGATCTGCCTGAACATCTGGTACGGGCTGCTCCGTACCGCCTGCGACTCCAGAACCGCCTGCAACTCCAGTCTGATCTGCGGTCTTCCTTGTGGCAACCATCCTGCATAAAAAGAAAACTTCGTTGAACGACAAATCCTAAAACCTAATAAACAATGTTTTTATAATAATCAATGCACCTGAAAACATGATAAACTTGATATACCCTTAATTCCCGATTTTTCCTATGCTGTGTTCAAGTTTCCCTGGGGTAATCAAGTCCCCCAATAGTACACTAAGACCTAGGTACCATTAGGCTAGACCTGCATGGGCCACCACTAAAAACATGTCACGACCCGCTCCCGAATAACCGAATACGAGTCGGACACGTCCAGCCTTTGTTGTTAGACATAACAAAGTAAGCTGTACCAATCTAGGGAAACTAACCAGATAATAAGAACATGAGTGAAATACAGCATCTATATAAAAGTGTCCCAACCAGAGTAAAGTACAATATCAGAACTTATTACATTCCAGAAAGATAGAAAGTCTACTAGTCTCAAATACATGGAAATAGGAAAACTAAAGGAAATCTCTAGGCTTCTCCAGCCTCTAAGTCATGAGCTGCACCAGCTAGCTCTCCTGCATCAACAGGCTCCTCGCTATAGAATGTATCACATAAAGCCTCCAACTCACCTGCAACATATCCTATTCAGGAGCGGAGCAAAGTATATCCAAAGAAATGAACATGTACATCATGGTATGAATCAAGAAAACAGGAATAATATAAAATACAGGAAATGAGAACAAGACATGAACTGAATAGGAATACTGAAAGTAAAACAGGGAAACATGGTAAGAGTCCTGAACATGAAATATAACCTGAATCATGAAATACAAACTGAACATGAAATACAGCCTGAACATGAAATACAACCATGAAATCCTGAGATACAATACTGAATCCTGACATGTGCAATGTTTGAAATACTTCTAGAGTGTGATCGGCTTGGGTAGATGCAATAATAATGAAATGGTACGGCTTTGGCCCCGCGTGCACGGTGCCGGACCCAAGCTATTCACATGAGTAGTAACAGGGTTTGATCACATCTCTATAGTATTTCCCCTCCCAGACACAATGAAACATGGAATATGAAATGAGGCAATGTCGTGATATATCGTGTCATCAAGAGATACAAGAAAGGATAATGAAGACATGAGAAATGAACAATTCAGAGGAGTATACTTGCCTGTCTCTGGGTAATCAAGAAAGGGTAGTGGAGCTGGAATCCTCCTGTTTATGAATTTACAATTGATTAATAAACAGGCTAATTCTAGTTTGTTATCAACTACTCTAACCATGAACAATCTTACTGAAAGTTTTAGTTATAAGGTTCTCTCTTCTTAGTATCTCTATTACATAATTATTAGCAACTGATTAACCACTTCCTAATTTTAAACCATACCTTTGAAAACTTATAAATTCATAAACTAACATGCTAAGGTGTTGAACCAAATGGTTAAAATGGTTTCAAGGTTGATTCAAAATCTACAGGACACTCCTCTCTCAGGTTCAGTGAGGAACATAGCTATGCTAACCTTAACACATGGCTTTATGAAATCTGCCAAGCCTTGTTCCAGGCTAGGTAGGACTGGTACATCAGTCCTAACATGCTTTAATTTCAGATCAAATCTAAGGAGTCATCAGTCCAGACTAGAATGACATGTTCAGTCCTAACAGGACATATCACAGTTTGAATTTCCAAGTCCTAATAATGAACTGTATGAACTTCTCCAACACTGAGGGTTAGTACTTGGTTTAGGAATCCAATAGTTCTATCATGACCTGTGATTTATCCTTCAAGTTTCAGAAATTCTAAAATACACACCAGGGGAATTCATGTCCCAGTCCTTAACAGGGCTGAGGACAATTCTATTCAAGGTTAAAGCAAAACAGTGCACTGAACTAATTTACTACCCCAAGTGTTTCAGTTCAAAATCTGAGCAACTAACTTCTAAGGAAAATTCTGAAATCCTAAGTATCAAAGATTGAATGCAGACCATTTATTCAATACCCATTTAATAACCAGTTGATTCCTGTCCTCAACAGGACTGTTTAACCCAATAATTCTTCACAGTTTACCAAACTTCATGCCTCTAACTAGGATGCTAATCACTGAGTTTCTGGAAGCATAACTCTCATTAATCTAGAATAGGATAATGTGGCATGGGAAAACAGGTTTCTCAAATGACAGCCTATTCTAGCTTTTAAAGACAAAAACTCTATTTGTTCTTAGGTGAGATATAAATCAGTCCCTAAATTAAGCTAACACAAATCAATCTCCAACCCAGACTTCTATAAAACCTTCATAAAGACCCAAATCACTATGTCAGATACAACCATCTAAAAACTGATGCCAATCTCAAGATCATAGTTAAACCCCAGTCAATTGTTCCAGCTACAAGACTGACCATAACAAATTTTTGAACAATAATTCGATTGAAACTAAAACTCAATAAAGAAATTATGTAGAGCTACTGACACGGTTTCAAGCTCCAGGTATCAAGATTAGTCTAACATTAGGATTAAGACAGTAATGGAGAGTGTTCATCTCAAAGTTATAGATATCAACACAACCAGGTAAACAAGGAATTATAGACTACAACTTTGTCATAAACATGTCCAGTCCTTTTTAAGTCTTTCCCAAAATGATTTACTGATTTCCTAATGACCTTGGCATTCCTAACAATTCAGGATTGATATAGCTTGGTCTTAACTAAACTTGATTCAATATCAGTCCAAAAGAGTAATGATTCGAAACAGTCTTAATTAAAGCCAAGGTAAATCAGTCCTAGAGATTGAATTAACACACTTTCCAACATCATCTATCATACATAACAGTCCAAAACATCCTTTCCCTACAGAATTTCATAACAGTTCTTAACATTTCCTCTTGTTAACAGAATTAGACTTAGCTAATAACAACCTAATATCAAACTAAAATGTCTGAAACATATCACAAATTAATCCAAAGATTTCAGAGTTAAACTAGAGATTCCAGATTGTCCAAACAGAATAACCTTACATGAATTCGACACTATGCATCCCTCATATCAATCAAAATTTATAGTAAAAACATGGAAAATAGTACAATACCTGAGAAGAACTATTGACAGACACAATTTTGAAGCAGTGTGCTCAAGAGATGATCATGGATCGAGAGGAACAAACTCTGCAGGTAATTTCAACAAATAAGTTTGATCACTCATGATTCATAAGAGATCAGGATAGTCTAAACTTCCTCTTGAGAAAATCTAACCGATCGAACACTATTGAAACACACCTTCATTCAATTCAGATAATAACAACTCCTATTTAGAATTTGGAACAACAATTGATCCGTAGTGAACTTAGAATAAATTTAAGATTTGAGAATTCCTTACCAAAATTCAATGGATCAGGGAGAACGTCAAAATCAACCAGGGTTCGTGGATGCCCTCAGGATGGTATGAACTAAATTGATCAAGAACAAATTGAATCAACTCCCAGCCCAACGACAAATTCTAGATCTAACAGAGTTGAGATCGAACCCTCACCTTGAACTGATTCATCAGGACAAAATTTCTGAATTCAAAGAGGGATCGATGCTCAGCCAGGAAGAGTGAAGGGGATCGATCTGTTTTGAGGAAAAGGTAGATAATCATTCACACAATAATCTAAAATTATAGATCATGAACGAAATTAACTCAACTTACCAATTCTCCATCGAGAAGGAAACATGAGCTCTGCTCTTCCTTCCTCTCTCTCAGTCTCTATCAGAAGAATTTTGAAGAACAAATGGTAAGGAAGAGAGAATGAGAATTCGTGGGGATTAAATAGGGTTTCAAATTGGTTGGAAATGGCAGGAAATACAGATCCAGCTGGAGGATTTCGGTTAGAGATTTTGAATCTCTACTTACTCTTCACGCAACCTTGCTGAAGGAGAGAATGATTTAGGAGGAGAAGAATCAAGGGAAGTTTGAAAAAATTTTGATGTAAGCAGCCTTGCTGTTCCTAAACAGATGGAACAATGGGCCTTTTAAACATGGGCCTGGTAATGGCCTGAAAAGGAATTATTAGAATTAAAAAAATATGGACTAGGAATGAATTGAGCCCAAGCTTTATAATAAAATGACAATTATATAATTAGTTTCAAAATAAATTTAAAGTATTAAACAAATTCCAAATTTACCATTAATATTATATTATAAAAAAATATACCAAGAAGGTGGGGTTACATTTAGCCAATTGCAGTATCAACAAAATGGAATAGTGAAGGGGGCCACTAATGCATCAATTAAGATAGGATGGGGAAAATAAGGTATGAGTCAACTATTTTTTATATATGGAAGGGGCCCTATGTATATTACCTGCTAAATGATAGGAGATAGGGGAGTTGGACTTGCAAACCCTCTTCCCAAAATTTTAATAATATATTTATTTATTTATTTATTTGAATTAAATGGTGATTTTATAAATAATTACTTAATTAATTATTACGGCAAATAATTTTAGCCATGGTTGAGTTTTGGAGTACACGGTGACTAGAAATCGTGGCACATACAGTGCAATGGCGTGCTTCGACTAGTGTATTAGCCCTGATAGGGAAGACCGATCCATAGTAATGTCCTAACTAGGAAAACCAGGCCAAATTGTGACTTAACCCTTACCGAAGTTTTAATTATTTATTATTTATATTATTGAGTTTTAGGGAACCCGATTGTACCGAATTAGTCCAGATAGGAACCAAGACAAGCCCAAGCCCATGTAGTCATGCGGGACGTCCGATGACATGCGTGTTGATGTATTTTGGTGAGTGGGTGGTTTTCTGTTTTAATGATTTAATGAATGTTCTAAGTATTCATAATTAAGTATTATAAATATTGTTATTAGTTGATATTCAATGACACTTGTATAAAATGGGCCTTTGTGCATTTTGGAGATTATTAGACTGCGCTTAATGGTATATATACACCACTATTGTTTTATTTAATTTTTTTATATTTATTATTATTTTATTGAGGTTATTATATATATAATATTATTTTATTGTTATTGGTTATATTATTTTTTGTCAATTAAATATTATTATTATATATATATATATATATATATATATATATATATATATATATATATATATATATATATATATATAGATAGGGTCTACCCTAAGAATAGATAGCATTGGGGTTTATTTTAGATTTTATAGAAAATATTGTATAATATATATATTTTTATTAGGGTAGACCCTATCTGTATATATATATATATATATATATATATATATATATATATATATATATATATATATATATATATAAAATATATATATATATATATATATATATATATATATATATATATATTTATATATATATATATATATATATTATATATATATATATATATATATATATATATATATATATATATATATTCAATGGCATACATGTTATATATATACACATTAGGCTAAAGGATGGAAATCAATATTGTTCCCAACAGTGGACCTAACCCAAATAATTAGCAGCAATCGCCCCCCCTATATTCGAGCCGAGAAGGAATCAGCACAAACCTGAGCTTTCAGGCCGAGCTTTGTAGCAGTAGCTTGTAACCCAAGTGGAGGCTATAGGATGGTTCGGACTGTGATTCGGGTCCTTGGGTTTGATTGCAATCGGTTATCAAATATCCAGCCCGCCTGTTTTCAAGTTGGGAGATGGCCCGCTGGCTTCACAGAGCAACCCAGCTCAACCTTTGGGCAATCCTGAACCCATCTCGTCAAGCCTCAGGCCCACACAAGGGGCCAACCCCTGAATACTCTCGGCCAAAACCCGACCCCGCGCGATGAGTATATAGAGATATCGAGAGAGTAGAATCAAAACCGAAACCCTAACACGCCTTCCCAGAATGCTGGGAGGTCACCCTGACGTCGGAGCGCCGCAGGAGGGCCGCTGGACGACTGCCAAGGATGCCACGCACGCAGAGTAAACAAAACAGAACAGCAGCAGTAGCAACGGATGCGCAACTTCGTCATGAGAAATCTTCGCGCACAGTCGACCATTCGTCGAATCGTTTTTTTGGGTATGATCCCAAACATTACATCCCATTAACTAGATTAGTATAGATTGTAATAAAATTCCAGGAGAAATCGACGTAAAGTCGGCAAGAAAATTGTTCATAAAACAGTTTTCAACAGTCCCAAGTAGCCCTCTTTTGAGATCGATTCCTGTCAGCCCATTAGGAATTTTAGAAAACTAATTGATGACACTTGAAGACAACATATAAGGATTCCTAACCTATTTTGTACTTTCAAATTTCATTAATTATATACAGAGAAAACAGTTTTGAAAATTGATATTTTATTTATGTAAAAACAGTTTAAAAACCTAGAAAATTTATCGATACGACGTGCGTCCCGCTAATTCGGGCGACGTGACCGCGAACTGAAAGCATCGAAAGGTCCGTAACGGCTTCGTGGTCGTGTGGGCTTTGACGAAATTTAAATTGGTTGCGTGTGTACGACAAATTTGATGCGTATCCGTCAAAATTCACCGTATCAGCCTCTGTGCAAATTTTCTAATTACTTTGTGCACGTTCATCAGATCGAGACAAACTTACGCCAACAGGACCGTATCGTTTTTCTGGTCCTGTATGCCAAGTTTGGTCCAATTCTGAGACAGTTGATTGGATCGTCATTTTGCGGGTCCCATGGTTCGATTCGATGGGCAATTTTGTACACGGCCCACCTGAATCCAACTTTAGATATACGGTTGGGTTCGTATCATCAAATCGAATTTGTAGACATGTAGTTTGATGACTTTAGAGATTATTGACTCTAGCATGCTTTTCGGTGCAAAGCGGATCCAACGGCGGACACCGTTTTGACCCAAAATTATCTTTTGCCCCTGTGTCCAAAATTGGACTTAAGAACAGGCAATTCTAGCTAATTTGACTATTCTGAGAACATTGGTAATATTTATTTCAGCATCTAGAGACTGTTGTACGAGTTTCTGACTATTATGGCACACTGAGTGGTTTGGACTATCGGTTTTACCAGCAAAAGACCACAGACGAGTACAGTTTATTGTTTGTTTTTAATATTGATCTTTACTATACATCAGTGATTAGTCGATAGATATGTGATTTCAGTTTTATGTTGATTTGTTCCTTGTTGTGTCGGGAGGGTGAAGTACCAACGATGTGTGATCTGACTTTAGACCTTGTAGACCGTGATATTTACTGCATTTATACTGTGTAGACCGGGTAGACCGTGATATTTATTGTATTTATACTGTGTAGACTGTGTAGACCATGATATTTACTGTATTTGTACTATGTAGATCGTGTAGACCGTGATTATTATTTTTGTAGACAGTGTTTCTTTATTGCAGTATATTCGTGTAGACCGTGTAACTGTAGACCGTGTAACTTTAGACCGTGTAGACCGTGTCGCATAATTATTCCGAGACCGATCACATATCAAAGGTACTTCAGTCGGTTAGTCGGTGAGTATTTTATTGTATTTCATTTTCTGTTTAGTTTTATTCTGTCTTTCTTCATTTATTTTATAAATCATATGTCTAAAGGCTAACCTCGGTTATATAGTCATTTTCATATATTGAAACTGCATTCAGTGAATTGTACTCGTTCCATTCCTGACTGAAAATCAATATTTTTTAGGTTAGCCGTGGATTCACTTAGTATGGGAGATACAAGGGTACTTGCAGACAAAAGCCTAGAAACTAGCTAGATAGTCGAGTTATAGTCATTCAATATTTGTACAAGTTTATATTTTTCTGTAAAGATAAAACTTGTGATCATTGTAAATTAAATTAATTTTGTGAATGAGCATTATTTATGATTTTGAGCATTGTGGCTATACAACATTCTATCGCCGACTCTGCGGCGTAGGCTGGCTTGGAAGCGCTTGTATCCGTTTAAAAAGAAAAATATGGATGCGGGTCGTGACAAGTTTTTGTGGTGGCCCATGCAGGTCTTTTTTTGCAAATCATGCGAACTCGTAATAGTACTTAAGTTAGCTGTACTATTACGAGCCTGCGATTAGAAAATGCTCATTCACGAGTTAGGAATTAATTTAATTTAAGAGAATGACTAGGACTAGGAGTCCCTTATACAAATTTACCAATAGGTAGTCTAGGCCATGCAATATAGATGAGGAGTTATTAATTTTGATAGTTTGTCAGATCCCCATAGGTACACCATTACCTCTTGATATGGCAATATGATCCAACGTGAATAGGTTATTCACTTGGTGAGACAGGGCTTCATAGAATTAATGATCTAACAACGATAAATTGTTCAATTCTTTCTCTTTGCCTCTTTAGATATCATCCTCACATCTTAGTCCGAATTGCCTATTTAGTTCCTATTTTGCCCTAAGAATTATTATTGTATATAATTTCTGATTATGTTAACCATATACGAACCTCGAGTTAGTTTTAATTCAAGTTTTTTCCCCATGGTTGGAATACACAGGGAATAGATACTAGACTGTTTGTATCTCTTTTGTCTTCAGTTATTTCTCTCCGCTCAATATTTTATTTTAAGGGTTGATAGGACAAATACTTACGCTTTATTTTCATAGTCAACTTGTTTGAATCTCTAGAAGATCAAGAATTTTTACAGATATAATTAAGGGAATGTTAGTTAACGCATGATGGCAGGACAGCAGCACACTGTCGCCATTTATTTAAATTATGGAGACTATGGATTTACTGCAGCCAGTAGCGCACTGGCGAGGCAAGACCCCTAGAGTTGAAATTAGTTTAAGAAAATATAGGTTATATTATATTCCTAAAACTATGGCTAGTGGTCCTTTTTTGATCGTAGTTACCCTTGTGTTAATATCAAGCAGAGTATCTGATAGCATATCATATCTGAATCACGGAACCGAGGGTTTACCACCGTCCGAGTATACGGGCGAGGCATAATCCTAAGTAAAATGACTTCAAACGAGATTACAAGTTTAGGATACTAGAGAGGATAGGAAAATGCCCTGTATGTCCCATAAGATCCAAAACCAATATTAGTGAAAGTTCTGTAAGTTGGGTAGCGTGTCCCCCGACCTACCCTTCCGTGGTCCTTGTGATCTACTGACGAGGTAGTTGACTGATATTAATAGGTTTAACTAGAATATAGAATCTAGAGTTCCATAACCCATTAGTCGACCAAGGTATTATGGATGAGAAGATAGCATGAAGACTGTGTAAGCAAGAACACCAGGTGAAGTTTTGATTCTCACCAAACTCGAACTACATGTGCCTTCTTCAAAAATCTCGTATACATGTATTTTGACTATCTTAACCAATGCTGCTATTACAGTCTAGTTTTGCAAGCTCACTCTGTTCTCGAGCTTGATTCAAGACACATGTTTAGTGGAGACGTCTACTAACATATTGTCTAATCAAAATCGATGTATTACGGTCTGATCAACCGTAGTGCACTCGGTTCGCTCTCTCTTTGATTATTCCACGTGGATTGATATGTCGATGTATCTATGATCTCATCCGCGACTACTTTGACAATTCCTCTTGAATTATATGTTCGCCTTTGAATCATGAAATTGTATTCAGTAACATCTCCCTTGAACTCTTTATGGTTTGTGTCTTTCACTGATTTGGACACTACAAAAAATACCCCTATTTTGTAATGGTTTTATGCAACGCTTTTTTGAATGTTGTTGGAACTATAATTTGCAACAGTTACGCAACGGTTGAAATAACCGTTTCTAAATTAAATATATTTGTAATGGTTATAGATTAACCATTGCCTAATATATTTTTTTACAACAGTTCATAAACACTTGCTAAACGTTTTTCTTTTTTACAACGATCAAGCAACAGTCTTATGAAATATTGTCAAAATGAGTTGAATGGGCAACGGTTATGCAAGGGTTTTAAGTATTTGTTACAAATTTATTAATATTTTGCAACGATTACACAAAACCTTATAAAAAGGCTCATTGTTAGCAACAGATGCGCAATAATTTTTGCAACCTGTTGTGAGTGAGCTTATTTTGTAATAATTGTGCAATGATTTATGCTACTAGTTGTAATTTCTTTGTTTAATAACAACGTTTATGATAACCATTGTCAAAAGAATAAACAACTATTATAAAATATTGATCTTGCAATAGTTTGTTTATAGTCGTTGCAAATTCAATGTCCAATTTGAATTTTATTTATACACAATAGGGATTTAAGCATTAGAATTACTCGTATTAGTTGGTTCCTTGTTTGCTAACAAAAAATATTAGATAATATATTTAACATCGATCCAAAAGCTTCAATTGATGAAAATGATATAAGTATATATATATTATATATATAAATATTTATATACAAATGAGCTTATAGCCTAGTGGTAGAGTGGAGGCATGTGATTTAGGAGGTTGGGTGTTTGAGCCCCATTGGAGGTAAAAAAAAGTATTTTTTATTGACCGTTGCCTATTATCCGCAACAATTTTTAACCGTTGCATGAAATATTTTAGGCAACAGTTATCAACCATCGTACTTTACTCAATATTTACAATGGTTTGTTAATCGTTACCAAATATATTATTGACAATACTATGTAACCGTTATGCATTGACATAAAATCCGTTGCATAATACGTTATTTGCAACTATTTATAGAAACATTGCAAAAACCTTATATAACCGTTGCAAGAGGAATCTGCAACGCTCGAATTTACAATGGTTCCAATAACTGTTGCATAATAATTTTGCAACGGGTTATATTATTTTTGTAATAGTTTTCGACCGTAAGATACCCTAGTTTCTTGTAGTGGAAAAGACGAAAGCTCGTGATGGTAGAGAGATACAGAGTATCCCCCATGGCTATGATAGTTGTATACACAAGTGTAGTTGCCATCAGCCAGCCATGTGACTAGAACCTTGCCTTGAGTTACTCATTCTCCTCTCGACCCCCAAACTGCTATTGGGACCCTCTAGCCATTTGAATTTGAGAATGATTAGGGTTCTACCCTTAGTCAAAATGCCAACCTAGGAGACTATCTATTCTCAAGAAACCAAATGGCGTGAGCCTCTAATTATTTGCTTGAAGCTTGCTTTAACTAGACCCTTATGACAATAGTCTGGCAGGTTTGACTCCAAAGTTGTTAGAAATCTTTCATATGATGTGCCTTAGAGTTGGTTATACCCCGTCGATAACTCTTGTATACTGTGGACGAGTAGGCCATTCTATGTTATCAACCATGTGTCATGGTACACACTCGTTTTTCATTTATTGAGGAACGATCCTTGACCTGACTTATATCTACCGTATTCTGTTATGCCGTGCCTTATTCTTTATTAACAAGAGTCGAGGTACAATACCCGGACTTTGGAATTTTTCTAACCTCATTATTCCTAAAACCATGTCCTAGTTTCTAAGGTGAGTAAACTGTAAGCCTTCTAAATTTTAGGATATACAAGGGTTATCGACTGATTAGAATAATTTCCATTAGGATGGTAATTAGTGCCCATGGACTCCCACTTTTCATTTAGATCATTTTGTGTCCCCGGTCGTGTCATTAATAATCGAAGCACAAGACCAGCTGTTACCTTCCAACAAATTTCATATGCAAGATCTAGACGAGTCTAACTTCATCTAGGTATATCATGTCCCACTCAAATACGTCCCCTTGTAATCTATTTTTATGGTACGACTTTCAGGTAAAAAGGACTAGCTATAACCCTTACCATAATACCGGTAAACTTTCCGACTATAATTAGAGACTCAACCTCAACTCAAACCTTTCGACCCAATATATGGTTGTGATCTACTTGAAGCCCACTATGCACATATGACTAGTGTGCCACTCAATTTTGTCTTCTCGTGCTACTTGAACACAAAAGTCTTGGGTGGCGCATCTTCAAGCCTTACAGAACCTACTCAACAAGTGTGACTGCCCTCCTAGCTTAACCACTTGGGTGAAAAATTATTCTAGGTTACTCTAACCTAGTAGAAATAGTTTTATCATTGAGATCTTATTCCGACCATATAGATTGAAATCCAGGGTTCATCCAACCAGCGATTGATGTCCAATCAGGGAACCCATTAAGACCCAGCAAAATCCATCCATGCATACCACTATATTGGGACTATAAAACCGAACTATTTGAAATAGGTCCCTATACCTATTATGTAGTCTCTCCTTTTTTTGAATGTGAGGTCATTTGTAACCATATTCTATCTACCTAGAAGTCGCGATACGATCTTGTATTGTATTTATATTCCTTGCTTGCGTGTTTAAATAACCACGAAAAAGCTCACAATTTTGATTTTCCAAATTCTGTTCTATTATGGAACCTTATTTAGATTAACTTCGTGAACAAAACATCTGTATTGTACGAATTGCAAGACCCTATGAGAAACGAAGGGTTCTTAGACTTAGCAAATTACTGGACTAGAGTAGCCCAATCTAGCAAAATTGGTCAATGGCTCATAGACTTTCTTTATATCTGTATCCTTGAATACTCTCTACCGCTCTAGAAACTTCATATTCGTGCTCAATTATTTTCCCTTATTTTCCTGCCCTTTCCATTACGGAGCGACGAATGGTCATGCTTATTAGAGTTTACTAATATTTCTTAGCCATTTGTGTAAATTTGTTGTTTGTTAAATTTTTGGGTTGTTTGATAGATATGAGAGGATTATAGATGCCATATACAGTAGATATCTATTGGTAGATATTTTTACAATTAGTGGAAAGATTATAAAGTGGTAGCGACATAAAATTTGAGGGAGTAGTGTGACCAAGGTGGGTAGAAACTCTCCAGGATTTGTAGTACGAAATGACCATGAGAATAGATGACAGCTAATGGAAACTGTCTTCTATCATAATTGATGGATCCTTCCCTTAAATTTTGAGGACGAAATTATTTTAAGATGGGTAGATTTGTAACCCCTCTTCCCAAAATTTTAATAATATATTTATTTGAATTAAATGGTGATTTTATAAATAATTACTTAATTAATTATTACGGTAAATGATTTTAGCCATGGTTGAGTTTTAGAGTACATGGTGACTAGAAATCATGGCACAGACAGTGCAATGGCGTGCTTCGACTAGTGTATTAGCCCTGATAGGGAAGATCGATCTATAGTTATGTCCTAACTAGAAAAACCAGGCCAAATTGCGACTTAACCCTTACCGAAGTTTTAATTATTTATTATTTATATTATTGAGTTTTAGGAAACCCAGTTGTACCGAATTAGTCCATATAGGACCCAAGACAAGCCCAAGCCCATGTAGTCATGCGGGACGTCCGATGACATGCGTGTTGATGTATTTTGGTGAGTGGGTGGTTTTCCGTTTTAATAATTTAATGAATATTATAAGTATTCATAATTAAATATTATAAATATTGTTATTAGTTGATATTCAATGACACTTGCATAAAATGGGTCTTTGTGCATTTTGGGGATTATTAGACTGTGCTTAATGGTATATATACACCATTATTTTTTTATTGAATTTTGTTATATTTATTATTATTTTTTTGAGGTTATTATATATATAATATTATTTTATTGTTATTGGTTATATTATTTTTTGTTAATTAAATATTATATATATATATATATATATATATATATATATATATATATATATTCAATGGCATACATGTATCATATATATAAATATATACATTAGGCTAAAGGATGGAAATCAACACTGTTCCCAACAGTGGATCTAAGCCAAATAATTAACAACAACCGTCCCCCCTCTATTCGAGCCGAGAAGGACTCAGCACAAACCTGAGCTTTCAGGCCGAGCTTTGTAGCAGTAGCTTGTAACCCAAGTGGAGGCTATAGGATGGTTCAGACTGTGGTTCAGGTCCTTGGGTTTGGTTGCAATCGGTTATCAAATATCCAGCCCGCCCGTTTCTAAGTTGGAAGATGGCCCGCTGGCTTCATAGAGCAACCCAGCTTAGTCTTTGGGCAATCCTGAACCCAGCTCATCAAGCCTCAGGCCCACACAAGGGGCCAACCCCCAAATACTCTCGGCCAAAACCTGACCCCGCGCGATGAGTATATAGAGATATCAGGAGAGGAGAATCAAAACTGAAACCCTAACCTACACCGCGCCTTCCCAGTCTCCTGGGCGGTCACCCCGACGCCGGAGCGCTGTCGGAGGACCGCCGGATGGCCGCCAAGGACGCCGCGCGCGTAGATTAAACAAAACAGAACAATAACAGTAGCAACGGATGCGCAACTTCGTCGCGAGAAATCTTCGCGCACAGTCGACCATTTGCCGAGCCATTTTTTCGGGTATGCTCCTAACCCAACCGACTTTACATCCTATTAACTAGATTAGTATAGATCGTAATAAAAGTCTAGGAGAAATCGACGTAAAGTCGACAAGAAAATTGTTTATAAAACAGTTTTCAACAGTCCCAAGTAGCCCTCTTTGGAGATCGATTCCTGTCAACCCATTAGGAATTTTAGAAAACTAATTGATGACACTTGAAGACCTATAAGGCTTCCTAACCAATTTTGTACTTTCGAATTTCATTAATTATATGCGGAGAAAACAATTTTCAAAATCGAGATTTTATCTATGTAAAAACAGTTTAAAAACTTAGAAAATTCATCGATACGACGTGCATCCCACCAATCCGGGCGACGTGGTCGTGAACTAAAAGCATCGAAAGGTGCGTAACGGCATCGTGGTCGTGTGAGCTTTAACGGAATTCAAATTGGTTGCGTGTGCGCGACGAATTTGATACATATCCGTCGAAATTCACCGTATCGGCCTCTGTGCAAATTTTCTAATTACTTTGTGCACGTTTGTCAGATCGAGACGAAACTTACGCCAACAGGACCATATCATTTTTTTGGTCCTGTATGCCAAGTTTGGTCCAATTTTGAGACAGTTGATTGGATCGCCGTTTTGCGGGCCCCACGGTCCGATTCAACGAGCAATTTTATGCACGGCCCACCGGAATCCAACTTTAGACATACGGTTGGGTTCGTATTATCAAAACGAATTCGTAGACATATAGTTTGACGAATTTAGAGACCATTGACTCTGGCACGCTTTTCGGTGCAAAGCGGATCCAACGGCAGATACCGTTTTGACCTAAAATTACCGTTTTGTCCCTGTGTCTAGAATTGGACTTAAGGACAGGTAATCCAAGATAATTTGACTATTCTGAGAACATTGGTAATATCTACTTCAGTATCTGGAGACAGTTGTACGGGTTTCTGACTATTGTGGCACACTGAGTGGTTTGGACTATCGGTTTCACCAGCAAAGGACCACAGACGAGTACAGTTTATTGTTTGTTTTCAATATTGATCTTTACTATACATCAGTGATTAGTCGATAGATATGTGATTTTAGTTTTATGTTGATTTGTTCCTTGTTGTGTCGGAAGGGTGAAGTACCAACGATGTGTGATCTGACTTTAGACCGTGTAGACTGTGATATTTATTGCATTTATACTGTATAGACCGGGTAGACCATGATATTTATTGTATTTATACTGTATAGACCATGATATTTACTGCATTTATACTATGTAGATCGTGTAGACCGTGATTATTATTTTTGTAGACAGTATTTCTTTATTGCACTATATTCGTGTAGACCGTGTAACTGTAGACCGTGTAACTTTAGACCGTGTAGACCGTGTCACATAATTGTCTCGAGACCGATCACGTATCAAAGGTACTTCAGTCGGCCAGTCGGTTAGTATTTTATTGTATTTCATTTTCTGTTTAGTTTTATTCTGTCTTTCTTCATTTATTTTATAAATCATATGTCTAAAGGCTAATCTCTGTTATATAGTCATTTTCATATATTGAAACTGCATTCAGTGAATTGTACTCATTCCATTCCTAACGGAAAACCAATATTTTTCAGGTTAGCCGTGGATTCACGTAGCATGAGAGATACGGGGGTACTTGTCACCCCCAGTTTTCAAAAACATGGATATTTTTGTTATTTTATATTTTTGAATATTTTTGAAATTTATTTTATTATTTATGATATTGTTTTGGGGTTATTTGAGTCGGGTTCGAATTTCAGCTCATTTCGACTTGTATTGGGGACCCGGGGATAGCTTAGACTCTGATCGGGAACCCTAACTGAAACCAACCAACTTGTCATGACCTAAACCCAGATATTTATATTTGACTAATTCCATTTGATTTTAGTGGGATTAGGGATTAGAATTAGATTTAGAACTTGAAATTTGGAAGTTTTCAAGTTACCATTTTGACCCCAACTCAAAACCACTCATTTCTTTGACTTGGAGGGCATTTTGGTAAATTGCCAAATGCCCCAAACCCTCTAAAATGTGGCTGAACAGCAGCAACACTCCCTCTCTTCTTCCATTTCAAGAAAAACTCTCCCTCTTCTCCTTTCTCTCATTCTATAAAGACCCCTTTCTTTTCCCTTTGGATTTTAAGCTCAAAAGTAAGTCAAATCTCTTCTAATTCTCTTTCATACTCTAGATCTCTCTCTAATCTTGGTGCTAACCCTTTTTATCTCTTATTTTTGATTTTTATCTAGGTAGAACCTAGCATGGAGGGGTTGAAAGCTTAGATTTGGCTCTTGACCCAAAAAGAACCAATTTTGGGGCTTTTCCTTGGGATTCCAACTCCCAAGAGGTAAACCCTAACTCGAACTCTTGTAATTGCTCCTAATTAGTATTATTTATATATTAGAGGATGTCCGAGGTGTAGGATAACCCATTAGAAGTGGTTTGGAACCCACTGGACTCAACTCGGGACTTTCGGACTAGGTTTAGTGCCAATTTTAGAGAAAACCCAAAATTGACATGTTTGGGTGTTATCCCTAAGCCTAATTAGACCTAATTAGGTTAGTTTGGGTGAGATGAGGCTAGGTACGTGTCCATATTTGGATACGTGGGGTCGTTTCACGAGAAATCATAAAAATAGGCTTTTTCGGAGTTTTCGGGTTCCAACACACGGGTGACTTTTTAGCACCGACACTAGAATTGACAAGTTAGTACTTAGAATAGGTCCTAATCATTATTTAGAACTCGTGGGTAGAGGTTGGGTCGAATTCCGCTATAGGTTTGGTGTCCGTATCATGCGGTATCGCGAATCGGACACCCCGGAGTCGCCAGAATGGCCATTTGGCCATTCGGGCCTCATTTCTCATTTCCGCTCGCTGTGCGCTGAGTTAGATTTCTTGTGTAGGGCACAGTGTCTAGTCCCTAGAGGGTAGAATTGCAAGATTTGGGTATTCGGATAAGGTTTTGGGACGTTTAGGAATATATGTGTGTGTGAGTGTGACATATATATATAGAGATGGATATAGAGAGTGGTTGTATAGAGAGAAATTGAGAGTGATTAGAGAGTAGAGATGGATATTAGAAATTGATATGGAGTTAGAGAGTGATTTAGGAGAGGGACTGGAGAGGGTGTTAGAGAGGGAGAACAGCCCTTGCATAGTCCCTATTCCAGCCCTTCATGACAGCACAAATCAGCCTATAAGCAGTCCATAAACCACCTACAATTCAGCCTCAAATCCACCCCCATAGCAGCCCCAATCCAGCCCTTGTTCATCCCCCCAAACCAGCCCAAAATCAGCCATATATCACCCATATATTCAGCCTATTGCTGTCCCAAAATCAGCCTACATTCAGTCCACTTAAACCTCCATTTCAGCCCAATAACAGCCCCCAAATTCAGCCTATGTTAGCCTACTAATTAGCCCACTTGACAGCCCTACATTAGCCCTCTTAACCCCCAACAAATTAGCCCATATGAGCACCCATTTGACAGCCATAAACAACCCCTATATTCAGTCCAAATCAGCCCCAAAATTCATCTATCCATTCACTCATCCTTCCATCTTTCATTTCATCTTTCATTCACTCACACTTTAACCATGCATTCCATTCATTCATTCTTCCCTTCATTCTTTCATTCATTATACATTATTTTTTCCCCTCATTCCACATTCAATTTCAACACAAATTCAGCCCACATTTCATCCCCCAGTCATTCACCAATCATTCATTCACTAATACATTAATCCCATCACCCATTCATCTATACATCCACTCCACATTAATGCATTTAGTCATGCATATATTCACCCATACACATTCAGTCACTCAATCATTAATCCATACATCTATTAGACCCACATTCATTCACTTTTCCATTCATTCAATATTTCACTACATATCCCATTCCATTACCCATTTCATTACATTCAAAATCAGTCCCTTGGTCCTATAGGTCTTGAGTTGTGTTATGATGTGAGAATTATTAGAGGGTAAGGTATTGTGGTAGGCTTGTTAGATTTAGTATTAGATATTAGTTAGTGTTGGTGTTAGCTTGATGTCTGTATTAGTGTTAGTAGTGAGTTAGTTAAGTTAGTGTCCTAACTAAGTTGATATCCTAGTAGACTTTTAGAGAGGGCTAACCTAGACTAGGAGAGTGTGGGAGAGTAAACTAGGAAGGTTGGATAGAAGATAGGGTGTGGTATCTCAAGATACCATAGCGTATTATGACGATACCCTAAGGTAATGTTGGGATGACCAACATAGAAGATAAGATGGATTAGATGCCCAAGAATCCTATATTTCTTGGTAGGTAAACCCTAGATAGGATAGTATCTAGATACCCTAAGAAGCCTAGGCTAGTATCCAGAGATCTAGAGGAGTTTCCTTTGTAATGGGCAAGGTATCGGGAATACCTTGTAAGGGTAAATTATGGGGTATAGGGATAATGTAAGGTATTGGATTTCTGATTGCTAGATGGGCTTAGAAATAGGTTGTCTTGGTAGGTAATGACTAGATGAGGGTAGTTTAGGACTAGTCTTGACCCCCGTTGACCAAGAGTTGACTTTTTGAATGAAAGTCAACTTCAAGTCAACACTTGACTTAGAATTGATCGAAACCAAACCAGAGTTGACCAGTTGACTGAAAATCAATTGTTAGTCAACATTTGACTTATTTGACCTAGGGTTGACTCAGTAGTTGACCAGAGTTGACCAGAGTTGACTTTTTTTAACCAAAAGTCAACTTGTAAGTCAACCTTTGACCCAGATTGACCTAGTTTGACTTGGATTGATTTTCTGTAACCTTGTTTGACCTTGGTTGACCTAGTGTGATCTAGTTTAGCTTGGTGTGACTTAGTTTGACCTAGTTTTGACTTAGACTTGCATATCATGACTCGATTAGCTTTCCTTTCATTATTGAAACCATGTTTTGACTTGTAGTATCTCATCTTTAGGTCTGTGATTACTCTGAGCGTCTGTTCACCTTATCAGCTCAGGACCACAGGTGAGTACATTCTCTGATAATATTTTTGTTTTATGATATCGTCTTTGTTTCTAGTATTTAGTGTAGATATTCTTGTTCTCTTGACACATGGTACACACGGATTGGTATTGTCTGGATCCCATCATGAGATGTTATTCCTCTTATATATGGTATACACTGGACAAGTCTTCATTGTTTACTGTTCATTGTATAGATACGATTCCTGTGTAGGCTTCGCGACCTCTCAGAGAATACGTGTCATGACGTGTCATGACTGGATCCACTATATTAGTCAGGGATGGGGGTGTTAGCGTAGATATGTGATCAATATCCTATAGTATTATATTGTATCATCATTGTATCACTATAGTATCCTCATTGTATAGTGTTAATCATACACTCACGTATGATTAGCCAGGCCAAATATTGTATCAAGTTCTAAGCCGATCACATGTTGAAACTAGTACTAAACTCACATAGATAGCAGTTCCAGATTTCGTACATGTTATACATTGTTTTCTTGCCTTATCTCATTACAGTTTTGATATACTCTGCCAGGATACATGCACGCTCTACTTTACCTAGTATATTCTCTCTATCTACTGCTATATTTTCAATATCGTATAATTAGAACTGTTGTTTGAGATTTTGTACTCGTTCCTGTCCTGACTGGACCTGTTGAAAAATATTACAGATGATGATGGTGACTGCCCTACCTTCTATGGGGGCACATGAGGGTGACCTTCAGGAGCCCGAGGAGCATCTAGCTCAGTAGAGGGTGCTTACTCTAGTCTAGTATTTATAGTTTTCATGTTTGTATCGGATTGTTCCGATTGTTAGTTGAGACTTAGTTATATTTCAGGACTTGTATTTATTTGTGTTAAACATCTACTTTGTGTGGTGTTATAACTCTATTTAGATTTCAGTTTCTTCCTTTTATCTGATTCATATCGTGCTCTATCTTCCTAGACTTGTGATTGAGATATAGAGTTGATATATTATATTATACCTCCGTGTGGAGATGAACATGTTTATATATCTTGTTGATTAGATGTTAGATGTTATAGAGGACCTGTACAACGTTCTACCGCTGACACTGCAGGCGTAGACTGGACGTACCCACGTTCTCGTGCCATTCCTCAGGGTGCGGGTCATGACAGTACTTGCAGAGAAAAGCCTAGAGACTAGCTTGATAGTCGAGTTATAGTCATTCAATATTTGTACAAGTTTATATTTTTCTGCAAATGTAAAACTTGTGATCATTGTAAATTAAATTAATTTTGTGAATGAGCATTACTTGTGATTTTGAGCATTGTGGCTATACAGCATTCTACCGCCGACTATGCGGCGTAGGCTAGCTTGGAAGCGCTCGCATCCGTTTAAAAAAATATGGGTGCGGATCGTGACATGACTAGTTTGTTAGTTAACTGTTGTGAAGGAGAGATGAAGAGTAGATGAGCTCAGCTTAGGCCATCTTAGTATCAGTTATATATGATACTTTGTATCAGTCTTATCTTCTTTTACATCAGTCCTCTATTTCTAATGTATCAGTCTCATATAGAATGTATTGTATATCTTACATAGGATATATCATGTAGCAGTCCTATAGCTAATAACATATATTAGTCATGTAGGAAGAAGGGGGAGCTCGGGTATGAGGGGACTGTTATGAGAGCTTTAAAATGGCCACCTATGTATATCAGTTATGAGGAAAAATCAAAATCAATATAGTGAAGGAGTAGGGGCATTATAGCACAACAACACATATGAGATGAGGGATGAAATGTAGGGGATGCATATATCAGACCTATATAGGATGTATATATATATATATATATATATATATATATATATATATATATATATATATATATATATATATATAATGTATCTGTTATATAGTCTATAGTGTATCAGATATATGGGATAATATATCAGATATATAAGGGTATCATGAGGAATGGGATTGTTATGAAGGAGGGGGAGTGATGTGAAGAGTAGCAGCTAGCTTGAGCAGTCGCAACTGCTAGCTAGCAGTGGCAGTAACAGTAGTAGTAGGCCAATAGGATCAGATGGCTTAGGCCTAGTGCACAGGTATTTGATTGGCCTCAAGGCCACAGGTTAGCATAGGCAGGGCTAATTCATGTGTGTAATATAATAGGTAATGAGTATAGGTAGGATCATAGTATCAAAGATATAGTTATAGGATATGTTAGTATCCTAATATAGATAATAGACAATGTACAGAGTAGAATAGGGTATATGGGTTTAAGTGATCGAGATTGAAGTTAGGGATTTGATATTCCTATATAAAGGAACCTTAGGCGAGATTTAGATAGGTAATAGAATTACCTAAGTAATCTAGGAAATAGACAACCATAGTATCCTAGGATAACTAGTATAGCTTAGAAATATTTGGTATGGTCCCAATATCTTAGAAATAGACTCGTACAACTTAGAAATGGCCAATTTAACCAAGTTGGACTAGTTTGACCTAGAGTTGATCTAGTTTGACTTCCATGACCTAGAAAAAACCTAGCATCATAATTAGTGCATTTAAATAAATTGTTTACTCTAGAACACCATGTAACTTTGTAAATTCATGTTAGGTCTTTGTGACGCCGGTTCGGACATCGATATTCCGTCGTTGCTCATAATATCAGGCGAGTACCTACCTCTGATTCTTTTCATCATGATAGTATCTATATTACCTGCTCTAGACTACTTTACTTGATGTTGATACACTGTAACATGGATTGATGCTAAATGGATCTTGTCAGGAGATGTTATCCCCTTATCGGATATATTAGGTATTTTATGTGCATGTACTTTATCATGTACATCGTGTGCTCCTTGTATTCGTATTATTCTCTTATGTACTTCATATGTTTCATGTGCAAATAACAATCATGTACGTAACATGTCGTGATCAGATCCATCTGTTTGATTGGAGCAGGGGAGTAGAAGTAATTATGTGATTAAATCCCTTATTATAATTATGTACATGTCAATTATACCTTTTACGTATAATTGAGATACCATAGAATAATCATGTGCAACCTAAACCAATAACATAACTGACTTGTACTCTAAATCACTTATATATATTACAGTTTAACATGTTCACTATCTTATTCATGTACTCAATTTTCTTATATATTCATGATAATATTTCATTGTATTTATATTCCAGTACATCATGCATATTCTTCTATTATGAGTCATATATTTCCTACCATGTATTGAAACTGCTTTTATAGTTATGTACTTTATTCCAATCCTGACTGGATATATTTTTTAGAGGATCTGGAAGACTTTTGCACGACTTATTATGGAGCGGGCATCGATGACGTTTGTGACTTAGATCACTAGGAGGATCCTGCTAGCTTAGAGGAGACAAAAGTAGTGCCTAGTTAGATTGCTAGGATATTTGTCAAGATTTATCTGCTAGTTATCTGTCCGAGATATCTTATTATACTATCTACTCTTTAAGATGTGTTGTTGACTCTTAGACTTATTTTTATTTGGTTGTATTACACTTTTGACATCTATCTATTTTCATATCGTGCTATTATTCCCCTTAGTTATTGTGATTAAGATGATATCATTATGTGATTGTCCTCCGTATGGAGAGGTATCATTGACAGGTACATTTATTTTGTATTATAGTTAGTTATACAACCTAGGACAGCTTTCTACCGTCGATACTACGGCGTAGGCTCGACATACCCATGGTCTTGTGTCTCTTTCACCGAGTGTGGGTCATGACACATTTTTAGTAGTGGCCCATACAGGTAAGGCTTCGCAATTAGAGCAATGTCATGGTAGTGCAATGACTTAGTTGTTCTACTACGAACCTGCGATAGGATATAGGATATTAGTTTGAGAGGGTTACTCAATCATAATTAGGACTTCTTGAGAGATTCCTGAGATGACCCTTAAGAATCTTATTTTGAACTCCAATTCGAAATCCTTTCCTCTTATTTTTGTTAACCCTTGCTGATTGAATTTGATTATTGATGATTCATTTGTTGATTTTGGTTTTCATATCGAGATGAATTTTATGAACCGAGTTAAGGTATATTCTGATGACATATTTGGCGAGGGCAATATAAAAGATAAAAGTCTACTTTGGTTATGGAATCTAGAGTTTATCGCAGCCATACTAAGCTGGCGTGGCGAAGACATAGAGCCTGGCTTTAGATATACTTATATTAGTTATGGAATTTAGAGTTCTTGCAGCCATACCAGTTGGCGTAGTAAGAATTCTAGATAAAATGATTATAGAAGTATATACCTCAGTCAAGGACCCTATAGTTTATCGTAGCTATGTTTACTGGCATGGCAAAGATTCTGGGTGACATGATTACAGACAGACATATACGATTATCATATTGTATCTTAAATTGTTTCTTAATATATTATCTCTATTTACGCACTCTTATTATCCTAGAAATCATTTTCGTCACCTTCCTCAGCTCAGGGAAAAGGGCATCCTTAATTTTCTCTAGGCCAATTCCTTATAGGGATCATTCTATTATTTCTGAGGTTCCTTGGATGGTGTGAGACTCATCTCACAGTATCAATATTTACATATGGATACATATTTAGTAGTGTATTTCATATTTTCTTATTTTTTTGAATGCTTTAATTTTTTTCCAAAATTGCAGGTTTTCTCCTTGACTGGCATACCGCCAGTATACCGTGTATACCGATAGCATACCGTCAGGACATATTTCTATATTTTAGATATTTTCGATATTTTTGTGAGTAGTGTTTAAGGTATTTTAGTAAATAATATTTAGATGTTTTCGTGAATAGTGTATATGCATCTTTTTACCCAATGGATATTTGGTTTTTTTTGGACGGCCACGATTGACATGGATCACCATCCAACGGTCAAGATTAATTCCCCCTTATATATATACTCTTTTACTTTTTCTCTCTTTCCTGTATTCATCCTTTCTTCCTTCCCTCTTCACTTTCATTCCTCTTCCTCAAGATGATAGGAAAGCTTGGCCTTGAGCTTTAGAGTGTGGTTTCGTACCCCTATTAGTTGTAGAGTGGAAGATTAGGCTTGGAGTTTAATCTAGGCAAGTACATCTTGCCAAATTCTTGAACCATATTGTTTTGTTGTTATTTTTATTTTCCATGGTATTAAATGCTTAGAATTGTCCTAAACTCATTTTGTCAAAAATACTTTCCTTGTGATTCTTGTCTATATATATGTTTCTAAATTTGGCTAGAACTAGGTTTGATTTTCTATTAAAATCTAATATTGAATTAGTAGAAAACTCGGTATTGAGAGTGATACTGGTGTTACCATAATGGATCTTGGTCACATATATTATATGAGGCCCTCACCTAGTTTGTATACCATTGATTTTGAGTTTGGTGGGAATCGGAACCCGTTTCGGTATTTCGAGAACCTATTTTTAGAGTATTTTGAGGTATTTATCTACCAAATATTTTAAATTATGAAAACTAATACTTCCATGTTGTAGAGAAATTTAATTCTATAGCAATTTTGACTTTTGAAATCGGAATTTCGATTTAAAATAAAGTTTTTATGGCCGAAACAAGTTTTGGCAAATTCTGGGATTTCATTGCTGTCCAAAAAATCAAAATTCCGACGGAATATCGATGTATACCGACGTTATACCGATTTTCTACCCAGAAATTTTTTTCTTTGGCCAAAATATCGTCGGTATACCGATTTTGGTTGTTTAGGCTGTTTTTGTCAGTTTTTGCTCGTTTCTGTCCATTTTTTATATTTTCTTCGATTGGAATGAATTTCTAACGTGATTAGATGTCCTTGTATACTTAGAGAATGATTGTACACCCTATATACACTTGACACTAGCTTATGTTCATACTGTTCTCTATACTCACTATGTATTGCTATGCCCTTCCAGATTTATTGTACTTCACAGTCTATGCCATGTCCAATACTTACTTGATAATGATCCATCGTGGTACACTCTTGTACATGTCTTTTCCTAACTTGCTTGATAGTGTTCTGTCATGGCGCACTTTTGATTCTAGTACAAGTCTAGCTCCTTGATAGTGGCTCGTCATAGCGCGCTTTGTCTTGATATTGTCATGTCTTGTTGTGGCTTGTTGTAGTGCACAATCTTGCTTGTCTTGTCTATTTTCATATGTCTCATGTCTAGGATGGATTCTGTGGAATTCCACACCCGAAATTCTAAATAAAAATGTTAGGAATTACATAGCTAGCTTGATTATCTAGATCATTGGGAGGTAAGACTTTTCCGGTTACTTGCACCCCTTGTTCCCGGTCTTATATATATCTACTAGGGATTTGGAGCTGTCATGATAAGCACTCTTCCAGCACACTGTCGAGTGGGGCACTTCCTTAGGACACACGTATCTTACTACAGTGTGTCTACTATACTTGTTATTCTTTTGGCTTGGATCATTCGGGTAGTTTACAGGGCAGGTAACTGGATCAGATTTTTCAAACTTGCATATGTTAGTAATTCGGATTGTGAAAACCCTAGTTAGCTAAAGTATTAAGCCGTACTCATTGTTTGGCCGTGATTGATGGATGGAGTCCATTCCTATTTAGTCTAGTCTAGTCTTGTTCTAGTTTATCTTATTTCAGTACCTAGCTTCCTGCTATTTTCTCACATGCTATCATTTCTGCTATAGTCTTGGTTTTACTATATGTCACGCATGCTTGTCCTTACCACTCGTCCCATATGCTTGGTTTCATCACATGCTACATACCCTGTATATTCACATATTCATATGACGTTTCCTTACATATTTCTAGTTTTCTTTTATATTCCTGTGGTACCTCTATATTATTCTTGTCCTGTATTTACTGCTTCTACTTTATAGTTGCTATGATTTGCATGCTTGTTTTAGTTCATAGTTTCGCTTCCTTTATGGTACTTGCTATTGGGGGTCTGACCCCACTGGTTTTGCATTGACCAGATTTAGTTGAGGAGCCCGAGGATCTTTCGGACCTTCCACTCGAATGGCGACCACCCGGAGCACCAGGGGGCTTGAGTGGGTGTTCTTTCTCTTACTCACTCTTTTCTGTACATATTCTTTTGAGGTGTTTAGCCATCGAGCGCGTGTTTAGCTCATGTTTTGGACTTGACTTTTAGCCTACTGTCCTAGACATGGTTTATATATTTCTAGACTGCAGTTAGAGCTGATCATGTATTACTTAGTCTTGCTAGTTCTTCATTTTGTATTACTAGCTTCATGATCATCTATATATTATAGTTTGGGACACTTTTCTGACTTATATGCCTGGTGATCATATCCTTATACATTTTTGCTTGACTGTGATTGAGATATCTAGGATTATGTGACCTAAGTTCGATTGTTGGTTTGTAGTAGTAACCCCCATCTATACAACTTATATGTTATTTCAGAGTACTGGAGTACTTTGGTATATGTAGCTGGCCTGGTCCGTCCCTACTTACCAGTATTCTGGTTCTGAAATGCGACATAGGTTTTATTGGTGGCCCTTGCAGGTGTGATTTAGCAGATATATGGGTGTTGCTGGTAGTTATCTCAGTCACAAATTCTTCTCCATTGATATCTTTTGTATTAATCTTTACCTTTGATATTTAACCTATATTTGCTTTGATCATTGAACTTTCCTGTTCCCTCAACCTGATCCTTGTGTCCTTAAACTTTCAGAGGCATTGTTCCTAGTCCTTCCGATCAACTTGTTCGGATACTAGCTATGGCGGGTCAGCTTCTGCCAGTTCTACCAGTTCGGGAGGCTCAGCCTCAACATTCGGGGGCAGTGTCTAGAGTAGACCAGAGGACAGAGTCACCAGTTTTGCCTATTCAGCCAGCAGTGCTATTTCAGCCTGAGCAGCCAGAGGGTGTTGTTAAATTACTGGTAGATGTTTTGAGAGGTTTTATGGTGTCGCAATAGCGTAAGAGCGATGTTCCCATCCATTCTGTCCAGACGGCTTTGGAGAAGGGTGGTGGTCCGGTCTACAATTCTGCGAGCAGCTTCAGGCATCTCCATCTCCATACTTCTATGGTACAGAGGATGCTATTGCGTCTGATGCATGGCTTCAGGATATTGGGGCCATTTTGGAGGCATCAAGGATTCCGGCTAGAAAGCGCATGGCAGTTGTCAAGTTACAGCTCTTGGATTTGGCCCACGATTGGTGGACGGCTCATGAGGTGTCTCTTATGGCGTCGATAGCTTAGGGCAGATTTTAGTGAGAGGTTTCAGACTCACTATTTTAATGCGGTGTCGCGTTATGATCTGAAGCAGAGGTTCGTTGGCTTGCGACAGATGAGCAGGACCGTCGACGGCTACTCGACGGAGTTTAGTAGGCTCAGTCAGTTTGCCCCTTCCTTAGTGGCAACCGAGTTGGATCGGGCGAGGAGGTTCCAGCAGGGACTTCATCTGGAGATCTGTCACGACCCACACCCTAGAGTAAGGGCACGAGACGTGGGTACGTCGAGCCTACGCCGCAGTGTCGGCGGTAGAACGCTGTCTAGGTCACAACATCTAGCAATATAACTCTAAACAGTTTATACTCCCCGAATGGGGGTGACATAGCAGTAAATAAATCCAATCACAACTAAGGAAGAGATAGCATGATATGATATAGAACTCAAGAAAATACAGATGATAAAATAGTCTAAGATAATATCCCAGCAAATACCCAGAGTACAAATCTCAGCTACTGAATATAAAAGAATATATACAACTCAGAATCTCTGAACAGAAATAAAGTCTAGCTAAACAGTCTCAAGACAACATAAAATAAGATAAGGCCTAACTAAGCTAGTCTAGGCAATAGGGGTAATGTCCTCAGCTAGAGCTGGGTCCTCCTGAGAGTCCAGCTCGCAAGTGTCGTCTAGGGCTGCCCTGTAGAAGGTATCCACATAGGCCTCCTCCTCGTCCTCTGTAATATTTTCAACTGATCCAGTCAGGACAGGAGCAAGCACAGTACATCTCAATAGTTCATATCAGGTTAGAAAATATAAACATGCAGTAGAGTAAGATACATGAAACTGAAAGAAAGTACATAATGTAAAAGAAGAGAACTGTATGTAAATAGCTGCTGTATATAGAGAACTAATAGTGGCGAGTGATGTAGAGTACATGATAGCACATGTGAACAGAACAAGATTTGTACATGATCTACACTACAGAGTTTCACATGATCTATACTACTATGGAATTGTTCACATGACTACTAGCACTCCCCCGTTTCCCCAATCAATACACAAGGATCTAAGCATGTTATGTTATTATACATGATATCACATGGGGGCCCATGAAAGGGTGCACATGATATTATACATGAGGGCTCCGTGAACATAAGAGTACATGATTCACAGGAGTATACATGTATGCTGAAAGCACAAGAGTACATGATGAAAGTGAAACGCACATGGACACAATGTACCCGATGCTCCCGAGGGGGATAACATCGCATGAAGAGATCCATATAGTACCAATCCGTGATAATGTCGTGACAAGCATCAAGTAAAGTATTCTAAAGCAGGAAAATAATTCTAAGCAGGATATAAAATGATCAGAGAATGTACTCGCCTGGTATCTGAGTGTCCAGGATGAAATGTACTGTCCGAGGAAGAGGTATCTGGCTCCTAATCAGAACAGCACAAGTCACAACAAGTCCAAAATGGTATAATGAAGTCCTACTATGCATTCTACATGATTCTAAGTCAATCTAAGCCAAAGTCAACTCTTGGTCAACTCTGGTCAACCCTAGAAGTCAAACTAGGTCAACCAAGTCAAACCTAAGTCAAACAAGTCTACACTAGTCTAGCAAGTCTATTCTAGGTCTAATAAAGATATACAAGACCATTCTAGACTTACTAGGCAACAGACACACACATAGGCCATAGGCTATATCATGCCTATAAGCCAACCTATAACACAAGACTATATGACATTATCTATATCTAAAATACTACACATATTGATATGTTATCTAATACAACTTAGAAATACACATTATCCTATAGGTATACCTACAATATACATATATTATATATATATATATATATATATATATATATATATATATATATATATATATATACATTACACAAACATACATATATAGGTATTCATGTATAATATATATGCATACATGTGGTATATAGGCTTAAATACCTAATACATATAGATATACATATAATATATATATACATACATATGCATTATTTACATACATAATACATATTATATATATAAATATATATACATGATATAATAGAGAGTGTATATGTGTGTGTGTGTAGAGAGTGAGTGAGGAATGTGTGTGTGTGTGTGTGTGTGTGTGTCATTGAGGAACCATGTGTGTGTGTGTAAAGAGTTAGGGATAGGAAGAGAGGAGTGAATATGAACATGTGAGGGAGAACATAAAACAGTGTATAGATACATAACATGTGTGTAGAGAGTGAATGAGGGACTGTCATACTAGACTGTGCAGGAAGAAATAGAAGGAAATCAATTCATGTATTAACATTCAGAAATTTGACTGAAAGGAAAGTAAATTAATGCATTCTAAATCCCAGTTAACTGAAATCTGAACCCAATTTCAATCCCTACATTCCCAACCCCATTTTGAATCCAATTATTCACCAAAAAACATAAAATTTGAAACCCAAGTAGATTACATATAGGAGAACCAATTTAGGAACTAAAACCAATCTGTTAACAGCATTAATTAGGTAAATCAACTGTCAAAATTCACTTTTGAAAACTGGAAATTCAGGAATTAATACACTGTTTTCAGAAATTTGGGTAAATGATAAATATGATTTGAAATCAAACTAAAATATGAAACTATGGGTTGGTAATTAAAATATACAGTATAGCATGTGTCATACTATGTGTTCGTGTCCAAACAAGAGGACACAAACGTGTCCAAACGATTCCAGACACAAAACAGTGCACACAGGCACTGTTCAGTGCACTGCATTGTGCACGTGTGCACGCTGTATCGTGCACACGACGCAGGACACAACTGTGTCTCGAGGTTATTAACCTAGGTTCACCTAGGATAGGTCCTCGTGTCTAGGTGTCTGCACTGAGTCCAAGTGTCCACGTGTCCGACTTACAACCGCGTATCAGTGACAATAAAAACCGACTGAACCTGTCATGTCCCGACCAGTTCAGAGCCTCGTGCTCACTCGACACGACACGGGGACACGTGAGACTTGACACACGTGGTGTCAGTCATTGCCCCTATAGTGTGTGTCGAGTTTTGCGTGTCCTATTGTTGTGTCCGAAGTATAAAAGCCCCCGAGTGGAAGGACACGTGTACTGCCTCATACACGCGCACGCACCCTCGTGTGCAAGTGTCGAATCCGACACGACACGGCACAGTGTCACTCCCAGACCAAAAGAAATCGATAAGCAACATCAAAAAGTAAATTCCTATTCATTTAGTTTCCTAAAAATCAATCAAAATGTCCATTGGGGCATTTCATCAAACATCTAGAGAATGGGACAGATACGTGTCCATTTAGGACACGAAACAGACATAAAACCTTGGTCTAGGCATACCTACAGTTAGGGTAGACATAGGACTTTCCAAATATGCAAGAAAATCAGAATTTATGGTGTAGATTGAAAGTTACCTCTATGTATCAAAATCCCCAAAAAGCTCTAAAGAGAGGTGTTCCTCTTGATAGTCAAACTTCTCCAAATTGGTTTGAATCTGAGAATAACATGTAATAACAGCAAGAACACTTCATTTAAAACCTATTGTAATTTGTTTGACGGAAAAAGGAGCTAAAATGGAATTTCTATGGATTTTAGAAGTTGAGAAAATACCTCTTTCTAAAGCTTGTTCTTCCTTAGAGGCTAGCCCTAATTTCTAGGAGGATATTTATAAGGTGGGAATCCCTAGGAAGGGTTAAGTGGCCGGCCATGTATGGGCTTGGGTTAGGGTTGCTAGTGGGTTGGGCTTAGTCATAAATCAATGTCTCAAAAATCACAAGTCATGACTTGTGATCAAAAGCTTTATATTATAATCTATATATTTCTAATTGATTCTAATAACTAGAGTATGGTTAATTTAACTTAACCTAGGGATCTCATAGTCTAACCAAGTCCAAACTCAACTAGGGTTAGGTTACAAAGTCAAAGCTAGTCAAAGTCAACCTAGTCAACCTTCATTCAAACAATTCCAAAATAATTTCTAAAAATTCCCATAAATTCAAATAAATTCTAATAAATTCAAATAACCCCAAAAATGACAAAAATTACCTCTAAACTAGAAATGTGGTAGTGACAAATCTACCCTCCTTAAAAGAATTTGTCCTCGAAATTGAAAGGCGAAATGCTAACTGATGAGAAGGATAGAGAGTATACCTCACGGTCCAAAAAGATATGGGTAACGCTCGCGCATCTCATCCTCCCGCTCCCAGGTAGACTCTCCTGGAGAATGGTTCTCCATGCGACGCATACCAAGGGTATCAGCTGGTTCCTCAGAACCTTCTTCCGTCGATCCAGAATCTCCACTGGCTGCTCTGGATAGCTAAGAGAAGGCCCAACCTCAATCTATGAATGATCGAGCACATGGCTAGGGTCAGCCACGTACCGTCTCAACTGTGATACATGGAATACGTTGTGGACCCCCACTAGTATAGGCGGCAAGTCTAGCCTGTATGCCATGTCACCGACTCTCCCGTTGATAACGAAAGGGCCGATGAAGCACGATGCTAAGCTTCCGTCTCCACCAAAATGTATCATACCACGAATCGGAGATATCCTCAAGAAAACCTGGTCTCCTGACCTAATCACAAGCAAGGTCTCAATTAATTATGATAAACAAATATGATCAAAATCATAAACAAACAAACCTAAATCTAATCCTACTATAATCTGTACCTCAAACTCCAACGGCCTCCGGTGGCTATCGGCCCAGTGCCGATGTCTGTCCTGCGCCACGTAAAGTCTTTCCCTGATGTGCTTCACCTTCTCGGCTGCGTCAACAACCATCTCTGGCCCCAATAAAGCTTGCTCACCAACATCATCCCAAGATAAGGGTGTACGACACCTACGCCCGTACAGAGCCTCGAAAGGTGACATCTCAATGCTGGCCTGGAAACTGTTATTGTAAGCAAACTCCACCAAATGAAGATGATCCTCCCAGGAACCTCCAAAGTCCAGGACGCACGTCCGCAGCATATCCTCAAGTGTCTAAATAGTCCTCTCTGACTGTCCGTCCGTCTGGGGGTGGTATGCAGTACTAAACTTGAGCTGAGTGCCTAAGCTGGTCTACAGACTCCTCCAGAAATGGAAAGTAAAGCGACTATCCCGATCTGAGATGATGCTGACCGGAACCCCATGAATCCTGACTATCTGCCGCATATACATCTCCGCCAGCCTCTCTGTAGACGTACCCACCTTGAATGGCAAGAAGTGGGCCGGCTTGGTCAACCTGTCAATGATGACCCAAATCGCGTCTTTTCCTCCTGGTGTGCGCGGTAATCCTGATACGAAATCCATAGTGATATGCTCCCATTTCCACTCGAGAATGGGCAGCGGCTGCAATAATCCACCGGGCCTCTGCCTCTCTGTCTTGACCTGCTGACAGACCAAGCACCTAGCCACGAAGCGAGCCACCTCCCGCTTCATCCCGGACCACCAAACATCCTCCCTCAGATCTCGGTACATCTTGTTGGCACCCGGGTGTATAGAGTACTGAGATCTGTGGGCCTCCTGTATAACCTGCTCCCTGAGCTCTCCGCTGGGCACACATAACCTGTAGCCGTGCCTCAAGGCACCATCCTCTGTAAGATAAAACTCGCTCTCCAGCAATCCTGCTCGAACCTGCTCTCGGAGACACCGCAGAGCAACGTCCTCAAACTATGCCGACTTGATCCTCTCCACCAAGTCTGACTGAATCTACATGCCCCACATCTGTATCTGCACTCTGGGCACGATCATCTCAATCCCAAGGCTCTCTAAGTCTGTAAGCAAATGCCGATCCATGGTCAAACACATGGTTGTCGGATACCTACTCAAGGCATCGACAACCACATTGGCCTTCCCTGGGTGATACAGAAGTAGGATGTCAAAGTCCGTCATCAACTCTAGCCATCTACGCTGCCTCATGTTCAACTCCTTCTGAGTGAGCATATACTTTAAGCTTTTGTGATCTGTAAAAATCTCTACCCTCTCTCCATACAGATAATGCTTCCACAACTTCAGAGCAAATATCACTGCTGCCAGCTCCAGGTCATGGGTAGGGTAGTCTTCTCATGGGGACATAATTGCCTGGAAGCATAGGCAATCACCTTCCCATGCTGCTGACAAGACGCAACCCAGCCCCTTCCCTGAAGCATCACTATAAATAGTGAATCTACCTGATCATGAAGGCAATGTCAGAATCAGAGCTGTCGTAAGCTGCTTCTTCAACTCATCAAAAGCTGCCTGACACTCCTCTGACCAAATATACTCAGCATCCTTCCGAGTCAACCGAGTCAACGGCTCTGCAACCCGGAAGAAATCCTGCACAAATCTCCGATAATATCCCGCCAGCCCTAGGAAACTCCTGATCTCTGTAACTGAAGTCGGCGCTGCCCATGCCTCAACTGCTACAATCTTCTTGGGGTCAACTGAGATACCATCTCCAGTCACCACATGTCCCAAGAAGTCCACCCGGTCCAAGAAGAACTCACACTTGGAGAGCTTCCGTAAAGCTGCTCCTTCCTGAGAATCTCCAGCACTATCCTCAAATGCTCCTCGTGCTCCTTCTCAGTCTTGGAATATATCAAGATGTCGTTAATGAATACCACCATAAACTGATCCAGGTACTGGTGGAATACCTTGTTCATAAGGTTCATAAATACTGCTGGTACATTGGTTAGCCCAAACGGTATAACCAAAAACTCAAACTGCCCGTACCGCGTCCTGAAAGCGGTCTTGGGAATATCCTTCCCCTTCACCTTCACCTGGTGATATCCCGACCTCAGATCAATCTTGGAAAATACCCGAGCTCCGCTCAACTGGTCAAAAAGATCGTCGATCCGCGACAGTGGGTATTTGTTCTTGATCGTGAGGTTGTTGAGTGCCCTATAGTCAATACACATCAGTACTGACCCATCCTTCTTCGGCACAAACAATACTGGTGCACCCCATGGCGATAAACTCGAGCGGATGAAGCTCTTGTCCTGTAGCTCATCCACCTGCTTCTTCAGCTCCACCAACTCACTATTGTTTACCCGATAGACATGCTGAGAGATGGGTTCTGCTCATGGAACCAAGTCTATCGAGAACGCAATGTCTCTGTCTGGTAGCAATCCTGGCAACTCTTCTGGAAAAACATCCATATACTCTGCTATCAAGGGGTGTGGAATCGTCTGCTCCTCAACCGAGACTCTACAGAAAACTTTGCTGCTCTGCTCCGCCTGACGTCTGGAGTACTCGAACTCTGGCTCCCCCGAAGCTCTGAAGAGAACTCTACCCCATCTGCAATCAATGCTGGCGTGGTGCCTGCTCAACCAATCCATGCCTAGTACTATATCGTAGTTCGGCAATGACATTACGAGCAGGCTCACCTCCAACTCACGGCCTTCCAAAACTACTCTCCGACCCTTACAAACATCACTCACGAGGATAGTGCTACCCCCGGTCGTGATCTTGTAATGTCCTAGACAACGATTCAGCTACGATATCGTGTCTAATCGCAAAAGATACAGATATGAAGCTTATACGAAGCACCGGAATCGAATAATGCAAAAGTTGGACTGGAGTCGAGAATGATCGAACCTGCAATCAGCTCTCCGATGGCCTCCGCATCCTCTGCTGCCATGGCGAATCCTCGCCCCTGCTGGCCTCTCCTGGCCTGCTGCTGGTGCTAGACGAACCTCTGCTGCTGTGTCTGCAGGGCTGGTCCCCTCTGCTGGCATGCAGCTGTCCTGGCTCCTCCTCCCTGGGCTGCTCGTCCCCTAGACCTAGCACAATCCCTCAGCTGGTAATCTGCCACTCTATAAAGAAGGTACTTCCCGAGCCTCTTCCTGCACTCGTTCCATCCATGCCCCGATTTCTTGCAGAAGGTGCAACTAACTGTCTGCTGCCTGGGTGCCTGATGCTGAAACTGCTGCTGGTGAACTGGCCTCTGCTGGATCGACTGCGGCTGGAACTGCCTCGGCTGCTGGTGCTGAAAGTGAGGCCTCTTGGCCTGGCCTCCGTTGCTGGCCCCCAACTGGGTCTCGCCCCCTCTTGAGCCCAAGCTCAAGATCATCCTCTGCCAATAAGGCTCCCATCAAGATCTTCTCGAATATGGCATCCTTGTTGCCCTTGGTCAAGGACTTGACCTCCTTGACTAGACCCTTCCTGGAACCTCTGGGCCTTCGCCGTCTCGTTCAAGCCCTCTACAAACCTGCCGAGGCGGCCGAACTCACCTGCGTACTCCTCCACTGAAAGGCTCCCCTGGACTAGGCTCTCGAACTCTGACTCCAAGGCTCTGAGTGCTGAATCTGGAAAGAACTTCTTCTTGAAGAAGCCCTTGAACTCTTCCCAAGTCTGTCCAGCTACCCCCATCCCTGGGGTCTGACTGATACCAGGTGTGAGCAAGATCTCGCATCCGGCTAGCTGCGACCTCAATCTGGAGATCTGCTGGTATCCGGGCCAGACAGGAAGATCTCCTCTACATGCTCGATCCACTCATCAGCATATAGTATCCCCTCTGTCCCAGAAAGTCTCTGGGGATCATCTTCTGGAACTGCTCTATCCCTGGTGTCCTCGGCTGATGGACCACTGGTCGAGCTGCGACCGTCGTAAGGGCCAGCTCCATGCCTCTGTCCTATCGAGCCTGCTGCCGGTCCATGAACTGCTGGAAGTATACAAATATCTGTGCCTGCATCCACGTATCCTGTAGGCAGGCGGCTGCTGGAAAGGCTCCTCTGCGATGACTAGGGTCCTGCCTCCGAGCTGGTGGAAGCATACCCCCTGCTGCTGCTGCCGAGGTCTCAATACGAGCAGAGGTGGCAGGAGCTGCAGTCCCCTAGGCCCTGCTGTACTGGCTGAGAGGTAGCAGTCCCCTCTATAGCATCCGTATGAATGGTACGCTGATGATCGAGTCTCTACCATCCTGAAGATAGACAAATAAGAGTATCAATTTCTGAGAAAGAAGCGATATAACAAAGGCGGACAATTTAAAATTCAAAAGGATCAGCTGACAATAAGGATTTAGATGGCAATAAAGAATTTTTTCCTAAAGTGATTGAGTACCTTAAAAATTAATGTCCTATATCCTACTGCAGACTGTAGTGATACTCTAATTCGAATACCACTACACTTCTAGTCTAGACCTGCATGGGCCACCACTAAAAATGTGTCACGACTCACACCCTAGAGTAAGGGCACGAGACGTTGGTACGTCCAGCCTACGCCGCAGTGTCGGCGGTAGAACGCCGTCCTAGGTCACAACATCTAGCAATATAACTCTAAACAGTTTATACTCCCCAAATGGGGGTGACATAGCAGTAAATAAACTTAATCACAACTAAGGAAGAGATAGCACGATATGATATAGAACTCAAGGAAATAAAGATGATAAAATAGTCTGAGATAATATCCCAGCAAATACCTAGAGTACAAATCTCAGCTACTGAATATGAAAGAATATATACAACTCAGAATCTCTGAACAGAAATAAAGTCTAACTAAACAGTCTCAAGACAACTTAAAATAAGATAAGGCCTAACTAAGCTAGTCTAGGCAATAGGGATAATGACCTCAGCTAGAGCTGGATCCTCCTGAGAGTCCAGCTCGCAAGTGTCGTCTAGGGCTGCCCCGTAGAAGGTATCTACACAGGCCTCCTCCCCGTCCTCTGTAATATTTTCAACAGGTCCAGTCAGGACAAGAGCGAGCACAGTACATCTCAACAGTTCATATCAGGTTAGAAAATATAAACATGCAGTAGAGTAAGATACATGAAACTGAAAGAAAGTACATGATGTAAAAGAAGAGAACTGTATGTAAATAGCTACTGTATATAGAGAACTAATAGTGGCTAGTGATGTAGAGTACAGGATAGCACATGTGAACAGAACAGATTTGTACATGATCTACACTACAGAGTTTCACACGATCTACACTACTATGGAATTGTTCACATGACTACTAGCACTCCCCCGTTTCCCCAATTAATACACAAGGATCTAAGCAGGTTATGTTATTATACATGATATCACATGGGGGCCCATGAAAGGGTGCACATGATATTATACATGAGGGCTCCGTGAACATGAGAGTACATGATTCACAGGAGTATACATGTATGGTGAAAGCACAGGAGTACATGATAAAAGTGAAACGCATATGACACAATGTACCCGATGCTCCCGAGGGGGATAACATCGTATGAAGAGATCCATATAGTACCAATCCGTGATAATGTCGTGACAGCATCAAGTAAAGTAATCTAAAGCAGGAAGACAATTCTAAGCAGGATATGAAATGATCAGAGAATGTACTCGCCTGGTATCTGAGTGTTCGGATGAAATGTACTATCCGAGGAGAGGTGTCTGGCTCCTAATCAGAACAGCACAAGTCACAACAAGTCCAAAATGGTATAATGAAGTCTACTATGCATTCTACATGATTCTAAGTCAATCTAAGCCAAAGTCAACTCTTGGTCAACTCTGGTCAACCCTAAAGTCAAACTAGGTCAACCAAGTCAAACCTAAGTCAAACAAGTCTACACTAGTCTAGCAAGTCTATTCTAGGTCTAATAAAGCTATACAAGACCATTCTAGACTTACTAGGCAACAAACACACACATAGGCCATAGGCTATATCATGCCTATAAGCCAACCTATAACACAAGACTATATGACATTATCTATATCTAAAATACTACACATATTGATATGTTATCTAACACAACTTAGAAATACACATTAGCCTATAGGTATACCTACAATATACATATTATATATATATATATATATATATATATATATATATATATATATATATATATATATATATATTTATACATATTTTATATATATATATATATATATATATATATATATATATATATATATATATATTATATATATATATAAATATATATATATATATATATATATATATATATATATATATATATATATATATATATATATATATATATATATATATATAATATATATATATAATATATATATATATATATATATACATTACACAAACATACATATATAGGTATTCATATATAATATATATGCATACATGTGGTATATAGGCTTAAATACCTAATACATATAGATATACATATAATATATATATACATACATATGCATTATTTATATGCATAATACATATTATATATATAAATATATATACATGATATAATAGAGAGTGTATATGTGTGTGTGTGTGTAGAGAGTGAGGAATGTGTGTGTGTGTGTGTGTGTGTGTGTGTGTGTGTGTGTCATTGAGGAACCATGTGTGTGTGTGTGTGTAAAGAGTTAGGGATAGGAAGAGAGGAGTGAATATACATGTGAGGGAGAACATAAAACAGTGTGTAGATACATAACATGTGTGTAGAGAGTGAATGAGGGACTGTCATACTAGACTGTACAGGAAGAAATAGAAGGAAATCAATTCATGTATTAACATTCATAAATTTGACTGAAAGGAAAGGAAATTAATGCATTCTAAATCCCAGTTAACTGAAATCTGAACCCAATTTCAGTCCCTACATTCCCAACCCCATTTTGAATCCAATTATTCACCAAACAACACAAAATTTGAAACCCAAGTAGATTACATATAGGAGAACCAATTTAGGAACTAAAACCAATCTGTTAACAGCATTAATTAGGCTAAATCAACTGTCAAAATCCAATTTTGAAAACTGGAAATTCAGGAATTAATACACTGTTTTCAGAAATTTGGGTAAATGATAAATATGATTTGAAATCAAACTAAAATATGAAACTATGGGTTGGTAATTAAAATATACAGTATACATGTGTCATACTATGTGTTTGTGTCCAAACAAGAGGACACAAACGTGTCCAAACGATTCCAGACACAAAACAGTGCACACATGCACTGATTCTAGTGCACTGCATCGTGCACGTTTGCACGCGTGTCGTGCACATGACACAGGACACAACGTGTCTCGAGATCGCTAACCTAGGTTCGCCTAGGATAGGTCCTCGTGTCTAGGTGTCTGCACTGAGTCCAAGTATCCACGTGTCCGACTTACAACCGCGTATCAGTGACAATAAAAACCGACTGAACCTGTCAGTCCCGACCAGTACAGAGCCTTGTGCTCACTCGACACGACACGGGGACACGTGAGACTTGACACACGTGGTGTCAGTCATTGCCCCATAGTGTGTGTCGAGTTTCCCGTGTCCTAGTGCTGTGTCCGAAGTACAAAAGCCCCCGAGTGGCAGGACACACGTACTGCCTCGTGCACGCACGCGCACCCGCTTGTGCAAGTGTCGAATCTAACATGACACGACACAGTGTCACTCCCAGACCAAAAGAAATCGATAAGCAACATCAAAAAGTAAATTCCTATTCATTTAGTTTCCTAAAAATCAATCGAAATGCCCATTGGGGCATTTCATCAAACACCTAGAGAATGGGACTGATACGTGTCCATTTAGGAAACGAAACGGACACAAAACCTATGTCTAGGCATACCTACAGTTAGGGTAGACCTAGAGCTTTCCAACTGTGCAAGAAAATCAGAATTTTATGGTGTAGATTGAAAGTTACCTCTATGTATCAAAATCCCCAAAAAGCTCTAAAGACAACTGTTCCTCTTGATAGTTAAACTTCTCCAAATTGGTTTGAATCTGAGAATAACATATAACAACAGCAAGAACACTTCATTTAAAACCTATTGTAATTTGTTTGAGGGAAAAAGGAGCTAAAATGGAATTTCTATGGATTTTAGAAGTTGAGAAAATACCTCTTTCTAAAGCTTGTTCTTCCTTAGAGGCTAGCCCTAATTTCTAGGAGGATATTTATATGGTGGGAATCCCTAGGAAGGGTTAAGTGGCCGGCCATGTATGGGCTTGGGTTAGGGTTGCTAGTGGGTTGGGCCTAGTCATAAATCAATGTCTCAAAAATCACAAGTCATGACTTGTGATCAAAAGCTTTCTATTATAATCTCTATATTTCTAATTGATTCTAATAACTAGAGTATGGTTAATTTAACTTAACCTAGGTTCTCATAGTCTAACCAAGTCCAAACTCAACTAGGGTTAGGTTACAAAGTCAAAGCTAGTCAAAGTCAATCTAGTCAACCTTCATTCAAACAATTCCAAAATAATTTCTAAAAATTCCCATAAATTCAAATAAATTCTAATAAATTCAAATAATCCCAAAAATAACAAAAATACTCTCAAACAATAAATGTGGTAGTGACAAGATCATACTGGCAGTTGAGCAGCATGAGCTCCAGACTTTTGATGCAGTGATGAGGACGGTGATGAGACATGAGTACACCTCGCAGAGGATCTTTGATAGAGTCGGAGGACAGAAGAGGCCTCACATTTAGAGGGGATCTTCTTTTCAGTCATCAGCACCGTCGCCAGCAGTTCAAGCTTGGACGATTGGATCTCCGAGGAGACCGGCTCCAGCAGCTTCCTTTCAACAGTCGTCTCAGCCGCGTCCTCAGTAGCAGAGGCGATCTTCCTCAGTTGGTTGTTCCCATTGCGGGAAGGGAGGGCATGTATTGTTACAGTAGCCGTAGGGTACATAGCTTGTGCCTAGCTTGTGGAGTACCGGACCACAAGATAGTAGCTTATCCCAGGAGGAGTTTAGCTGATTCAACATCCTTCAAGCCAGTAGTTCAGCAGTTAGGGCACCCATACTGGTTTAACAACAGCATGCCCATAGGCCATTACCGACATAGTCTCAGTAGTTCCAGCAGCAGAGGCCTCAGTAGTATGCTCAGGCTCAGGTTCAGAGGCAGAGAGGCAAACACCAGCAGAGGGGCCCAGTACCTAGAGGCCAGGGTCAGGCTTTTATACTTTCTATCGAGAAGGTGCTAGCAGCAGGGAAGGTGGTCATAGGTACCATTCTCGTTTACTCGCATTCAACTTCAGCTTTATTTGATTTTGGTGCTTTGTATTCGTTTATATGTACACGATTTGCGACATGTGTTGGTTTGGAGCCTGTTATTCCCCATTCCCAGAATGCATATTTTTATACATGTACTGCGTGAATGTATTTATTTAATATTTATCATGCATTTGTTCTGTGTTTAATTCCTTTAATTTTATGCTAATTATTTTTCTGTATTTTATTTTCTGCTCGTTTTGCTACTTACTTTATATTTTGTCGCTTGGCACCGACATTTTAGTCTGATAGTCTTGCACTTACTTTTACATAATTGTAACTAAGTCAGACTGCAGCTGATAACGATTGTGTATACCATGTTATATTATCTGGCTATATTTTGTAAAGCCAGATCTCAAGAACATTTTGAATGAGCGTTTGGGACGCCTTACTGCTTTATCTTACATGTTCTCTATTACTGCTTCTTGATTGAATGATTGAGACAATAGATGTTGAGTAACCCTAGTGAGACTTTTATGTAGCATGCACCCCCTCGTCTTTTAGACAACATTGATCGTATTATACGGTATTCATCTACCCGTAATACGTAGCTGACTGAGTCACTCCCCCGCTCTCTGGTATTCTGGTTCTGGGACATGACAAGGTTTTAGTGGTGGCCCATGCAGGTCTGATTTCAGACTTGTAGGGTGTTTTAATTTATAGGATGTCTTAATCACACATGTTTTCCCTTGATCTCATAATTCGTTACGTCCGACCCTTGTTTGACATTCCAGTATCCTTTGACTTTATTGATCTTTCCTGTCCAATCATTTGATTGCTCTCTTGTCCCTTTTCTGAGGGGTACCTCGTCCGTATTTGTCAGAGCTGGATAGCAACAACAAGGACAACAAGGGCAACATGAACAACATGACCATGTTGATCAGCAACAAAGGCCAGTACTACCTCAAGAGAACATCCAAGAAGAGGTGATAGTGGAACCAATAGCTGGACCACAGTATCTGGAGGTTCCAACACCACCAACAGTTTCTTCTACCCCTATGGCAGTAGACACACCAGCCCTTTTGGAAATCATAAGAGGGATGATGGCTACTCAGCAACATCAGATGTTGGCCCAGCAACACATGTACACTCAGCTACAAGAGCATAATGTATTGCTCAACCAGGGATTACAAACGGCTTTGGAAAGGGGAGTGAGGACTGACTCAGGGGCGTCAACCAGGTTCTGCAAGTACAACCCCCGTCGTTTCGAGGGCACGGAAGATGTCATTTCAGCAGATGCTTGGCTTAAGGACATCGAGGCTATTCTGACAGCGGCTAAGGTACCGATGGAAGAACGTGTGGATCAAGTAAAGCTGTTGCTTCTGGACCTCGCACGTGATTGGTGGAAATCAGAAGAAGTGGGCATCAGACGTCCTATAACTTGGGAGGATTTTACTGCAAGGTTCAAGACGAAGTACTATAGAGTTGTGGCACAGTTCGAGCTACAGCAGAAGTTTATCAACCTCAAGCAGGTCGGCAAGACAGTGGTTGCTTATGCAGTAGAGTTCTGCAGGTTGAGTAGGTTTGCCCTGGAGATGGTAGCAACGGAGAGCCACAGGGCTATAAGATTTCAGCAAGGATTCCATCTTGAACTCTTACAATTGATAGAGGGGTATAACTACCAGACTTTCGATGATGTATTAACGACAACTCGGAGGCATGAGATCACAATCCAGAGGATCACATCAAGGACTGGAGGTCAGAAGAGATCTCATAATCAGATTGAAGGAGGAGAGGGAGTGGCATCCCAGATAAGAACACCATCTACTGGCATTCGCATTTAGGATGTGGCGATACGAGGGCCAGCACCACCAACAAGGCAGCAGCAGCAGCAGCAAAGAAAGAACCAGCGACCTCCAGCGGGCTGCACCTATTGTGGGAATGTAGGGCACACTAGAGGTGTGTGTCAGGCATTGAACGGACAGTGTTTGATATGTGGAATTCCAGATCATCGGGTTTCCACCTCTACCATGATTTCGAGGTCGGAAGGACAAGCGGTAGCAGTAAGACCGCTGGTACAACTCTCGTTGATGCCACAGGCTCAGATGTTTCGACAGTATGGACCATTGATGCAGCAGCAACAACATATACCACCCCAGCATCACCAAGGTAGGGGCCAGCAGCAACCCCAGGCTAGGTCGCAGCATGGAAACCAATAAGGAGGCTGAGGGCAGGCATTCAATCTGTCCTTGGAAGAGGCTTTGGCATCGGAAGATGTTATAGAAGGTAACATTCTCATCGCCTCATATCCCGCAGTAGTATTGTTTGATTCGGGAGCATCCCACTCATTTATATCTGTATAATTTGCAACACGACTAGGAATGGAATTCGAGGCATTGCCAGGGAGGTTGAATATACTCACTGGTAATGGGTTCGTAGGAGTTAGTAGAGTTATTCTAGTGTGTAGAGTTGTAGTTTGCGGGTGTTCCTTATCCACCAGGTTGATAGAATTTCTTTTTAGAAATTTTGACGTTATCTTAGGCATGGACTGGCTGAAAGACAGTCATGCGATAATAGATTATCGTAGAGGGATTATATCTTTTAATATTCTAGGCATGAAGCGGTTCACCTTAGTTAGATCAGAGACATACCAGCATAAACAAGGAGTAGTGACGGCAATGGAAGAAGTTTTACTCCCAAAGGTAGTTGAAGAGTTTCTTGATGTATTTCCCGAAGAACTTCTAGGTCTACCACCGGTTAGGGATATTGAGTTCAGTATAGAATTGGCACCTAGAACTAAACCGATATCAGATCGAGTTTACAGAATGACAGATTCAGAGCAAGCCAAGGTGTATCAACACATAGAGGAACTGAAGGAGAAGAAGTTCATTCGAGTTAGAGAATCACCATGGGCAGCACCAGTGGTTCTTATAGGGAAGAATGATAGGTCATCAAGATTGTACATTGACAACAGAAAGCATAACGCGGCAACAGTAAAGAACAAGTACCTACTACCAAGGATCGACGACTTGTTTGATCAGTTGAGCAGAGCAAAGGTTTTCTCCAAGATAGATCTTCGATCAGGGTATCATCAAGTGAGAGTTCAAAAAGAGGATATTCCCAAGACGGCATTCAGGTCAAAGTACGGGCATTACGAATTCTTAGTAATACCGTTTGGTTTGACTAATGCTCCAGCAATATTTATGGATTTGATGAACCACATCTTTATGCCGTACTTAGATCAATTTGTCATTGTGTTCCTCGACGACATTCTTGTATACTCAGCTAGTGATGAAGAGTATGAAGATCACCTCAGGAAAGTGTTACAGGTTCTGAGAGAGAACCAGTTATACGCCAAGCTCAGCAAGTGTGAGTTTTGGACGGATCAAATTTTATTCTTGGGGCACATCATATCAGGGGCTGGAGTAGCAGTGGATCCTAAGAAAGTAGAAGCAGTAGAGAGTTGGCCAATACCTAAGACCGTAGCAGATGTGCGAAGTTTTTTAGGATTGACAGGATATTACAGAAGGTTCGTATCAGACTTTGCAAGACTCTCAGCACCCATGACCCGCTAGACACGGAAGGATGTGCCATTCTTTTGGTCGGTAGAGTGCCATGCATCATTTGAGAATTTGAAGCAGAAGTTGATCACGACACCTATTCTTATATTACCGTTGGACCCGTAGGTTTTACTGTATATTGTGATGCATCAGGAAAGGGACTTGGGTGTGTCCTAATGCAACATGGGAAGGTGATAGCGTATGCATCTAGGCAACTTTAAGACCACGAGAAGAATTATTCGACTCATGACTTGGAGTTGGCAGCAGTAGTATTTGCTTTGAAGCTATGGAGGCATTACTTGTACGATGATCGAGTGGACATGTACATAGACCACAAGAGTCTGAAGTACATCTTTACTCAGAAGGAACTGAACATGAGACAGAGAAGATGGTTAAAGTTGATCAAGGATTACGACGTAGAGCTTCAGTATCATCCAGACAAGGCTAATGTGGTAGCAGACGCTCTTAGAAGTAGAGGCGACGCATTTATGTTGACATCACAAAAATGCATTTTTGAAGATCTTCAAGAGATAGACATCGAGGTTATACTTCCTAGTGATATAGAAATTCTGGCAAGTCTACGAGTTCAATTCGACTTGGTAGACAAGATCAAGGTAGCTCAGGCACGGGACCCAAGGATTCAGAAGCTTAGGGCAAAATGTGAGTCAGAACTCAGAAAGGAGATAAAAATTTACGAAGATGGTACACTTAGGTTTGGATCACATCTTTGTGTGCCAAGTGGAGATATCAGACATAAGGTTATGACAGAAGCCCACAGTTCTCAGTATTCTATACAACCCGGAGGGACCAAAATGTACAAAGATATCAAGCAGCACTTCTGGTGGAACGGAATAAAGAGAAAGATAGCTAGATTCGTTTCTCGTTGCTTAATATATCAGCAAGTGAAGGCAGAACAACAGAGGCCAGCTGGATTATTACAACCGCTTCCTATTCCTGAATGGAAGTGGGAACATATCACCATGGATTTTGTGGCCGGTTTACCGAGATCCCCAAGTGGTAAGGATACTATTTGGGTGATAGTGGATCGGCTTACAAAGGTGGCACATTTTCTTTCTTTTAGAGTAGGGCAATCTACAGAAAAGTTGGCAAAGTTGTATATGCAGCTGATAGTCAGGCAGTATGGGGTCCCTGTCAGTATTGTATCGGATAGAGATACCCGTTTTACATCACATTTCTCGAAGAGTTTACATCATAGTCTGGGTACCAAGTTAAGATTTAGTACGGCTTACCACCCCCAAACGGACGGGCAATCAGAAAGAACAATTCAGACTTTAGAAGATATGTTGCGAGCTTGTACCCTAGATTTTGGAGGGTCTTGGAAGAGTCACCTGCACTTAGTCAAATTTTCGTACAACAACAGTTATCAAGCAAGTATCCAGATGGCACCATTCGAAGCACTATACGGCAAGAAGTGTAGGTCACCACTGGCATGGGATGATATCGGGGAGAGGAAGATGTTAGGCCCAGAGATGATTGTTCAGACGGTTGAAGTAGTTAAGGGGATTAGGGAGCGACTTTGAGTTGCGTAAGATCGGCATCGTCATTGGACAGACCAGCAACGTAGGCTGCTATAATTTTCTGTTGGGGACCACGTGTTCTTGAGGATCTCACCTACTCGTGGGGTCATTAGATTTGGCGTTCGCAGGAAGTTGAGTCCGCGATACGTAGTCCCATTTGCTATCCTTGATAGGGTAGGCGATATTGCTTATCGTTTATCCCTTCTACCTTCGTTAAGAGAGGTGCATGATGTGTTTCATGTATCTCAGTTGCGTAGGTATATATCGGACCCAAGCCATATCTTCGATCATTCTGAGCTAGTTGTTGGTACCAACCTGTCTTACGAGGAACAATCGGTGTCCATTTTGGACCGAAGGGAGAAGATACTCAAGAACCAAATAATTAGCCTTGTCCGTGTTGCTTGGGGTCATCACTCCTTAGGAGAGTCAACGTGGGAACATGAGGATGATATCCAATCACGATATCCGCACCTATTTGACTCACAAGGTATATTTTTTTTGTGTACCTTGATTGTCTTGATTCCTCATGCTTATCTTCTTATGAGTAGAAATTGCTTAATATCATAGAATTGATAAATATAGATATATTAATTGCTATTGATATTGTAAGATGACTGCTTGCTTGCTAAAATTGCTTGTACTTGGATTAGTTTAGTTCTGATGTTTCTATCCTGCTTGGATTTGAAATTCTGAGGACAGAATTTTTCTAAAGAGGGTAGAGATGTCACTCCCCGTTCCCAGAATGCATATTTTTATACGTATACTGCTTGAATGTATTTATTTAATATTTATCATGCATTTGTTCTGTATTTAGTTCCTTTAATTTTACGCTAATTATTTTTCTGTATTTTATTTTCTGCTCGTTTTGCTACTTACTTTATATTTTGTCGCTTGGCACCGACATGTTAGTCGGATACTCTTGCACTTACTTTTACATAATTGTAACTAAGTCAGACTGCAGCTGATAACGATTGTGTATACCTTGTTATATTATCTGGATATATTTTGTAAAGCCAGATCTCAAGAACATTTTAACTAAGCGTTTGGGACGCCTTACAGCTTTATCTTATATGTTCTATATTACTGCTTCTTGATTGAATGATTGAGACAATAGATATGAGTAACCCTAGTGAGACTTTCATGTAGTATGCACCCCTTCGTCTTTTAGACAGCATTGATCGTATTATACGGTATTCATCTACCCATAATACGTAGCTGGCTGAGTCACTCCCTCGCTCTCCAATATTCTGGTTCTGGGGCGTGACAGAGCCAGAGTCTTTACCTATAAGGTTGAATATACTTACTAGTAATAGTCTAGTAGGAGTAGACCGAGTCTATGTCTCATGTAGAGTCATAGTATATTGGAGGGAGTTTTCCGCTAGGCTAATAGAGTTTTCTATGGGTGATTATGATGTCGTCCTAGGTATGGATTGGTTGAGTGATCGACACACTACGATAGATTGCCATGCTGGCAAGGTTATCTTTCGTGTTCCGAATGAGGAGGAGTTCTCATTCTCTAGAGGCGTGGTGGAGACTTCACCGGTGGTCATGTGGATGGATGTAGCTGAGAAGGTGCAGTTGCCCAGAGTAGTTTATGAGTTTTCCGAGGTGTTTCCCGAGGAGCTTCCGGGTATGCCTCCAGTTCGGAAGATTGAGTATTATATTGATTTGGTTCCGGAAGTAAAGCCAATGTCAGCGAGAGTCTACAAGATGTCTCCTTCAGAGTTGTTGGTGCTGTATCAATCTATTGATGAGCTTAGGGCCAAGGGATTCATTCATCCCAGTGGATGGCCTTGGGGAGCTCTAATCCTTCTTGTGAAGAAGAAGGATAGTTCATCGCATATGGTCATTGACTATCGTCAACTTAACGTGGTGACCGTGAAGAATAAGTATCCCTTGCCCAGGATAGATGACTTGTTCGACCAGCTTAATGGAGCAGCTATGTTTTTGAAGATTGATTTGCGGTCTGGGTACCATCAACTCAGAGTCAGAGAGCTTGATATACCTAAGACAGCATTTAGATCTCGATATGGCCATTAGGAGTTCCTTGTTATGCCTTTTGGAGCGGCCAATGCGCCAGTGATCTTCATGGATCTCATGAATCGCATCTTCACAATCTACTTTGACCAGTTTGTGATAGTATTTATTAATGATATCTTGGTCTATAGTCGGACTGAGGTAGAGCACGAGTAGCATCTTTGTATGGTTCTTCAGATCTTCGGGACCATCAGCTTTACGTAAAGTTTAGCAAGTACAATTTCTGGCTCGATCTTGTCTCTTTTTGGGTCATATTTTTGTCGGACGTGGTGTTGAGGTGGACCCCAATAAGGTTGAGGCTATCGAGTGTTGGCCAGTACCTCGTATAGATTTTGATGTACGCAGCTTTCTGGGATTGGCAGGCTACTACAGACGGGTTGTGGCAGACTTTACTAGGATTTTCGTACCCTTGACACGGCTGACGTGTAAGGATGTGTGCTTTGAGTGGTCAGATGCTTGTCAAGTTTCTTTTGAGAAACTCAAGCAAAGTTTGATTTTACCTCCTATTCTGGCGTTACCCATCAGACCAGGGGGGTTCACAGTGTATTGTGATGCGTCAGGCCGAGGACTTGGTTGTCTCCTTATGTAGCACGGTCGAGTGATAGCTTATGCATCTCGACAGCTTCGGGACCATGAGAAGATATATCCGACACACGATCTTGAGTTGGCCGCGAATGTGTTTGCCCTCAAGCTCTGGAGGCATTATATATAAGGTAATCGAGTAGAGATTTTCACTGACCATAAGAGCTTGAGGTATGTGTTCACCCAGAGGGATCTGAACATGCGGCAGAGGAGGTGGCTTGAGTTACTGAAGTATTATGATTTGATCTTCAGTATCATCCCGAGAAGGCAAACGTCGTTGCAGATGCTTTGAACAGGAGACTCGGAGTCTATTTTTTGACAGATCAACGTCACCTTCGGAAGGATCTTCAGGAGATAGGCATTGAGATAGTGCTACCTGGTGAGGCAGCTATGATGACAAGCTTGCAGGTTCAGTCTACTATTATGGAAAAGATTAGAGCAGCTCAGCCAGAGGATGCCAAACTTCAGCGACTAAGAGCAGTGTGTGTGGCAGGGCGTAGCAGAGTTGTGCATCCATGAGGATGGGACCCTCCGGTTTGGGAGTCGTCTTTGTGTGTCGAGTGGAGATGTTCGACAGAAGATTATGTCGGAAGTCCACAGTTCTCAGTATTCTGTTTATCCAGGAGGGACAAAGATGTACCGTGATATTCGTCAGTATTTCTGGTAGAATGGTATGAAGAGGGAGATAGCTCGGTTTGACTCTCGATGCTTGGTTTGTCAGCAGGTCAAGGTTGAGCACCAGAGGCCAGCCGAACTTCTTCAGCCTTTACCAATTTCGAAGAGGAAGTGGGATTATATTACTATAGACATCGTGATTGGTCTTTCTAGAACCCCGAATAGTAGATATGCCATTTGGGTTATATTGGATCGAATCACGAAGGTCGCCCACTTCCAACATTTCAGAGTTGGTCAGTCTACCGAATAGTTGGCCGAGCTATACATGAGGTTGATTGTCAGATTGTAAGGGGTATTTGTTAGCATAGTCTCAGATCGGGATTCTAGATTTATTTCTTATTTTTGGTAGAGTGTATAGCAGAGTCTGTGTACCCATTTGAGTTTAAGTTCAACATAGCATCCTCAGACAGATGGTCAGTCGGAGCGTACGATTCAGACTTTGGAGGATAAGCTTTGATCGTGCACTCTTGACTTCAGTGGTTCATGGGAGGATCACTTACATTTGGTGGAGTTCTCTTACAACAACCCCTTCTAGGCAACCGTTCAGATGTCACCTTTCGACGCTTTATATGGTAGGAGATGTAGGTCACCCCTATTTTGGGATGATATTGGAGAGAGGCAGATTCTTGGTCCATAGATGATTGCTCAGTCAGTTGAAGTAGTCATGCGGGTCAAAGAGCATCTCAGAGTAGCTCAGGATCGACAGCGTCACTGGGAAGATCAGCATCAACGTCATCTTGAGTTCTCTATCGACGTCCACGTATTACTGCAAATTTTGCCTACCCGTGGAGTTATCAGGTTTGACGTACGAAGAAAGCTTAGTCCTAGATTTATTAGACCGTTCGATATTCTCGAGTGAATAGGAGATGTATCATATCGTCTTTCTCTTTCACCAGCGCTACATGAGGTACATGACGTATTTTACGTATCTCAATTGCGTCAGTATGTTCCAGATTCAAGCCATATCCAAGATCATTCTGAGCTGGTCATTGGTACCGACCTATCGTCTGAGAAGAGGCCCGTATCCATTTTGGACCGGAGGAAGAAGATTCTCAAGAATCGGACTATCCGATTAGTTCATGTTTCCAGGGATCATCACTCACCGGGTGAGTCGACTTGGGAGTGCGAGGATGATATCCGAGCTTGTTACTTGTATCTGTTTGACTTGTTAAGTATACTTATTCGTATATCTATGTTCTACCTTTTGTTTGAGTGTGATTGTAGGAATTTATGATGTTGTTTTTTTTCTGCGTGTTTAAATTGCTTTTACATTTCTTGTACATTACTCTAGATGGATTTCATGATTTATGAGTTTCCTATCTTGATCATGATAGCATATTTTCTTGGATTTCTCGCTTGCTTTTGATTTCCTTTTGGAAATTTCGAGGACAAAATTTTTCTAAGGAGGGGAGAGTTGTGAGACTCGTCTCACAGTATCGGTATTTATATACGGATACATATTTGGTAGTGTATTTCATATTTTCTTGGTTTTTGAAATGCTTTATAATTTTTCCAAAATTGTAGATTTTCTCCTTGACCGGCATACCACTAGTATACTGTTGTATACCGACGGCATACCATCCGAACATATTTTTTCACATTTGAGATATTTTTGATTTTCGATATTTTTACGAATAGTGTTTTCGATATTTTTGTGAATAGTATTTTAGATATTTTGATGAATAGTATTTAGATATTTTTGTGAATAGTGTAGATGCACCCTATTACCCAATGGATACTTGGTTTTCTTTGGACGACCACGATTGACTTAGATCTTGACATGGATCACCATCCAATGGTCAAGATTAATTCTTCCTTATATATATACTCTTTTACTTTCTCTCTCCTTCCTCTTTTCATTCTTTCTTCCTTCCCTCTTCACTCTTATTCCTCTTCCTCAAGAGCATAGAAAAGTTTGTCCTTGATGCCTAGAGTGTGGTTTCATACCCCTCTTGGTGGTGGAGTAGAATATTAAGCTTGGAGCTTAACTTAGGCAAGTACATCTTGCCAAATTCCTGAACCATATTATTTTGTTGTTATATTTGTTTTTCTTGGTATTAATGCCTAGAATTGTTCTAAACTCATTTTGTTAAAAATATTTTCCTTGTGATTCTCGTCTATATGCATGTTTCTAAATTTGGTTAGAATTAGGTTTAATTTTCTGTTAAAATCTAATATTGACTTAGTAGAAAACTCGGTATCGAGAGTGATACTGGTGTTACCATCATGGATCTTGGTTACATATGTTATATGAGGCCCTCACCTAGTTTGTATACCATTGATTTTGAGTATGGTGGAAATCAGAACCCGTTTTGGTATCCCGAGAACCTATTTTTGGAGTATTTTGATGTTTTAATCTATCAAATATTTTAATTTGTGAAAAATAGTACTTCCATATTGTACAAAATTTAATTATATGCGATTTTGACTTTTGAAAATCCAAATTTTGGTTTAAAATAAAGTTTCTTTTGACCGAAACAAGTTTTGGCAAATTCTGGGACTTCGTTGCTGCCCAAAAAATAGGAATTTCGACGGAATACCGATGTATATCGATGGTATACCAATTTTCTACCCAGAAACTTTTTGTCTTTGGCCAGAATATCGTCAGTATACCGTAGTATATCGCCGGTATACCAATTTTGGCTGTTTTAGGCTGTTTTTGTCTGTTTTTGCCCATTTTTGTCCGTTTTTGATATTTTTTTCGACTGTAATAAATTCTTAACATGATTAGATGCCCTTGTATACTTAGAGAATGATTGTATACCCTATATACACTTGACACTAGCTTATGTTCATATGTTCTCTATACTCACTAAGTATTGCTATGCCCTTCCAGATTTATTGTACTTCACAGTCTATGCCATGTCCATTACTTATTTGATAGTGAAGCATTGTGGTGCACTCTTGTACATGTATTTTTCTTGCTTGCTTGATAGTAGCCTGTTATGGTGCACTCTTGATTCTTAAACATGTCTAGCTCCTTGATTGTGGCTCATCGTAGTGCACTTTTGTCTTGATATTGTCATGTCTTATTGTGGCTTGTTGTAGTGCACAATCTTGCTTGTCTTGTCTATTCTCATATGTCTCATATCTAGCATGGATTCTGCAGAATGCCACACCCGAAATGCTAAATAAAAATGTTAGGAATTACATAACTAGCTTGATTATCTAGATCATTGGGAGGTGAGAATTTTCTAGTTACTTGCTCCCTTGTTCTCGGTCTTACATATATCTACTAAGGATTTGGAGCTATCTGTCATGATGATAACTCTTCCAGCACACCGTCGACTGGGACACTTCTTTAGGACAAATGTATCTTACTGCGGTGTGTCTGTTATACTTGTTTTCTTTTGGCTTGGATAATTCGGAAAGTCTACAGGGCAAGTAACTGGATCGAATTTCTCAAATTTGCATATGTTAGTAATTAGGATTATGACAACCCTAGTTAGCTAAAGTATTAAGGCGTACTCATTGTTTGGCTGTGATTGATGATAGAGTCCATTCTTGTTTAGTCTAGTCTACTCTTGTTACAGTTTATCTTATTTCTGTACCTAGCTTCCCGCTATTTTCTCACATGCTATCATTCTGCTACAGTCTTGGTTTTACTATATCTTTCGCATGCTTGTCCTTACTACTTGTCCTATATGCTCGATTTTATCACATGCTACATACCCTGTATATTCGCATGTTCACATGTTATTTCCTTACATATTTCTAGTTTTCTTTTATATTCCTGTGGTACCTTTATATTTTTCTTGTCCTGTATTTACTACTTTACTTTAGAGTTGCTATGATTTGTATGTTGGTTTTAGTTCACAGTTTTACTTCCTTTCTGGTACTTGATATTGGGGGTCTGACCCTACTGGTTTTGCATTAACCAGATTTAGTTGAGGAGCCTGAGGATCTTCTGGACCTCCCACTCGATGGTGACCACCCAGAGCACCAGGGGGCTCGAGTGGGTGTTCTTTCTCTTACCCACTCTTTTCTGTACATATTCTTTTGAGGTGTTTAGCCACCAAGCGCGTGTTTAGCTCGTGTTTTGGACTTGACTTTTAGCCTACTGTCCTAGACATGGTATGTATATTTCTAGACAGTAGCTAGAGCTGATCATGTATTACTTAGTCTTTCTAGTTCTTTATTTTGTATTACTAGCTTCATGATCATCTATATGTTATAGTTTGGGACGCTTTACTGACTTATATACCTGATGATCATATCCTTGTACATTTTTGCTTGACTGTGATTAAGATATCTAGTATCATGTGACCTAGGTTTGATTGTTGGTTTGTAGTATTAACCCCTATCTATACAACTTATACGTTATTTTGGAGTATTGGAGTACTTTGGTATACGTAGCTGGCATGGTCCGTCCCTACTTGCCAGTATTCTGGTTCTGGGGTATGACAGATGGAGTAGTAGCTTGGTAGCTTGTAGATAGGTTTATGTCTTAGGGTATCAGTGCTGGTTGTTAGGAGTATAGCTTGTAGGTTTGTGAGTGGTTCTTGGTTGAGCATGTGAGCTATAGGCAACAATCTAGAAATGACTCATAGTTTAGCACATTTCTAGAAAAAGTACTCTGAAAAGTGTCATATAGTTAGTATAGGTACCAATGGTAGAACGGAGAGTAGTATATCAGTTGTTATTCCCGGAGTTGGTATCGGTGTCATCATGCATATTTTATATGGATGTTGAGTGAACTAAGTAGCTAGGGAGTATCGTAAAAATTGTTCGAGCCTTACTATTCTATTTGTGCTTGACACTCGGCTGTGTCATGAGAAGGAGAATGTATATTCATGAATGGGTCAGTGAGCGTGCCATAGTAGAGTTGTACCCAAATATATAAGAGAATGTGACAGTATTGGAATGTGTGGTGCTAAGTAGTAGGACCTGTGATGGGTATATCACCCGACATTGAGGCAGAGAATATTAAGTGCATGAGTCGGGGACAGTTGTGGGTGATCTAATAAGAAAACTGGTGTCCAGAAGGATAGTAGTGTTGTGATGAGTTGTTGTGAGTATTAAGGAGTTAGTGCATATACAGTGTCAAGACTTGGATAGACACCATAGAGATAGTATTCTAGATAGATAAGGGTGTATCAATAGAGTGCATGGTTGCGGTGTATACTAGTGTTCATCACAAGAAGAATGATTAAGCAGTGTTAGGTGAATGAGGAAATAAGGCAGATCATAGAAGATAGTATCCTATAAGGTGTAGTATAGTATCCTGGATAGTGTGTGCCAGTGAGTCAAGTATGCCCATGGCCTAGAACCGTAGTATACCGCTGGTATTAGAAGTGGCAACCTATTGTAGATAGTTTTTCTGTTTATTATAATAATGACTAGTTTTCATAATTATGTTGAATGATAATTTATCTTATAACCCTTTGATGATTTCTTGTTTACATCCATCTTTCCAGTATGGCACCCATGACTAGAGCCCATCATCTGAGAGCAGCTGCAGTTCCGGACATGAATGAAGGCGTACTTCCACCTCATATTTCTCAGGAGGTAGTGACCCTTCCCGCTGACCAGGGGTAGTTGCACCTTCTATTGTAGAGGAGGTGGTAGAAGCCTTACCAGAGAGTCCTTCTCCACCTCCTGCCATTCTGGAAGTGGCTGCAGTTTCGTCTAAGACCGAGAGTCTTCCTTCACCTCCTCCTCTACCTCTTGGAGTGGTACCCCATACCATATTCTCAGGAGGCTTACCCGCCGGTGGGGCTCAGATATTTGGACTCCTCTGGGACGTGTTGGAGACACAGAGAGTTCAGATCGAGATCATAAGGGAATAGAGCCAGAGGATCCAGCAGCTGCGGGACCTAGTACATTCTTGAGGAGATCCTAGTCCTAAGAGAGTGAGGAGCAGTATCCACCCTCGGCCTTAGGAGTGCCCAAAACTTCAGCCTATTCTATACTTTCTAGTTTAGATTCCTGCTCAGTAGAGGCTAGTTGAGTGGGTGCCTACCTGTACCTACTGTAAGAAGCTTGGGCATGTATGAAATGACTGTAGGAAGAGGAAGGGGTTGTGCCTGTTTTGTGGGTCAGCTACACACCTGATATGAGATTGTCCTAGTACGCCTCTCCAAGCCAAAGCCCCGGCTCAATGAGGGATTTCCAGTCACTAGACCCGATTGGAGGTAAATAATTAACCTAGATTCTAGTATGTATTTTGAGATGTGTTGATGATGCACGAATAGGTTGTAGCCCTTATATGTATGATGTAACCTAGTACTAATTAGACAAGCTGATAATTAGGTTTGATAACAGAAAGGCCAATGCTATAGGAGGTAGATTAGCATGTTGTTTTGTTGTGTCCCTTCTTTCCTTTCCCCCACCATTGTTTGTGTATTTCTTGGTACCTTATGAATTGCTTTGTGCTATAGTATGGTTAGTGTAGTTAGTTGAGACCCCTAATTGATATTGCGTGTCATGACCAGTAATACCATAACCATGTATGTTTATTTCTTCCAATAGAATTGTAAGATTTAGGTAGGACCTTCTTGGACCATGATTGTTGGGGGCCTTGACCTAGAGAAGACTACAACCAACTTAAATTTCGAGGACAAAATTTTCTAAGGGGGATAGGATTTGCAACCACCTAGTTCCGGAAGAAGGGTATTTTTGTCATTTTACACATAATTAATATTGTGTTAATAGATATTTGTTTTCTCTAATAATTATTACATATGATTAGTGGACTAGCTCTCGGTTTAGACATAGTGGTTGGGTTGAACCAAATGAACCTATTAAACTAGTCATGACATAATTAGTTTTCCTTTAGTTAAGGATAGAATATTTCATTTATTAAATAGATCCCTTCCCTCATAATTAATCCTTCATGACAAATGGAGAGGGACACATTTGACATTTTAACATGACCCAAACCCTACTATAAGAGCCATGTTTTTATTAGGGTTACTCATTTCATTTGATCATTCATTAGCCTCATTCTTTCCCAAAATTTCTTCTTTCTAAATTTTTTCAAACTCTACCAAACCCTAATCAAATCCTTTCATTTCCAACCAACTACAATCTCCATGGAGATATAGGAGTTTGTAAGAGCAAGGAGGACATTGGGGAGAGCTTTGCTAGAAGGGGTGTGTCCGATTCAAGTCTCCTTGTATCAAATTCGGAGTTCTCCAAAGGAGGGACATACAAGTTGGGTAAATTTCTATTTTTCCACTATTTTATGGTTCGGGACACCATATGGACCCAAAGGAACCTTCTCATATGTGGACTTTACCTCTTAATGCTATATTTAGGTATTAAAAGCTTTCTTTTGGTAGATTTAGGTCTTTGTCACTAGTAGTGTTGATTTCTAGGCTTAATTTGTCATAGTTACGAAATTTGACACAAAGTGTTTGTGTAATGCCCCCAAGAGATTTTTGTGTCCTAATAGAATTGTGTTTGTGTCCTTGAGTCCTAGATGTGATACTAAAGATTTGTTTCATGATACATCATGGTAGGCATGGTCAATTTGCATGTGAATGTTGGATTGTACGTGTGTCTTTGGAATATTCATGGGCACATAGATAATGGTAAATGTAGGTTTTAGTGTGAGATCATGGGGAGGGCATGTATGTGTCAACCTAACCATATCTCATCTGCACAATTAGTACACAGATGTGGTGAGGCCATGGCATATGCAAGGGCCCCTAAAGGTCTGCTATTAGAATCAGTTAGAGGAAGAAAAATTGTAGGTGAGTGTGTACAGGGGAAACATGAAGCATAACAGCAACAATGGCTATGTACAAGTCAGAAGTTATGGGGGGAGGAACAAGTGCATTGCTTGACAGGTTTGGGAAAGACAATATTGAAATTTCTGTCTGCACAATCAGGTTGGAAGGACTGGAGTTAGAGGGAAGGGCTGGTTTTGGTTAGATGCAACTGTGCTGATAAATATGCACCGGTTAGATTTGAGGCTAAGAAAGTTGATGTTGGATAGAGGAAGATAAGGGCTCAGGGTCAGACACTTTAGGCCTTGACAGTGGATTGGGGTTCTTGTATTAGTAGGGAATAGGCAAGGACAGGTAAATAGGATGGGAAATAATAGCAGTAGCATGTAGGGATATTAACAATAGCAGCCATGTAAACCTTTGCACAAAGTGCCCATATGAGGAGTTAATAGTGAACAATGCATTGGGTCAGGCAAATGCCATTGTAGGTGTATATTGGGGGACCAATTCCATCAGTGCATTTGGTACACATGTATGGACTAAGGGAGGTCAAGCATAGGTAACCGCTATATAGGGAGTATTAGCAGGGGTGAATTGATAGGGTTAGACAGTTGGAAATTCTTAGTGAATATGAAACAGGTTGGGAGAATAAGAAGTGTTTAGAAGTAGGAGGTGGTAGGCAATTGATGCAGGGATGTTGAGGCGGGTAGTGACCTATGCACTAGGTACACGGGTATTGGGATTCAATTGATACAAAAATTTAATCCTACCTATTAATTTGTGCACACTGTACACATATTTGGTGAGCAAACCTGCTGGCAATATAGGCCAAGAGGCCACTGCAGGCGAGGGAGATTTGAAGGAGAAACAGGCTTTTGTCTGTGTAAATAGAATATAGGAGGTAAGGGGAAAGACTAACCCCTTGTGTAGTGTCCAGGCTTTATAAGTGTGAGTATTATTTTGCATGTGTCAAGTGAGAGAGGAATATGTATCAGTCATTAGTCATATAGTTTTTATGTATCAATTATTTAAGGAAAACATGGCAGTAGAGAGTTTTGTGTCAGTCATGCAGAAATATAAGCAGGGTAATAGGCTACTGCCTATTCGCAGGGAAGTATCAGTAGCAGCATCTTCTGCTATTGGCAGCTCTTTCCAATTAAAAGCACTGCAGCAGCATAATGAAGAAGGGGCCCGGGTTTAGCCAATTGTAGTAATAGTCAAATGGAGTAGTGATTGTCATACCCCGCTCCCGTAGGAGCGATCGTCCTCGCTAAGACGTGATGCCGTACGAGCCTAGATTGTGCTCGTGCAAGGCGGATGTAACACCCAGTTTTCCAAATGAGGGTAATTTTGAAATTTTGTAATTTTGATTAATCGATAATAAGATTTAACTCATGTTGTGATTTTTGGTAATTTTTTTTAATCAATTTAAAACTATTTAAAATGTTGAATTGTGATTTTGATAGTTAACTAGTTAATCCCTAGTTTTGCTAAGCTTAGAGACTAACCATGACCATGGGGACCTAACCATGTGATTAGAATGACTATTTACAACTTTTTAGGCTAAGGGTATTTTGGTCATTTTGTGACTTTTGAATTATTTAGGATTTGGTTAATTGGTAAATTTTAGATTATTTTAATAATATTTAAATTGATGTATTATAATTTTGGTCATTTTTTATATTTTAATATTTTAATATTTTGGAAATTTTTTATATTTTTAATATTGTTTTTATTGGATTTGTTTAGTTGGGTTTGAGTTTCGTCTCGTTCCGACTTGTATTTTGACCCGGGTAGCTTGAACTCTAGATAGGACCCAATATTAAGTTAAGCATGGCTCACAAGACCCAACATTAAGTTAGTTAATTAAACTAATTTTTATCATGTTATATGGTTAAGTTAGAGACTCAAAACTAGATCATTTTGACCCCAAACTTGAACCTAGTATAGACTTAACCATATGAGACTAGAGAGGGGCAATTAGGATATTTTCCATTAGCCCTAATGGACTCTTTATGATAGCCACCTTTAGGGAAGAATGATTCATTTCAATCATTACAATCTTGCCTCTTTTATTTTTCTTTTGTTCTTCCCCAATTTTAGAGAGCCTTCCCATTGATTTGATCTCCAAATCAAATCATTCCTTCACCAAATCTTCCCTCAATCGTTCCCATTCTCCAAGGGAAGGGTGCTACCAAGGATTGGAAGAGGAGTGCAAGGAGGAGTGTCCACTTTGAGGGATCTTCGTATCGGAGCCGTGTCCTAAAGGATTTCATTGGGATTCCACTCCCAATAGGTAAAATCCATTCTCTAAATCGATTTCCTTTGCATATAAATTAGTTTTGAATCCATAGGATCCATCCTCATGCATGTGTTCCATTTAGATTCAAATTTGAGGCCATTTGGAGCTCTCTTGAGGATTTTAGGTATGTGTCTTGTGTTCTACTTGATAGATCCCAAATTAGGACACCCCATGTGTATGTATGTATGATAATAGTTTAAATAGATATTTAAATTCGGTTTTAGAATGGTTAGAGAGTGGATTGATCTTAGTTAGGATGGTTAGAATGAGTTTTATTTGGATACCTATGTTGGTATCCAAGTATCTTGGTCAACCCAAATTCGTCATAATATTCATCCACGTTTTTATTAACCAAAACAACTTAGAAATGTCATAACTTTTAGCTTAGAACTCCGATTTATCTTCCGTTTTTTTAAAAGAACCGTATCAAAGTTAGCTTTCCAAATATATATTTTAATAAGCAAATTCATTCTGAAACTTTTTGTAAAATTATTTTAGTGTCAGCTGTACGAAAGACGAACGCGTTTCAGTGTTTTTGCGATTTTGGGAGCTTCCGGATACGAAAATGCGATCGAAAAGCTAACACAAAGGACTACGACATAATTTAATCCTAGAATTTAGTGAATGCCTAATTGGTATAGTATTGGTTTTAAGTAGAAGAGTGACTATACGATATATGCATTTTGTGTAACCTATGAGCCTATGTAGTATGGATATTAAATGAATATTGAGTATGTAATGCATGATATGTTAGATGAATGAAATGATATATATATGATATATATTCTCTTTACATTAATGTATATATATGGTTGAATGCAAGCATGTAGGAATGCAATTAATATAATGCATATAAGCAATGCATGAATGAAAGAATGATATACAATGTATGCATGAAAGTATATAATGAATGCTAGAAATGAATGCAAGATATATATGTAATGAAAGATATGAATGCATGATGTATAAATATTGTAATACAATATATAATGATAACATGTATGGTAATGTAGAGTATATGATGCAAGTATGAATGAATGGAGGAAATACATATATAGGTAATATAGAATATAATATATGAATGCAAGCATACAAGATAATGTATTGTATCCATATATAATGTATTCAACTTAAAGATAATGTAATATATGAAAGGAATGAATGATAATATATAACATGATATGTAAGGTAATGCAAGGTATGAAATATATGATGTGTGCATGTTTGTATGTCTCTATGTTAATGTATGAAATGATATGAATATACAATGTATGCATATGTATAAAACATGTAGGTAATGCATAGATGCATGAATGAAATGAATGTTTGCAATATATTAATATAAATACAAGTATCTAATATGCATGAATGTAAGTATAATATAATACAAGTATACATGTATGTATCATGTAAATGTAATATACATGATATGTATGTATGCATGTATACAAGGTAAGTAAGTATGTATGTATGTATTTCTATAAACTGAGTTAACCTATAACCTTTTACACACATGCATTCATACACCCTTGACATCATGTATCCCATGTCACATACACCTACCTATCACTAAATTTTAGAACATTAACACATATCCTTTCACACACATGCCAAACACACACATACTCACTTACTCTTTTACCTCTCTTTCTCTCTCTATATATATATGTATGTGCCTATATATAGCTTTCCTATATATATCTATGTATATGAATATGTAAATAGTGATGCATATATATATGTAGGATGTACATATAGGTAGCCTATATGTTATGAGTGTACTACAATATATTAGATATATATATTGTTATGTGTATATGTATTTGTGGTTTAGCTTAGGTATGATATAGCATATAGCCTAGGGCTCTTAGCCTATGGTGTGTCTGTTTGCCTAGTGAGAGTTTAGTTAAACTTGTTTAGTCTTGATTAGGCCTAGAATAGAATAGTTAGACTAGTATAGACTTGTTTGGTTTAGGTTTGACCTAGTTGACCTAGTTTGACTAGTATAGTTGACCAAAGGTTGACTTTAGCCTAGATTGACCCCAAACTTCATGTAGATGCATTGTAGCAGTCTATTTCCTTATTTTAGACTTGTTGTGACTTGTACTGTTCTATAGGAGACAAATACCACTCCTCGGATAGTATATTCTCTACGGACATTCAGGATACTAGGCGAGTACATTCTCTGATCATTTTATATCCTGCTTAGAATTATTTTTCTGATTTAAATTACTTTACTTGATGCTGTCACGTTGGTCACACGGATTAGTACTATATGGATCCCTTCTTGAGATGTTATCCCCTCAGGGAGCATCAGATACTTCATGTTCTGTGCGTTTCACTTACATGGCGTATTACTATGCTTCATTGGTTCATTGAATCACTTGTGACATGTACCCTCATGATCACAGAGACTTTCTTGAATCCTCTCATTTATTGGGCTTCCTAGAATCTCTATTTATGGGACTATCATGTACCAACCTTCGGGGGCCGTTGCATGAATCATAACATAACCTGGCTGGATCCTTGTGTATTGATTGGGATACGGGGGAGTAGAAGTGGACATATGAATCATATCCAAGTAGTATCTCATCAGAATCATTCTGTAGTGTCTCATCAAAATCATCCTATGCCATTTATATGTCTATATTGTACTCTGACTCACTAGCCACTGTTAGTTCTCTATTATAGTAGATATTTCTATTGCAGTTCTCTCTCTGTTTACATACTGTATTTCTTTCAGTACCTGTATCTTACTTTACTGTATGATCATATTTTCTAATCTGCTATGAACTGTTGAGATGTATTGTGCACGCTCCTGTCCTGACTGGACCTATTGATAAATTTTACAGATAGCCTAGAAATTGCCTGCTAGCCTAGAGGAGACACAGTAGAGGTTGTATAGATAGCTAGGGTTTTGCTTATAGCTTATTTCCAGTTGTCTTGAGTTGTATTTATGGATTACTGTATTTGAGATTTGAGATATTTTCTGGATTGTGTATCTTAGAAACTTAGACTTCTATCTGATGTATCTCTCTGTGGATTTCATGTTTTATCTATCTTCCACTATGCTCTAGCTTAGATGTGATTGAGTTTACATTCTGCTATGTCACCCCCATTCGGGGAGTATAAACTGCTTAGCATTATATTGTTAGATGTTGTGACCTAGGGCAGCGTTCTACCGCCGACACTGCGACGTAGGTTGGACGTACACACTTCTCGTGCCCTTACTCTAGGGTGTGGGTCGTGACAGCGGATTCCATAACGGCCGATTACAGTGGCTGCGACGGAGTCGTCGTACAGAAGTCCCAAGCAGAAACATTAAACATGTAGCAGAATTTAGAAGCAAAACACAAGTTATTCAGAAGTACTTTTTATTGATATTAAATAATAAGATTACAATAGGACGCAAGGCCATGATTACAAGTCTCTCAAACTCAGTTTCACTCATTTTATAAGTAACTCTGCTCTCTCTCTCATCTCTCGATACAAAGCTTGAGCCAACGGAAGTTTCGGAAGGCAATGTCCAAACATTATGTCCCGTATAAGTCTTGACTCCATACGACCGTACGCTTTAAATCACCAAGGAACTCCGTGTCTCGACGCATCCAAGTGAGCTCTACGCCACGAGCTTCTACCTGTGCATGCACATAAAAACTGTGTGGGTGTCTTTACTCAACTGTATTGGTGGAGTGAGCTCCTCGTCCACCCATACAAAACTGGCACGTTCATTTACTTTGTGCAGCTTAATCCCTTTTTGATTGTCTTTCTAGTCTTGCCTTATGATTAATTTTAGGACAAAGACGTCTTGGCCTATACTTGGCAACGCAACGATAGGGTCGTGCTATACTCTATTCGTGACTTCAATGTATCCGAGGCAGTGCCTCGCCGAGTAGAAACATATGCAACTCGACCGTGCCAAGACATCCACTTGTTCCATGTGCCTCTAGACCATTCTCGTGCCAACGACGTTAAGGGGATGACTCATGCTGGTTGTGTCAATAGACTTGCTTATGCCTTAAGATCGAGGCCGTGCCTTCCAAGGATCAACCAGACTTAACCTACTTGCCTTACGGCTCTTCCTGACTTAACCCGAGACGAGGCCACATTTATACCAAAGCACGTATCCTTGCTATAGACAAACTCTTAGGCTTTAGAATGGTGTTGCAACCGTGCACACCCAAACCTGTGCCAATTCAAGGTTAGCGCTTGCTATAAGCATAACTTGTTAACCCAACTTGTAACCTGCTAGTACTCGATACAATCCAAATACATAAGCACGGATAGCCGCTCTTGCCGACACATCTTTATGAGTGGTCACTAGCAATGTCAAGCTATCCTGGATCTTTTGCATACGGTGACCATTCGCGTGGCATGGTACGAGCTCCCGCCGAATGACCCGCAGCCTATATTGTAATGGTTCACATAAATCGAGTTGTACCGTTGATGAAGGCCGTACAATATCTGTAATTCCTCCTAGGATGACATGAACTCGGCGCCCCAGGATCGCTCGAGTAATTTATCCTTGCGCGCAAGTTGGCCAATGACCATGCAAGACTCAACTCGATCTACCAAGTCCTTCCTTATTCATGACCATACTTTTCAACTTTCTATCGAGACTCCCAAGTAGCGGAACTGATCTCGTGTGATTCCTTATCGAGACTCCCAAGTAGCGGGACCGATCTTGTGAACTCCCTTATCGAGACTCCCAAGTAGCGGGACCGATCTCGTGTACGAGACTTATCGAGACTTAGCGAGACTCCCAAGTAGCGGGACTGATCTCGTGTACGAGACTTATAGAGACTTAGCGAGACTCCCAAGTAGCGGGACCGATCTCGTGAACGAGACTTATCGAGACTTCCAAGTCGTGGGACCGATCTTGGCGACAACCAGTCGCGTAGACTTTCTTTGTCCGCGGCATGCTTTTCACCAAACCAACTGTGGCTCATGCCTTAGACAGACCTTGTTCTCTAGGCGACGCTATCGCTCAAGTTACATACTTTATATGACGAGCCTATTTCTCGTGGGACTATGTGACTTGGCAACTGCAGGAAATAGGGAATAGTGCTAAAAATGGCTTAGATCGACCGACATAACTTTGTCTAACTTAATTGTGCAACGAATTATCGAGCAAAGGCTGTGTCAAGCTTCGTATCAAGAGAATGTACCGTGCACACGTTCGACTTGAACAACCAAGTTATTTGGGTACCTAGACTTAAGCTACAAGTCGTGCAATATGACTTAAACTACGGGACATGCGAAGGCTATGCCAAGCCTTGGATGACGGGACCGTGCATGCTTTATCAACCATTCACGTAGGCGATGCCTGTGACTTAGGTTAATTCGAGCGTTATGACAACTTAGCAACGTAGGCCAACTTCCTTCACCCAAGCTACGAGATGAAGTACCGAGTGTCATTTGAAAGCACGTTGAGCCGACTTCTAAGAAGACCGTGGGACCTTTTTTCATGTTCTGACACATTCCGACCCATAGGGATTATTCCCTTAGCTATGTGGATGCGTCTCTTTTATTATTAAGCCTAACTTGTGCAAGTTGAAAACATGCGAGTTATTATGTGAAGGCTAAGATGAGACAAGTTCATCGAAACTACCCCACCTGAGCGAGGAGTCGCCTCGACCGAGCTAGTCTTCGAGCAGCCGTTGCAAGGCTAAGTTCGAACGCCGTCGGCGTTTCGATTCCTCCGATTGCCTGAGCGGGACGGGACACTACATCATAAACCACTCAGAAAAAGTTTTATCCTTGAAACTAACTGAGTATTTACTTATGGACCACTTTGATCCAAGGACTTTCGTACACACTCCGCCTATGCGTTTCTTCAATTCGAGCCACGCTCGCACTACTATCAATCATTCCCTTTAACACGATCTCAAATCCTCGACACTTTTTCATTCCTCAAGTCTCATTTGAATTCAACGTATCACTTGTTTGGATCATGCACGCATTCCAGGTGTCCCTAAAATACATGCATTTCAGCCAAGCCATATGATAGAGATTTCGTCATTCTCACTCGAGTCGCATCGTGCACATATTCAGGCATTCCTAAAATATATGCATGTCAGCCGAATCTCGTGAGGGGTATTCCTATATTCTTGATTCACTCTATCCATCCATACCAATCCTCGAGATCAATCTTTCGAAGGCTAACTTCTTGAAACGGGGACGTCTCGCCTAACCGCTAAGCCATTTCTCAAGGCTAAGTCAACGTCAGGATTGGAATCATAGTTCTCCAACAATAATACCAACACTGATCCCAATCCTAGGGTCAAACCAAATTGATAGTACAGGGTTTTCTACCCAAGCTTGCGTCACTCAGATTTCTAAACATCGAGCATGATCACCAAATTAGCATCAAGGCATTCGTTACGCAAATTCGAATCCGTTCAAATCACTACTTCTAACCAATTCATGTATTCGATCACGAGGTCGTCTAGCACAACAATTTGTCATGTCCCAATCTCACGCAAGTTCAATTATCTACATTGGACATAAATCATCATGCCATGTTCTCGCAGGATAATCATCCTTATTGGAGCGTAACTCTTGCTTGAGTCTAGACTAATTCATTTTCAATACGCGGATTGGACCTACTCAATCCTCAAGTTCAATCGTCAAGCACACTGAGTCATTCTCGAGTCCACCTTCGTGTCAACCCACAAGTCAAAGCAATCAAATTGCCATGCCATGCAAGTTCGATCACCCCCGCTGTATGAATTACCATACCAGCGGTCACGCGGAGTGATCGTCCTAATCGGTGTGACGCATGTACGAGACTGGAGTTACGCTCGCATAAGAAAAGAACGTCAACGTTGTGGTTATCGTCAAAATAATCCAAACATTTCATTTTCATCCAAGCCAAGATCTCAGTTCGATAGTCTGTTTGTCATTCGTTCAACTAGAAAATCCTTGAGCCAAGTCTATCTTTTCCTTCAATACCCCGAGTATAGCATCCATCGGAACACTAACATTTTATACGATCATCATTCTTCGAATCAGAGTACCCCCGAGTTATCGTACATCGATCTTTGATACGCTTCAATACCATCGATGATGTACGTAACCTGACGATCTTCCTTTGCAACGAACTCTGAGTCGTACAACTGATGCTATTGTCCAAATTTGATATACCATAATTCCATTCGACCAATTCCAAAATTATAAGTGCGATCCTCTAGGTTTCCTCGATCAAGGCATTCATTTTTATTCATCGTTCTGAATCCTGATTCAATATCGTTTCCAAACTCGCGTTGCCCATTCACAAGTTGTTCGAGCGACATCTCGTTTGGGACATTCGAAGTCACGACCAACTAAGCGTGACGCATTCTAAGGCTTTGCGCGATCGCATCGCCTCGCCGATATACTCGTTGTTATCCTTAATCCTTAATTTTGCTCGAATGATTTCCAAGACGGACCATACACCACTCAGGATTCGAGCCATCTGATTTAGTCTACAATCACGTTCGTATTATTCGCTAAAATATCTTTCAGATTTGTTCGACAAATCTCTAGTGTAATCACTCACGTCGTCTCGACATACTAAGTCGTTCGCACTATTCCTTAAAATCTAAACCAATCTTCCGGGTACACCTAAGAGTTAGTTCGGTAGCATTTCTATTGATATACACACTAAGTATATTTCCGTTCCCGATCGAGCGATACTTGATATCGCTGGCAATTCATTTGCACCATAAAGCCAAGGTGCACGACACTCGGCACAACTTAGCCAAAAGCCCGTGTGCATAGCCATCCCGTACGGACTATAATCTTGATTTTGTATAGACATTTGCTAATGTCGACGTAGGACTATTTTGGCACGCACGTGACTTGCTAACTTTAGCATGTGTTTTCGATCAACTCAAGTTTGACACCGTTCGGCACAAAGGCCATCGCCTACCGATGCGTTCGATTGAACACTTGTACGAGCTTTTAAAAATATTTAGACTTATTGTATGGATTTGCCACGGGACATTTGAGAGAGGGCACACACTTCTTTACAACGACGAGATTCTAAAACTGAGAGATTCGACTTGAAGTCCATGGACGTAAAGCCGTGCTCTGATACCATTCTGTCACGCCTCACTCCCGTAGGAGAAATCGTCCTCGCTAAGGTATGATGCCGTACGAGCCCAGATTACGCTCGTGCAAGGCGGGTTCCATAACGGCCGATTACAGCGGCGGCAACGGGGTCATCGCACAAAAGTCCCAAGCAGAAACATTGAACATGCAGCAAAATTTGGAAGTAAAATACAAGTTATTCAGAAGTGCTCTTTATTGATATTAAACAATAAGATTATAATATAGCGCAAGGCCATGATTACAAGTCTCTCAAGCTTATTTTTCTCTCATTTTACAAGTCACTCTGCTCTCTCTCTCTCTCTCTCTCTTATCTCTCGATACAAAGCTTGAGCCAGCGGAAGCTTCGGAAGACAATGTCTACATTATGTCTCGTATAAGTCTTGACTCCACGTGACCGTACGCATCGAATCGCCAAGGAACTCCGTGTCTCGGCCCATCCAAGCGAGCTCCGTGCCACGAACTTCTACCTATGCCTATACATGAAAATTGGGTAGGTGTCAGTACTTAACTGTACTGGTGGAGTGAGCTCCTCGCCCACCCATACAAAATCGACACGTTCATTTACTTTGTGCAGCTTAATTCCTTTTTGATTGTCTTTCTAGTCTTGCCTTAGGATTAATTTTAGGACAAAGTCATCTTGGCCTATACTTGGCAACGCAACGACATGGTCGTGCTATACTCTATTTGTGACTTTAATGTATCCGAGGCAGTGCCTCGCCGAGTAGAAACATATGCAACTCGACCGTGCCAAGACTTCCACTTGTTCCATGTGCCTCTAGACCATTTTCGTGCCAACGATTCTCGTGCCAACGACGTCAAAGGGACGACTCATGCTGGTCGTGCAAATAGACTTGCTCATGCCTTAAGATCGAGGCCGTGCCTCCCAAGGATCAACCCGACTTAACCTACTTGTCTTACCGCCCTTCCTGACTTAAGTCGATACGAGGCCACATTCATGCCGAAGCACGTATCCTTGCTATAGCCAAACTCTTAGGCTCTAGAATGGTACTGCAACTGTACACACCCTAACCCGTGTCGATTCAAGGTTAGCGCTTGCTATAAGCATAACTTGTTAACCCAACTCGTAACCTGCTAGTACTCGACGTAATCAAAGGCATACACGTGGATAGCCGCTCTTGCCGACACATCTTTATGAGTGGTCACTAGCAATGTCAAGCTATCCTAGATCTTTTGCATACGGTGACCATTCGCGTGGCGAGGTACGAGCTCCCACCGAATGACCCATAGCCTATATTGTAACGGTTTACTTCAATCTAGTCGTACCATCGATAAAGGTCGTACAATATCTACAATTTTTCCTAGGTCAACACGAACCCAGTGCCCTGGGATCGCTCGAGGAATTTAACCTTGAACGCAAGTTGTCCAATGACCATGCAAGACTCAACTCGATCTTGTTGGCCCATTGGTCATGGTCAAACCTGACTTTAATAATTGATCAAACTCTGTCTCGATATTACGGAACAATTCAGATGTTTACTCAAAAGATTTTGGACATTGCTCAAGACCGAAGCTATGTTTGCCACTCAAGACTGTATTTTCTTACGCAATATAGTTTTCATTTTATTGAGTCTAGGAATACATTGTACACCAACTCGTACTGGCAAATTGGCTATCCGAAATCATTTTTCAAAACTGACCTATCATTTTTAAAATGACGTATGTTTTTGAAAAACATCTGCTTTTACAAAAAGCTTCTGAAGGATTTTCAAAAAGCCAAAATCATTTTTCACAAAATAACCTGACCAAACCCTGACAAAACTCGGTCAGAGTTCGGCCAAGGTGAACGTTATGTGAACGTTGGATTTTGAACTTGGTCTCCCTTCAGTTGCGATTTGTTACAAAGAGTTCTGTCCGAATTCTATCTGAATTCTGTCAGAGTTCTGTCTTTGGAAAAACTATAAATAGAGAGGAATTCTGATCATTTCAAATCACTTATTCACTTTCATCTTCTCTCTTCTAAAGCTTACGTTTCTTCCAAAGAGTTTTCAAAAAGCTTCCATTTTTAAATCCCAAGCCAGTTATAATTCTCTAGTCAATTTGCCGGTACGGTGCGGTCTAGAAGATTTCAGAAAAATTATAATCAGAGGCTTGATTGAAGAAAGACTCTTCAAAACTGAAGTTGGTCGAGTTCTTCGTAACAAAGCTCACGTTTATAGAAGTTGCAAGGACTTCGTATGAAAACTTGCAGAATTTTCCAATAGTGGATTCAACTGGAAGATAGAGTTCTTCCGACTGGACTAGTCTTCACCAGCGGGAAACCAGTATAAATATATGTGTTTGTGTTTGCCTTCTGATCACTATTTTCTTTACAGTTATTACTTTGTGATTATTATTATTTCTGTGATCTAACTGCTAACAAGTTTTAATTAGTAATATTTCGCTGCCTGCTCTATTCACCCCCCCTCTAGAGTATTCTGCTTTACAACTTCGGTCCTGCAATTGGTATCAGAGCGGGTTATACAGGTAAAGAAAGGAAAAATTGTAGTTATATTCAGTTATTTTTAATTGTTATATAGATCACAGCATTACATATGGCAACTATGAAATTCATAAGCGAAGGCCAAGCCATAAACAGACCTCCACTGTTTGACGGCACAAACTATACTTACTGGAAAACACGGATGAGTTTCTTCTTAAAATCTCTTGATTTTGACTTATGGTCTATAGTTATTGATGGCTACAAAAAGCCTTCTCGTATTAACGTTGATGGAGTTTTAGTTGAAAAACCCCTTGATAAATATACGGAGGATGGAAAAAAAAGGCCAGTCTTGACGCACGTGCTATTAACTTTATTTTATGCTTTAGACAGAACTGAATTCAACAGGGTGTCAACTTGCACAACATCAAATGAAGTGTGGAAACTTCTCGAAGTAACCCACGAAGGAACAACACAAGTCAAGGAGTCAAAGATCAGCAGACTTACTCAAGAGTACGAGGCATTCAAAATGAAGCCAAGTGAATCAGTCACTCAGATGTTTATGAGATTCTTAGATATTGTAAATCATTTGTCTTTATTAGGCAAGGAATACAGTAACCATGAGAAGATTCACAAACTTCTACTAGCTCTCACAAAGAACTGGATTCCAAAGGCTACAGCTATCATTGAAGGAAACGACCTCTCAACAATGTCTATGGAAACACTCATGGGTAAGCTACTCACTCACGAGTTAGAACTTCAAGATTTTGAAGATGCTACACCAAAGGAGAAGTCAGAAAAGTCGATTGCTCTCAAGGCTCAACATAGAAGAACTGTCGAAGAAGATTCTGACAACAGCGACTCTGACTCTGAAGATCAAGCCCTTATGGTAAGAAAATTCAAGAAGTTCATGAGATTCAACAGAAGAACAAAAGATAGCAACAACAACAACAAGGAGGAAGATCTTATTTGTTACGGATGTAAGAAGAAATGACATATGAAGAAAGATTGTCCAACAGCATCATCATCAACAAGAAAAAGTAGCAAATATGACAAAGGCTACCTGAAGAAATCTACATCTAGGAAGTACGCCAACACAAGAATATGGCATGAAAGCGAAGCCAGCGATTCAGAAGATGAACAATCAGATGACGCTGCAAATGTACGCTTGATAGCTTGCGATCAGGTAATCACTAATCCTCTATTTGATCCTTATGATGATTTCACCATTGAGCAACTAGGAGAGGCTTTCAGTGACCTGTTAAATGATTATAGGAAACTGCGTAGTAAATATGAAACCTCTAAGAAGGTACTCAAAGAGTAAAAAGGTAAAATAGGAAGACTTACCGACCAACTAGATCATGTTAGAAATAATGACTCTTCAATTGAGTCTGGTGAGGTTTCATCTGTGAAGTTGTTGTTACACGAGACTATTAAGTTATCCAAAGAAAGACCAAACTATCATCCAGCTAAAGGAAGACCTATCTAAGGAGAAAAAGTATCTCCAGTGTACACAAGTCAGAATGGAAACACTTACATCTGACTACACTAAATTATATGACACCTCCAAAAAGTTGAAAATTAGTTTAGGAAAACGGCTTGAAGTTGTTGCGTCCTATTCTAACACGTGTCAATTATCGAATCATCAGAGCACATTCAAACCAAACATTGTCAGACCAAACCATACCAAACCTATACCCAAAAAGACGAATAGGCATACATTTTTCTATACTAGAAAACCAAAACCTACCAATCATGCACCTCACACAACTTTCAACACTCAACATGCAAAATCTCATTATTGTGGCCTCATTGGTCATATATCCTTTGCATGTAGAAACAAAAACTTAGTAGATTTAAATGTTTATGCATGGATACCAAAAACTAACCTGTCAGGACCCTACAAGAAATGGGTACCAAGAGTTTTATCTGCAAATTATTTTGTAGGTGGAACGCCCTTCACATGCTAGAAGCAAATGGATCCTTGACAGCGGTTGCTCACGGCACATGACCGGTGATGCTTTATTATTCGCAATACTGTCGAAGAAGGATAAAGAAGGATACGTCTCCTTCAATAATAATTTAAGAGGGTACGTAATCGGTATCGATGACATTGGTAAGGCTCCCTATCCTGTGATTAAAGATGTCTGTCTAGTTACCGAGTTAAAACATAATTTGCTCAGCATAAGCCATTTAGCTGATCACCGTTATGGCATTAACTTTGTCAAATACAAATGTGCTATGGTTGATAGTTCAACTGGTAGTACTATCTTTGAAGGTATCAGGGAAGACAACATATATATTTTCTATCTGTTAGAAGCTGCTAATAAAGCAGGTAGATGCTTGATGGCCAAGAGCATTGAGAGTCAACTATGGCATATGAGACTCGGTCATGCAAACATGGACACAATTTCAAAACTATCCACAAGAAAGTTAGTATGCGGCTTACCAGACATATCTTTTAAGAAGGATACGGTATGTAGCGAATGCGAAAAGAACAAAGCTCCCGATCCGCCTTAAAATCCAAGAACGCTGTAAGTACCACTAGACCTCTACAATTATTGCATATGGACTTATTTGGACCAAGTAAAATTGCTAGTCTAGGTGGTAAGTTATATGCATTTGTCATTGTAGATGATTTCCCTAGATACACATGGGTATATTTTCTTGCACGCAAGAATGATGCTTTGTCAGAATTCGTCACCTTTTGCAAGAAAGTATAGAATGAAAAAGGTTTCATGATTATTCGCATTCATAGTGATCATGGCGGCAAATTTGAGAATGCAGAGTTCAAGTAATTCTGTGACACATACGATTATTTGTATGGATTTTCCAGCCCTAGGAATCCACAACAAAATGGAGTTGTGGAACGTAAGAACAGGACTCTATCTGAAATGGCTAGAGTAATGTTGAACCAGTTTAGTCTACCTAGATACTTTTAGGCTGAAGCTGTCAATACAGCGTGCTATATTCTCAATAGGGTTCTAATTCGACCTATATCGAAGAAGACTCCCTATGAACTATGGTTTGATAGAACACCCACTGTTTCATATTTCAAGATTTTTGGTTGTAAATGCTTTATTCTTAATACTAAAGACAATCTGAGTAAATTTGATGAAAAAGGTCGATGAAGGTATATTTTTAGGTTATGCAGCAAAGAGCAAAGGCTACAGAGTCTTCATCAAGAGAACCATGATCATCAAAGAATCAATTAATGTCAAGTTTGATGAACTAAGTCAACATTCAGACGATGACGACAATGAAGACGTGATTACTCCAAGTGCAGCTATTGCAAAACGTTCACACAATGATGCAAACTTTCAAGAAAAGAAGCCGGAACCAGCAATCCTGAGGTTACGCCAAAAGAGATGAGATTCTTGGCAGATCATCCAAAGGACTTGGTAATTGGTGAGATTACCAAGGGTGTAAGTACTCGTTCCTCTAATAAAGATATAGCTTCTTGTGTTGCTTTTATTTCACAGCTTGAACCCAAAAATATTGAAGAAGTATGTAGTGATAATTTCTGGCTAGATGCTATGCAAGAAAAATTAAACCAATTCGAACAAAATCAAGTTTGGGAACTTGTTCCCAAGCCCATTAATCATCCGGTCATTGGCACCCATTGGGTATTCCGAAATAAACTGAACGAGAATGGTTTAGTGACTCGTAATAAGGCTCGACTCGTAGCTCAAGTATGCAATCAAGAAGAAGGTATCGACTACGATGAGACTTATGTCCCAGTTGCGAGATTAGAATCCATTCGCATGTTATGTGCATTTACATGTTTTCATAATTTCAAGTTATTTCAAATGGATGTTAAAAGCGCATTTTTGAATGGTTTTATAAGGGAAGAAGTTTATGTAGCTCAACCTCTAGATTTTACTGATTTCAAAAATTCTGTTTATGTTTTCAAGTTGAAGAAAGCCTTATACGGTTTAAAACAAGCCCCTCGTGCTTGGTACGATCGTCTAAGTACTTTTCTACTTGACAACGGTTTTTAAAGGGGAAAGATTGACCCTCCATTTTTTATAAAATCTTTGAATAACAATATTTTTTTGATTCAAATCTATGTAGATGATATTATTTTTGGATCTACTGATGAATCTCTTTATCAAGACTTTTCAAAGTGTATGCAGAATGAGTTTGAGATGAGCATGATGGAAGAGCTAAAATTCTTTCTCATACTGCAAATCAAACAAACCAACAACAGGACGTTCATAAATCAAGCAAAGTACACAAAAGATCTATTAATGAATTTCGACCTGGAAGCAATCAAACCACTTAGCACTCCAATGGCGACTTCAACCAAGCTTGATATTGATGAACAAGGCAAACCCGTCGACATACGTAAGTATCGAGGTATGATCGGTATCTTAATGTACTTAACTGCTAGTCGACCAGACATTATGTTTAGTGTTTGCTTGTGTACACGTTTTCAAGCCAATCCTAAGGAATCACATCTGTGCACAGTTAAGCGTATCTTCCAATACCTTAAAGGCACCTCTTATGTCGGCTTATGGTATCCCAAAACCACATCATTTGACCTAACCGGTTATTCTGATATTGATTTTGCCGGATGTAAAGTAGATAGAAAAAGTACCAACGGTACATGTCATTTCCTAGGAAAAGCCCTAGTCTCTTGGTTTAGCAAAAAGCAAAATTATGTCGCATTATCAACAACCGAGGCTGAGTATATCACCGTAGGACCTTGTTGTGCACAAATTTTGTGGATGAAGTAAACTTTAGAAGACTATGGATTGCATTACACACACATACCCATTTTCTGTGATAATACTAGTTCTATTAATTTGACTAAGAATCCAGTATGTAACTCTCGTACTAAGCATATTGAGATTCGACATTATTTTCTAAGAGATCATCAACAAAATGGAGATATAGACCTTGTATACATAGACACACTGAATCAATTGGCTGACATTTTCACAAAAACCTCTAGAGGAAGATCGTTTCAATTATTTACGTCAAATTTTTTTCAAATAATATTAATTAATTTTGTTTTATTAATTAATTTATTCAATACTCAATAATTGTTTTCGAGACAAGCCTAAAAAGAGTCTGTCCGTCACCACGACTACGGTCGAAGCGAAGCGGTATTTAAGAGTTTTCCGGTAAACCTCTATTAGCTGGAACAGTACTCCTACAGCTAATCTGAAACAAGTGCTGAGTAAAGAATATTAATTTATAAAATATATTAATTATATTATTTAAAATTTAAAATTACTAAACTTTGAATTAAATATTTGAAATGAGTTGATGTAAAGGATATGGCCCACAAAAAATTATTAAAAAACCCAGGAGAACCCGAGGCGAATTCTACCCGAGTTCGGTCTGAATTCGGCCAGAGTTCTGTTAGTGCTGTATACATTTTAAACAGAACTCGAGGGCATCTCCTCTTCATCACTTCCAAACAATTCTATCATCATCACAGCAGCAGCCGAAGAACACCCCTAACCCTAGCTTTTCTCCACTCCATATCTTCCAATCTATATGGAGATTTCCATCCAAAATTTGGATTTGTGCGGAGAATCGCGTCCTCTACAGCATACTTGATTCTCGGAAGGTATAATTCCTTCTCTCCTCCACTTTCAAATTTTTAGGGTTTCCAGTTTTGGGAAAGAATACCTAAGGGATTCAATCCTTTCAAGAGGAAGAAGACCCATGCCAGTGAAGAGGCATCGTCTTCTGATCCGAACACATCCCTCTTTTTCTCAGTCCAATCGGATGACGGTACGTCGGATGAGTTTTACTTCAAAACTCACGACCAAGCATAACTTTGGAATGCCAATTTTGCTATGTGTACTATATGCATAGGCTCTCCGATTAAGTGGACTGTATTTCCTGATAATCGTCCCTACTTTGAGGCATTAGGGTTACACCATCTTGCTACCCTACAATTTCCTATAGCTATTAATGCTATTAGATTGTTTTATTATAACTTCGTATTAGACACTTTTACTGTAAGAACTCGTGTTGGCAGGATAGATATCGAGTTCAATGATACATTGTTAGCAGAAATCCTTGGTCTTCCAAACGAAGGTGCCCCGCTCAATGATATCACCAACTTCGATTTTTCCGAGGGCACGACACTTGTTAGTTTCAAGAATGAGCTTTGTGCGCCCGCACGTGCTCGTCCTGGGAAGTTCAAGGCCAATAAGTTAAACTTTTTAACTACGAGTTACATCGCATCATCTATTCCACTCTACTTCCCAAATCCACTTCAAAAGATGATGTCACTGCACCTGCCCTTTATCACATTCGTAAGGGGATTCCTTTTTCTTCCCCTAAGACTATCATTCAGATGACGGGTATATATCGCGGAAGAGACCGCAACTAGGTTGTTGTTGTGATTTTCTTTTCCCCCCTTCTCTATACATATATATATGATACCTCCTCATTTTTCCTCTATATATATATTCATATATATTGCCTTATATGCATACATGTATATATCTATGTAAATGTATTAGTGTATGTATGTATGTATGTATGTATGTATATATGAAATCTATGAATATAGGTGATCTAATGTAATGGTAATATAGGCAAGTATGCATATATGAATGTATGTAATGCATGAATAAATGAATGTAGGTATAGATACATGAATGTATATAGGAATGCAAGTAAACATGCATGAATGAATGCAAGTATACATGTATGAAAGAATACATGTAATGTATGTATTTATGTATTGTATAGAGGCCTAGTGTATGATTTATCCTATAGGCTTGCCCTATATACACTAGTTTGTGTGTGTGTATATATATATATATATATATATATATATATATTTTATATATATATATATATATATATATATATTTTATATATATATATATATATATATATATATATATATATATATATATATATATATATATATATATATATATATATATATATATATATAAAATATATATATATATATATATATATATATATATATATATATATATATATATATATATATATATAAAATATATATATATGTTTATATATGTTTATATATATATATATAAATATATATATATATATATATATATATATATATATATATATATAAAATATATATATATATATATATATATATATATATATATATATATATATATATATATATATGTTTATATAAAATATATATATATATATATATATATATGTTTATATATATGTTTATATAAAATATATATATATATATATATATATATATATATATATATATATATATATATATATATATATATATATATATATAAATATATATATATATATATATATATATATATATATATATATATATATATATATATATATATATATATTTATTTATTTTTTTATTTTTTTTAACAGAACATTTATTGAAATATAAAAGTAGGCTCAGCAGAGCCTTACAGACAGGGTATGGGCCCGACAACAAAGGCCCTGAAGAACAAAAGAGGAAACTAAGAATCGAATTTTTGGAGAACCAAAAATTCGAAAGACAACAAAATTGCGAAACCATACGAACGAAATTACGAAATAACGAAATAACAAAAACTGTAATTTTGAAATTTCAAAGGTTTGAATTTGAAATTTTGAAAGTACATTCCAGATTGGAAAACGAGCGAGTGGGGGTGGTTGGGCCCGAAGCCCGAAGGGGGGGACAGCTGCGCGTGGGGGGGGGGGGAATGGGATGGCGCTCTCCCCGAGGGGACTGCGCGCGGCTCGGGGGCCTCGATCCCCTCCCGCTTGCTGCCCAATGCCGTAGGGGCCGGCGGGGGCCGGAGCACCGGCGAGTGGCTCGGACCGGTGAGAGGGGAGGCACCCAGACCGAGGAGCGGGGGGCCACGGCGAAAGGGGGGCTCGACCCCAGGGGGAGCCCGGCGGAGGGGAGCCGGAGGGGTGCTCTCACCGGGGGCGCGGGAGGGGAAAGGCGGAGGGGAGCCATGACGGAGAGGGGGGTTCGAGCGCGGGGAGCCACGACGGAGAGGGGCTGAGCCTCGGGATGGTGACCCCGGCTTCCGGCGAGAGGGGGGCGCGGGATAGGGGCCACGGAGGAGGGGAAGCGACCACAGTGAAGGAGAGGGCCCGTGGCGACGCCCTATAAGAAGACGTGCTGACCCCCCGCCGGCGCGGAGGGGAGATAGGCTCCTTCGAGGGCGGGGGCATGCCACTGATGCGCGATCGACTGGGCTGGGAGAGGGGTCCAGAGCCACCGATGGGACGAGGGGTCCTGGGAGACCCAGAACCACCGCTAGGAGGCGGGTTCCTGGAAGAAGATCCCCGCCGCCGTCGAGTAGGACGGGAGTGCAGCGGCGGGCTGGACGACGAGAGGGTGAGGGGGATCCGTGACCGAGGACGGCGGATGTACGGCGGAGGATGGCACCGGATACGGTAGCGCCGGGGGGGCTACGGGGAGCTCCGGAGATGACGCCACTGCCGGGGCGGAAGACGCCGATGGGAGCCCAGCCGCCAGAGCGGGAGCGAGCGCTGAAGGGGGGGCACGCCGGAGAAGCTCACTGACGTGTCGGGGAGTGCGGCCTCCTGAGCTGGGTCCGCCAGGGATGGCGGAGCAGGGAGGGAGGTCCGGACGGGCCAGAGGCGGCCTCCGAAATCACAGGCGTGCCGAGATCAGGGGCTGGAGGAGGGTCCGATTCGGGGGGTTTCAACGGGGAGGTGGGTGGAGCCACGACCGGAGATGGAGACACTCCGACGGCAGAGTTGGAGGCCGGTAGGGGCGCCTGCACGGGCATGGCCCACGCCGAGTTGGAGGCGACGAGAGGGGCTGGCGGGGGGCCGAGGAGGGACGGGGCCGAGGACGGCCGGAGTCGCTGAGCACGATAGGGCCTGCGGTGACGCTGGCGGTGTCTACTCCGGGGAAGGGGGAGGGACGGCGATAGTCTCCCGTACGTCGGACAAGGGAGATGGTGGGAACCCTGCGGTGAGAGCGGCCAGTGGAAGTCCGGCAACCCGGGAGGGCCGCGGAGGCCGGTGTAGGCTGGAGGCGCTCGGCGAGGGGGACGCCGCCCGTAGGCGGCCGGCCGCCGTCCGAGGCCGAGGAGCGGGGAGGCTCCCTCCAGCAGGATCCAAGCCCAAACTCCACCCATATATATATATATATATATATATATATATATATATATATATATATATATTGTGTTATATCTTATGGACTTGTTAGGCTAGTTACCTTAGAATTTGGCTAGATAGGCCAGTGGACTCATAGACTTGTTGTTGGCTAAACCTAGACTAGTTTGACTAGAGTTGACCTAGATTGATTAGACTGTTGACTGTAGTTGACCATGAGTTGACTTTAACCTAGATTAACTTAGAAATATTTAGATTGCATTGTAATTTCAATTATCATATAAATTGAACTCTTTATAACATTTTTTGCTTTAACTAGGACTCTGTGACTCCTGTTTGGCCATCATTTCTTATCAGCTATTCAGGGTATCAGGCGAGTACATTCTCTGATCATTTCATACTTGCTAGGACTTATATTCTTGCTCTAGATTACTTGATGCTGTCACATTGGTAACACGGATTTGTACTATATGGATCTTTTTATGAGATGTTATCCCCCTCGGGAGCATCGGGTACATCATGTCATATGTGTTTTACTTTCATCATGTACTCCTGTACTTTCACTATTCATGTATACTCTTGTGATTCATGTACTCTCATTTTCACAGAGGCCTCATGTATAACTTTATGTGCAGTCATTTATGAGCCCCATATGATGATCATGTACAATAACATAACCTGTCTAGATCCTTGTGTATTGATTAGGGTACGGGGGAGTAGAAGCAGTTATGTGAATAATTCCAAAGTAGTGTAGTCATGTACAAACTCTTTAGTGTAATCATGTACAAATTTAAGCCGTTCACATGTCTTTCTTGTACTCTACATCACTAGTCACTTGTAGTTCTTTACTTATAGTATATATTTCCAGTACAGTTATCTCTTTTTTTTCTTTATATATATTTCTTTCAGTGCTTCATGTATCTTACTCTACTGCATACTTTATATTCCTGTCATAATATGAACTGTTGAGATTGTGTGCTTGTTCCTGTCCTGACTGTACATGTTGAAAATATTACAGGTAACCTGGAGATTCACAGCTAGCCTAGAGGACCAGTAAAGCTTGGAGTAGATTACTAGTTTATGGTTTAGTTTCTCTTTTAGAAGTTGTTTTGTAATAAGTGGTATTTTGAGCTTGTTGAGATGTTGTTATTTTGGGAGTTTATTTAAGTTGTTGTTATTTTGAATTTTATATAGTTGTTAGACTCTTGTGTTATCTTATCGTGCTTAGATTGTGATTGAGTATTATTTTATCTTATACTTGTCCTCAATTTGGAGTTGAGATCGTGACAGGTACATTATATAATTGCATGAGTTATTGATTAGATAGTGACCTAGAACAGTGTTCTACCACCGATACTGCGGCGTAGGCTGGACGTACCTACTTCTCGTGCCCCTACACTAGGTGTGGGTCGTGACAGTTGTATCCTGCTAATCCCAGGAAGCTTCAGATCTCCACAACTGAACTCGATGCTATCTACACCTCAACTGTCGTAATCATCCCCAGGTCAACTGAGATCCCATCCCCGGTCACTACATGACCCAGGAAATCAAACTAATCTAGAAAGAACTCACACTTTGAGAGCTTGCCGTAAAGCTCCTTCTTTCTGAGAGCCTCTAGAACCACTCTCACGTGCTCCTCATGCTCCTCTGGGGTCTTTAAGTACACCAAGATATCGTCGATGAACACCACCACAAAATTGTCTAAGTACTGGTGGAACACCTTGTTCATAAGGTTCATGAACATCGTCGGGGCGTTAATCAACCCAAACGTTATTACCATAAACTCAAACTGGCCATACCATGTCCTGGATGCTGTCTTGGGGATATCCTCCTTCTTTACCTTTACCGGATGGTAACCTAACCTCATATCAATTTTAGAAAATACCCTCGCTCCGCTCAACTGATCGAAGAGATTATCGATCCTCGGCAGCGGATACTTATTCTTGATCGTGAGGTTGTTGAGTGCGTTGTAGTCAATACACATCCGTACCGACCCATCCTTCTTTGGCACAAAAAGTACTGGTACACCCCATGGTGAAGAACTCGATCGGGTGAAGCCCTTGTCCTACAACTCATCCTCCTGTTTCTTCAACTCCACCAACTCGCTATTGTTCACCCTATAGACATGCTGAGATATCGTCTCTATGCCGGGCACCAAGTCTATAGAGAACTCAACATCTCTGTCCGATGGTAGTCCTGGCAAGTCCTCCGAAAAGACATTCATGAACTCTGCTATCAATGGATGTGGCGTCGTCTGCTCCTCTACTGAAACTCTGCAGAAGACTCCACTGCTCTGTTCCGCCTCCCGTCTGGAGAACTCGAACTATGGCTCCCATGGCCCTCTAAAAAGAACTCTGTCTTTGCGATAATCTATGCTGGCATGATGTCTGCTCAACCAATCCATACCGAGTATAATATTATAGTTCGATAATGGCATTACGAGCAAACTCATATCCTGCTCTCGACCTCCTAAAACAACTCTCCGATCCTTACAAATATCACTAACTATGATAATGTCACCCCTAGTCGTGATCATGTAAGTCCTAGGCAATGATTCAGAAACAAGATGGTGTCTAACAGCAAATGATACAGACACAAAACTATTGAAAGCACCCGAATCGAATAATACAAATACAAAAATAGAGTCGAGAAGAACATAACCTGCGATCAAATCTCCTGTGGCTACTGTATCCTCAGCTGCCATGGCGAAAGCTCGCTCCTGCTGGCCTCCCCTGGCCTGCTGCTGGTGCTGGAAAAACCTCTACTGTTGTGTCTGCAATGATGGTCCCCTCTGCTGGCCTACTGGAGCCCTAGCACCTCCTCCTTCTAGTACCGGACGAACTACAGTATGGGACAGTCTCTCATCTGATGGTCTGACGATCCACACATCAGACACTTCTCCAGCCTCTTCCTGCAGTCATTCTACCCGTGCCCTGGCTTCTTGCAGAATGTACAACTGATGGCCGACTGGTGTCTGGGTCCTTGTTACTACTGTCTTGGCTACTGCTGCACCTGCTGAAAAGGTGTATGGCCTTGCCCCTGAAACTACTGTTCGAATGGCCTCTGCTGGTGCTGTTGCTGAAAATAGGGCCTCTTGGCCGGACCTCCACTGCTACTGGCTCCATGCGCATCACGACCTCTCTTCAGCTTCAGCTCAAGGTCGTCCTCCGCTGCCATGGCTCCTGACAGAATCTCCTCAAAGGTGGCATTTTTGTCACTCTTGGTAAAGGACTTAACTTCCTTGACCAAACCCTTCCTGAACCTCCTAGCCTTTGCCGTCTCGCTAGGGCCCTTAATAAATCTTCCCAGGCGATAGAACTCACCGGCGTACTCCTCCACTGTCTAGTTCCTCTAAACCAAACTCTCAAACTGCGTCTCCAAGGCGCCGAGTGCTGTGTCGGGAAAGAACTTCTCCTTGAAAGGCTTCTTGAAAGCCTCACATGTCTGCCTCTCCGTACCCACTCTAGGGTTAGTCTGGTACCATGTGCGGGCAAGGTCTTGCTTCTGGCTACCCGCCGCCTCTATCTGGATCCCAGCTGGTATCAGTATCAGTCGAAAGATCTCCTCTATATGCTCGATCCAGTCGTCAGCATATAAGATCCCCTCAGTACCCCTGAAATCACTCGACCGCATCTTCTAGAAGTCCAGAATGCCCGGGGTCCTCAGCTGATACTGTTGCATCTACCCTCCCTACAGCTGGACGGTAACCCTCTCCACAGTCATTATAGCTAGCTAGTAGGCATTGTCTATGCCCTGCCTAAAATCAGCAGACTAGCGCTACTAGGCCTCCATCATCTGCTGGAAGAAGTCAAAAAGTTGTACGGCATCGACCAATCCCGAAGGTGGCTGCTATTGGAACGCATCTGGAATGACTGGGGTCGGCCTCCGAACAGGTGGAGGTGCAACCCCAAGTGTGGCAGATGCTCCGACATACCCCGTTTATTTCAAAGAAAAACAATATCAACAAGAATTTAGATGACAGAAATCTAGATAAGAGTTTTTCCTAAATGTGATTGAGTACCTCAAAAACTAATATCTTATATCCTACTACAGGTTGTAGTGATACTCTAGTTTGAGTACCACTACAAACTGAGACATAACTCAGAACTCTAGACCTACATAGGTTACTACTAAAAATATATCACGATCCGCACCCAGTGTAGGGACACAAAAAGTGGGTACATCCAGCCTACGCCGTAGTATCGGCGGTAGAACGATGTCCTAGGCCACATACATCTAACATAGTATAAATGTAGTTGTACAAGAAATACTCTCCAATCGGAGGACAATACAGAAGGTATAACTCAATCACAATTCTAAAGTAGAAATAGCATGAAATGAAAGATATAAAATCTCAAAAGAGAAGATACAAACAGAATAAAATAAGTCTAAGTGTCTAAATGATACAACATCTTAAACATCCAGAAATAATACAACTCAGATGTCAAATACAAATAACATAATGAAATAAGATAACAGCCTAGCTATCTAGTCCAGCTAGAGCTGCATCCTCCTGGGGGTCCAACTCACAAGTGTCGTCTAAGCCTGCTCCTTAATAAGTAGGGCAGAACTCCTCGGTATCATCTGTAATATTTTCAACAGGTCTAGTCAGGACAGGAACGAGCACATATCTCTCAAACAGTTCATATCATGGCAAGAAACGTAAATAAGCAATAGAATAAGATACATGAAGTACTGTAAGAAATGTACATGAAAGATAAGAGAGATATTTGTAAACTAGAAATATATATATGGTAAGTAAGAACTGTAAGTGACTAAGTGATTTAGAGCACAAGATGGTTATGTAATCGGCTTGGTGTTGTACACGACTAAGTTACAGAGTTTGCACACGAGTAAACTAATAGGAATAATCACATAACCACTTCTACTCCTTTGTCCCTAATCAATACACAAGGATCCATTCAAGTTATGTTACGTACACAATGATTAGTTTGCACAAGAAGATCATGTGAGCATACGAAAGTACATGAGAGCACACGATTTGAAAACGAATATCACGAATATAAAGAGTACACGATGCTCATAATAAAGTACACGAACATAAAATACCCGATGTATCCGCTGCGGGGATAACATCGTATAAAAAGATCCATATAGTACTAATCCGTGATAACAAGTGTCAGCATCTAGTAAAGATATAGAGCAAAAATATAAGTCCTAGCAAGTATGAAACGATCAGAGAATGTACTCGCCTAATATCCTGAACAACGGATGAGGATAGATGTCCGAACAGGAGTAACTGAGTCTTATTTAAAGCAACACATGTTACAATTTATCCAAGATGTTATAAATTAATTTTACAATACATTCTACATGATTCTAGGTCAAAGTCAACTATCGGTCAACAATCTAGTCAAACATGGTCAACTCTAGTCAAACTAGTCAAACTCAAGTCTACAAGTCATATTAGGCCTATCTAGTCAAATATAGTCTAACTAAATTCTTATATATATATATATATATATATATATATATATATATATATATATATATACATAACTATTTAGTATCTAGAACAAAGCTTACATAGGATACCTATATACATAGTATATATATAATCTAGTCAAATATATATATATATATATATATATATATATATATATATATATATATATATATATATATATATATATATATATATATATATATATACATAGCTATTTAGTATCTAGAACAAAGCTTACATAGGATACCTATATACATAGTATATATATAATACCTATATAGCAAGTTCACAAAGATATAACATATACTTATATACATATTAATATAGAAGTCAACTAATATTAGACTACAAAGTATATGTGTATATGTGAAAGACTATAGGTTTAAAGAAATTAAGGTGGTGTAACAAATATAGTGTATATGTATCATCAAAGGGTGTACAGATTTCAGGTTAGTGTGGCATTCATTTTACATTAGAGGGTTAATGTGTTAGTGTAACATGGTAGGGTTAACAATAGATTAAAGGTTTAACATATGAAAGGAAAATAGAGTGTGTGTGTGTATTGGTGTAGTGTGAAGTGGTATAGTGAAGAGTGAGGGACTGGTTTACAGGTACAAACAGAGGTTTGGAAAACCCTAACACCACAAGCTAACCAAACACATCCACATAACAGAGAACTAATTATACACTAACAACATATATATATATATATATATATATATATATATATATATATATATATATATATATATATATATATTTCATATAAACAAAATTTCTAATAGAAGCTATCACAACTTTGTTAAACTGATAAACTTGAAAGCTTCATCCGCAAAATCCGTTGCAAGTCTACCTAGTTTGATAAAAACACCAAATGTGAATATATATATATATATATATATATATATATATAAAAAAAATATATATATATATATATATATATATATAGATTCACATATAAAAGTATACATCAAATCTATTATAAACTAAACTATCAAACAACCTACTGACCTCAGAATCAACAAACTGGAACCCAAATCAACATCTCAGAAAATCAAACTCATTGTTCAAACAGTGCAGTACGATCCAACTCAACAACACAACACAAACGAACCCAAATTCAAAGTATAAACTAGAAATGTGGAGGGGGAAGAGTGCCTACATGATGTCAGTAAGGGGGTGTCATTCGTGTCCACACAGTGTCAAAGGATTGTCCAAATCGTGTCAAACTAGCAAGTGTCAGAGAACTAGGTATCACAGCATTGTGCTGACATGTCGATCCTCCTAGGACATGACACACATAGTACTGGGTCTCGTGCTCGTATCCATATGTAGATTAGGTATAGGGCTAGGTATTAGGCACCCTGAATCGTGTCAAAGTGGCCTCGTGTCCGCGTGTCGAACCCGTATCAGGGTCAACTGTACGCATGTGCACAGTTAATACAAAATCGATGCAGTCACGATTCCTCACTCAACATAACACGACACATTACAAAACTTTAGGAATATGTTGAAAAACATTTCACCCACCTTCGTGTCAAGTTTCGCGTGTCTTCGGGTCCTGTACAGTGAGGAATAGGTGTCGGTGGTGTGCAGTGAGCATCCCGTGTCCAGATTTAGACACAAAAATTGTGTCAAATCCAACTCAGTCTTCAAAAAATATGGTCCACATGCGAACAGCAAGAAATTTATGAAATTAGTTTTGAAAAATAGTGAAATCTATTTCTAAGAGGTATTTCACCAAACACTTTACACTACACTCCGATATGCGTCCGATACGCGTATCAAATGGACACAAAATCCTACCAAACTTGGTCTACAGTTGTATGGTACCTAGATGCATGCATCTACGAAGAGAAATTAGAAGAACAGATGAGTTTAGAGCCATTAAGTATTAAGAGTTGGAATCTCAATGCAAAAACCTAGAAATGAGATCCTTCACCAAATTGCTATGGTCCAAGAGCCTCCAATCACTGCTAGCTAGTCTCTATATACCTCTTTTATAGTAGTGGAGTGTGATGCAAAAGACTAGGCTCACTTTGGAGTTGATTTGGAGAAAGGGGATGGATTTGGGGAAAAACACAAATTAGGGTTTTGAGGGGGGCAATAAAAAGAGGCAAGATGCAAAGAAGTGATACTCTTATTGGGGGGACTATGCTATGTCCGACCATATGCTAGGACTAGGGTTTAGTGTAATGTAGGCTATAGGCTTCTCTCTATAATATAAATTAAGCCCTCAAGTTAAAGGCCCAATTAGAAATTAAGTTCAAGCTAAATATCTAACTTAGGTAAAATATCTAGATATTACTTTGTCTTCTAGTTAGAAACTTCTAATGCAATATCTAGGCTAATGACTAACATCTAAATTAGGGAAATTCTAGGTTAATGCTTAATATATTAATTAGCACATTATTAATTAATAAAAATTTAATTTCACCTAAAAGTCATAAATGACCAAAATACCCTTAGGCTAAAAATGTGGTAGTGACACCATTGCCTTGAGCTGAGCTCACAAGCACCAACTACCCAATCCAGGGTCTTAGTGTAATCAATATTCTATATCGATGACAGAATAAAAGAATGTTGATTTCTCAATCTCTTCCTACATCTTTGGTTCCATAAATTTTCACGGCCATAATTCTAGCATATTTATTGCCCAATTTTTGGGTCTTATATCTGTGTTACCATCTACTCATCGAGCTGAGGCTCGATATACATACCGTCCAAGTATTTGGTACTTCTACTTCACCTGTCGTGTATTTTATTTCATAGCATGCAAGCACACAATTTATAAGAGATTCGTAACAGCTTTTATGTCATGTGATTAATTATCTGTCATTATCTTTCTGGTTTTCATGCAAGATATCATTTAGCAACTCAACATGAAATCATAGAATACAGTCTTTTTATTAAGCATGAAGCTAAAGGACCTTCGAAGGGTTCAACACTACTCACTTTATAAGACAATTTCTGCCACGATTATATAGCTTTTCGAGCAATCCTTCACATAATCGCAAGTCCAACAACGCTTCATCTAACCAATCAGCCATCAATATGCACCGTACGGGTCGGGTGTAACACTCAGTTTTCCAAATGAGGGTAATTTTGAACTTTTCTAATTATAATTATTATTTATTGATATTTATATCACACTATGAATTTTGGTTATTTTTTTAATCAATTAAAAACTGTTTTAAGTCATGACTTGTGATTTTGACGTGCTGCTAGTGAAACCCTAGAGACTGTCTGACCTAGAGCCTAACCATGTGATTGGGATATTTATTTATCATTTTTAGCCTAGGGGTAATTTGATCATTTTGACTTATTGGGATTATTTGATTAATTATTGGATTGGTGGTTGTTAATTTTGACTTTTACTAGTTGTGACTTAAGAGACTAACCTAGATGTTGACTTTAGCTATGGTGACTTGGTTAGCATGGTGTAACCCTAGTCTAACTTAAGTCAACCCAATTTTAGTCATTTGGAATCTAGTTTGAATATGAGGAATAATGAACAGGTTCATGACTTATGACTTATGATTTTAATTTCATGACTAATAAAACTTGGCCCGTAGCCCATTAGTGAAACCCTAACCCTAATTATTTCCTTTATGACTAGCCACATAGGGATCCCCACCCTATTTAAACTCTTATTCCTTTGTTCTTGCCTCTTTTGTGTCATTCCATCTTTTAGAAAGGAAAGGTAAATTTCCATCTTCCTTAATTCATAATAAATCCATTTTTATTCCTTTTTGTTCCAAATCTTTTGCAATAGAATCTAATCATCGTCTATTTGAAATTCATGGGGAGTGATTTCAGTTTGTGGGCAATTTGGAGGATTTGGCTAGCAACGGGAACCAGTTAATTTAGGGCTTTTCTTGATCATTTACAACCTATAGGTAAACCCTTCAAATTGTATTTTATTTCTAATTTTTTTATATATTAGGCAAGATCTAGGTGTCCCCTAGCTGTCCCTCAAGTTTGGTAGGAAACCGTGTCCGTTTGGTGTCCATATCGGATACGTGTCTATGTGTATGTGCAAGTGTTTGTTGAAATGCCACTGTGGACTGTTTGTTCTTGTTTTCCAAAAAAATTTTCAGATTTAGGTAGCCCTATATATGGGGATTAATTATATATGTGACTGAGCACAATTTTGGGGGATTTTTGTGTCCAAAATGGACACAAACACGCAGCACGAGACTACCGTATACTGTCCTGCTGTTCGGGGTCGACACAGGACACGACACGGCATAGGATACCACAAAAATTTATGGAGATGTGCGGGCAATCACTGACATGACACACACAAAATTTGGTAGGATTTCATCAAACGGATTGGGAGAAATCTGACTCGCACTGATTTTGCACACACGCACACACGCGCACAAACGTGTCCTGATACGCATCTCGTACGTGCGACACGCTTCACGTGGACACGGTGCAGGAGAATAGGCATGTAGCCCTATGTGTGGCGAACACGTGTGCACGAGCTCGACACACTTCGAGCTCTATGTCGAGTCCATGATGACTCGACACGCTTGTACGAGGACTGGGAATTGCTGTTTGCTGACACTGTTTCAATTTGGGTTTGGATACCTCGTGTCCTGATTCTTTGACTTGTTGGTGTCCCATTGGACACGTGGAACATGTCCCTATGACTGTACACGTGTTTTACTATTTTTATTTCAATTTTGTTGGTTTTCAAAAGGGGTTTTTGGGTTCGATTTTATGTTTTCTGGTACATACTGATATATTGTTTATTGTTTTCAATGATTCAATTTGATTTCAAAAGAAGTTCAAATTATATTGCTGTACACCATGTTCTGACACTCTGGACACATGCTCACATTCACTTATTGACACTCGAACACATAGCTGCACAATGCTCTAATATACTATGCACACACATATCACTCCCCCTCTTGCCAGTTCTGTCAATATATGACTGAGAGTTGGGGTTTTGAATTTGATATGTATATTGTTTAGGATTACATGTTGTATATATCTAAGTATTAGTATCAAGTTATTTGTTAGTTAAGATTGGAGGTTAGAGCTAGTGTAAGGAAGTTGAGTTAGAGGGACTTTGGGGTGTTTTATTGCCATTTGGCTTGACTTGTATAGGCCAATACATGGCAGAGGTGGGGGTCGACTGTTTGGGCATGGCCATGGGCCAGTAGGAATATTAGTCAGGAGGTTAGCCTAGTATCAGATATGATGGTATTGTATCAAGTAGGTTAGGGTGTCAGGAATTGTATGTGTCAGTGGATGTGTTAGATGTTAGAAGTGTTAGATGTTAGAGTGTTCTGCCACCTCTCATTTTTCAATAGGCTTTGTCTACCTTAGTCTCTTTACCATCATATCCTCATAGCAGTCTAGAGACTTTCGCAGTAGCCCCATATTAGTTCACTACTTCCCTAATGCTCTGTCCTATATTTCACTTTTGGTCTGCCCCAATGGTTAATTCCCAGTTGCACATTCGACCCAGTTAGTATTGGTTCAGTCCCTTAGCTAGGTTGTCCTGTATATGATGTTTCTGTCCTTAATTTCCTAAGTGTTTAGTCCCACAAGTGTATTGGTATCATGAGTTGCAATATAGGAAATGAATCTATGTTAGGCTGTGGTAGTGAATATCAGTTTAGGTTTTATATGATTTGGGTTAGTTTGGGATTTCATATGTAGGTATTTGCATTATAGCATATGGTGTCTTATATAATAGATGTTGAGTTTTGTTTAGTGTTCAGAGAGATGGGATTTGTGGCTCGAGTATTAGGAGGTTGGAGATTTGAGTTGGTGTCAATTAGAAGATGTGGGGATGTGTTAGCAGCAGTCTACATCTGTTTGTGTGTGTTTAACCACATGTCTCTACCTGTGAGAGTTAAGTATAAGTGTAAAGTGAATATACATATGAGTCTGAGAGGAGGTTGGCCTAGCCTTAGCCTTACAGAGGAGTGAATTACAGCAGTGCTGCAGGATATTAAGGTGAGCAACATCAGTATCTTGGAGTGTTAGTGTGATAGGAAGTAAGGAGAGCATGACAGGTAGAAGCAACAGTGAGCAGCAGCTGCTATTTACATTGCAGCAGCGGCAATAGCATAGACAGGAGTAGCTGTGGAAGTAGGCAGTAAGTTCGCCTTGGCTTGGACTTAGTAGCTAGGCATGCTGGGCTTGAGTTAGTTTAGGATATATGTATATATGGTTATATAGTATATGGGTCAGTTAAGCATAGGGGTGTGAGGTAGTGTGGGTTGGTTGTTTGGTTTCATATATGTACAAATGGTAGGTATAAACTTTACATTTTGATATATTGGTTTGCCTTGGGTAGGTGCACCAATGATATGGATATTGGTTATGAGGGTATTTGTAACTATAGGTCATGGGTTGGTTGGGAGATCATAGTAGGTGTACCAATAGGGTACATGGATACTTGAGGAGAGTATCCTATATGTAGGATATAAAGGAAATGTTTAGTGATATGGCTTGGTATGGGGGTTTCACCCATAAGTCTTGGGTACATATTACATTTCCATATCAGTCCTAAGTGTAATATACATAGGTAAGGAAATAGGTTGGGTTTTGATGAATGATGTGTGGATACATATATATTGGTTAGAAATGCTAGAGTTTACTCTTATACACATACCTTAGGATATATGTTATATATAGGCTAGCTATCTAAGGTTTGACTTTAATGACTAAATTGACTTGTTGACTATAGTTTGACCAACCCAAAGATGTCAGTTGACCAGTTTGACCTAGTTGACTAGAGTGTTGACTTGGTTTGACCCAGAGTTGACCAAGTTTGACTTTGACCTAGATTGACCTAGAAATCATGTAGATTGTATCGTAAACTCCATTTACCTTATTTTAAACACATTATAACCTGTACTGCTCTATTTAGGACATTGTGACTCCGGTGCAGACATCTGATATTATACTACTCTTTTCAGAGTATCAGGCGAGTACATTCTCTGTAGTTCTTCCATTTACTTGTCGATTACTGTACTTCAGTTGTAGTTAGTTCTATTTGATTCTCTATTACAAACATGATTTGATATTGCTGGATCTATTTCATGCGACACTCATTTATTCATGTCTGGCCTCCATTTCTGGAACCACTACTGGCATCACCTACTGGAATCACCCTGGAATCACTTACTGGTATCATTCATGTTCTGCCTGGACTTGTACTTATTTCGTATCGGGTTATGGATTCAGTACTTGTACTTGTTGGGCGGAGAAATATTGGAGTAGACATGTGAACATTCCTAATTACTGAAACCACTCCCTTGGAATTATACTGGAATGAAAGCCATCTTACACTTGGTCGAGTGTGCGATGTGTCGTATTACCTACAGTCGTTTACATGTCGATCTCGATATTTTAAAATATACTGTTAGAGTATAGTATAGAATCACCCTGGAATCTTTGATCACTTACTGGACTCAACTTATACTGGACTCATCTTGTGCTGGATTCATCTGGTATTAGATTTACATTGTCTGGACTCACATTGGGATTACACTTGACTCATATTATACTGTCTGGACATATATCATGTTACTCTAGTTCTGCTAGATTATACTTTACAGTCTTCATTGCCATGCTTCTCCTCTTATTTAGTTACTTACTTTCTTTGTACCTTAACTGTTTCTCTACATCATTTCTCATATAAACTTCCATGTTCATCAATACAACTGTCTATAACTATTTATAGTTTTCTGTCATTTACTTAGGATTTCTTGATGAGTTGTACTCGTTCCTGTCCTGACTGGACCTGTTGAAAATTTTACAGATGATTGCCCTGAGTACACTTGCCCTGCTTACTATGGACCAGAAGATATTTTAGCTACCTTTGGTCTCGACACTCAAAGTGATCGAAAGATTAGCTAGTTGACTTGGTTTAGTTTCATGTTTTAGAGCTTGAATTGTGTTAAGTTGAGATATGTTTCATTTTGAGATTGTTTGAGATTATTGTTATTTAGTATTTAGTTTTATTGTTATTATTTAGTCTTAGTTATAAGCTTCTGTGCTATCATATCGTGCTTAGACTGTGATTGAGATTCTATTATATCTATACTTGTCCTCCGTTCGGAGTTGAGATTTTGACAAGTACATTATATAATTGCGTGAGTTGTTGATTAGATAGTGACCTAGAACAGCGTTCTACCGCAGACACTGTGGCGTATGCTGGGTGCTGTTACGTACTCGTACCCTCACGGTGGGTGCGGGTCGTAACATCGGTGCACTACAGTATATACTACTCAGAAAAAGTTTCGTCCTCGAAACTTAAACAAACTCATCCCCATAGCTTCAATTGAATTTATGAAACTGCACATGATCAACTTGCCCTATCTAATATTTCTCAAGTCTCAATTAATTTCAAATGATGTACTATCTCGCTATAGCATTCAAGTTGATTTCAAATAGTTTACCATCCTTGTTCTTTTCTCCAACACACGTACAATTTCTTAGCACATGATAATCCTTTCCGTTGCTTCATTGAATTCAGCATACTACTTAGCTTGTTTCCAACAATATTAAACCCGATGGTCATTTCCAAAATTACATTCGTTCTTGTCGATCTTGACTACATGCACTACCTCATTTCGTCGTTATACTTTTCCCTTAATTCCAATTCGATTATCCATCAATAAATTTATTCCGACTGTCTCAAGGTATTACTATCAATTTGCACAGCTCAATACGATTCAACCAACCAATCCAATCCAACCAGTTCCAACAAATTTTGACATTTCGAATGAAGGCAACCAAGTTTCCGAACCCAACATGATCCGTCATTTCGTCCAACGTTATAGCATCGAATTTCCTAATCTCCATCCCATTCCGAAGTTTACTTTCTGATATATCTCACTCATTCCGACTATTCCCACACAACATCAATAGGGACATCCTAAGGGTCTCTAACGAACAACTTAGCCTTCGGTCATGTCTATACGATCAACTATTCTAAGCTAAACCAGACATTCAGGTAATTCATCTGAGATGGATAGCTAATAGGGATATACTTATCTCTTATCTTAGAGGCAATCAATTCTTATCATAGGGACTCTATCTTATCTAAGGAACAATCTATGATCCGACCAATCTAATCATAGGACGCTACCCCAGTCTCATGAACTTATTCCCAGATTCGAACAACTGAATTATCATCGCTGACAAATTTGAAACTTAGGCAACCAGCCGACACTCTAGGGTCAAGTCTATCTATCCATACTCATCCTCGCGTTATACCTAACAAAGTTATTCTAGACTTACCCACAAACAACAAAATCCATCCGATAATTCTTATGGGTCAATCCCGAACCCATCATATAAAACTTTATCAATCGAACATCCAGATCTCAGTTTTCATTTGCTTAGACGCAGCATCACCTGTTTAATTTGACTTATATTCTCATATCGTACTCAAATTATGTCCATTCAATCACGCCAACTATTCAGAGTCATAATCCAACATTGCTATCTCCATAGTCTACAATTTATAATCTCTTCCTTTCGATCTCCTTGCGACATATTCAATTTTCATATTTTTGTACATCTGTATGGTATGTACTCTTTAACCAATACATAAGGCAACTACACAATCATGTTTCTTTCGAATGCATCCTTTATGAATTTTTGCTTAGCATCAAGCATGGTCATCTCTTAGCAATTTAGTAAACCACCAATATATTTTTTCATCATCGCCTTTTGATTTCATAAGAAGATTCATTATTCATGCAACAACGTCATCCACTGACAGGGTCAATTACATATTACTGCATCTTGATACTTAATTGTATTCCAGCCCTCTGACTCTCATAAGGAACATCTACTCTTTCATGCATCGAAGGACAAGTGTTCATTCTCTATGCCTCAAAATAGTCAAGCGTCATAACTTTTTAATTCGGGACAAATTAAATTTTCTCAAGCACAACTACAAAACATGCTAAGGTCATCTATTTCCGAAAGTCCGTTCTCTACTTCGGTCGTTGATGCAACTCTCTGTATTTTCTAAATTATTTGCAGTATCTCAATAAGAGCCTAGCATTACCATCAATTTTTCGACGTCCAACACATAATTACCTCTACTCAATTCCCAACATCGTTCTATATACGGTCGAATTCTTCTCCCAAAAAAAATTATAGCAACACTCCACCATCGTTATTGAACCGACAATCTTTTTACCCAACTGATTCAAGTTATTACCTGAATCTATAAATCATACCATTACCAACCAAGTCATTCATTTCGCATTCTAAATTACCCAGTGTCACCCTCATTTTCCGTATTTCCCGTATTTCGTATTTATATTCGTATCTGGATTTTGGCATGTATTTTTATTTTTCTCAACTGGTAGAATTTTGGTATTTCTCGTATTTTGGGTTTTGTCATGGTTCGGTTTTAATTGATTTGGGTTGGTTCGGTTTGGTTTATGTAATGGAGCACCTTAACCTATGCTACCCCCTCAACCCACCACAACTCCCCCTCTTTATAACCCCCACCTACCACTCTCTCTCTTCATTACCACCACCATTAATTTCCTTCTTCTTCTTCTTCTCCTTCCTCTACACAACTCTCCCAACCCTAGGCAAGTGCATCTTGCCACTACATGACAACCCTCTTTTCCTTGTCCATTTGATAGATTAGGACATGGTGATCAACATTAGAACTTGGGTTTTTGTGTTTTGGAGCCTCCATTGTTGTAGATCTAAGTTATATCTATTTTCAGATTTTGCATGGTTTGATCTACTTAAGTTGGATTTTATGAGTTTTGATGCTTCCATGTGGAAGAGCATTCAATTCCACCCTGGTTAGAACTTTGGAAATCTGGATTTGGAGTTCGGATAGCCAAGTTATGAGGTTTTGAAGTTTTGGAGCCATTGGAGCTTCTTCTCAGCCATGGAGAAGAAGACCCAGACCCTGCGTGTGTGTTTTTACGCGTACGCAGCTCTCAGCGTGCGTGACTTTTCACGCAGTTGCTTCCCTGTAGCGTGCATGACTTTTCATGCAGCTGCTTCCCTGTAGCGTGCGTGACTTTTCACGCAGCTGCTCCCTGTAGCGTGCGTGACTTTTCACGCAGCTGCTTTCCTGTAGCGTGCGTGACTTTTTACGCAGCTGCTTCCTTGAGCGTGCGTGACTTTTCACGCAGCTGCTTCCCTGTAGCGTGCGTGACTTTCACGCAGCTGCTTCCTTGAGCGTGCGTGACTTTTCACGCAGCTGCTTCCATGTAGCGTGCGTGACTTTTCACGCAGCTGTTCCCTGTAGCGTGCGTGACTTTTCATGCAGCTGCTTCCCTGTAGCGTGCGTGACTTTTTACGCAGCTGCTTCCTTGAGCGTGTGTGACTTTTCACGCAGCTGCTTCCCTGTAGCGTGCGTGACTTTTACGCAGCTGCTTCCCTGTAGCGTGCGTGACTTTTCACGCAGCTGCTTCCCTGTAGCGTGCGTGACTTTTCACGCAGCTGCTTCCTTGAGCGTGCGTGACTTTTCACGCAGCTGCTCCCTGTAGCGTGCGTGACTTTTCACGCAGCTGCTTCCTTGAGCGTGTATGACTTTTCACGCAGTTGCTTCCCTGTAGCGTGCGTGACTTTCACGTACACTGCTCTCTCAGTGTGCGTGACTTTTCGTACGCTGCTCCCCTGACCCCTTGCTTAACCCATTGGCTCTTGGAGTTTTAGTTTTATTTCTTTAAGCTTGGCTATCCTCTAACCCTATCTTTTGATATTTTATTAGATATTTCATGCCCATTTTATATCCTTACGCCTTTTGTCATGAACTTGATTTTACTTAATATGTTTGGAACGACTATTGTACATGGCATGATATGACCAAGAACTAGCATAACACGACAGTGACCCGTAGTGGTGCACTCCTGACATGACCAACCTGACATGATAGTGGCCCGTCGTGGCGCACTCCTGACAAGTACCCTGACATAATTTATCTTGATAATTTAACTTGACTGGCCTTGACACCGTGGGTGGTTCTTTCTTGCTTGCTTGTTAAATCCACTTGTCCTGTCTTGCATCATGTCTAGAATGGGACTCCTGAGTACCATGGTCAGGGGTACCTACTAAAATGGATTAAGGTTAATAACTAGAATAACACAGTAGTCATGAAGAGATTGACACAGCTACAGGCAATCCCGTTACCTGGGCGCTCTTGGGATCTGTAGCCTGCCGTCGAGTAGGGCACATTTCCAGCACACCGTCGCGTGTTGCACCCTCTAAGTCACCTAAGGGTACATTTGTCTTCTGGGCGATGTACCCACCTGAATTCAACCCCTAACTTTCGACCTGGGTAACCTGGATGGTCTGCAGGGCTTGTGGCTGTGGAGCAATCTCATTGCATCTTGTTAGTAATTAGGCCTGTGATAACCCTAGTTAGTTAAAGTAGTAAGCCGTAGTATCTGCTTGGCCGTGATTGATTGAATGAGGTATAACCAGTTTAGCCATGTCTTGATCCCATGCAAGATTGCTTCCTGTCTTGATTACTTACATTACTTATCTTGCCGATAAATGGTGGAAAACCAAGCTCTGTTCAGATGAAGGGTTACAACCCCGGTCCTTGTTTGGTTTACGGGTTGTAACCTGGCTATCGGAATAGTTCCATAGTTATCTCGTCGTATATCATCCTGACATGTTTTCGTAATTTTAGTTTTAATATTATATCTTCTTGTGTTAATGCTGGCTTTTGTTCTTATTTCGTGGCCCCCTTGTGGCACTTGCTCTTTCTGGGGTTGACCCAGCTGGTTTTGTGTGGCCAGATTTTGGAGCAGCTCCCGAGGATCTACCAAGCTTTCAGCCCGATGGTGGCGTCTAGAAGGAACCCGGGCTACGAGTGGGTTTTCTATTTTGTTTCGCTCACTCTATTGTAAATTTATTCTTTTGAGGCGTTTAGCCGACGAGCACCTGTTAGCTCGATGCACTTTACTTACTGTCTGCCTACGGGCTGTAAACATGATTAACAAATCCTAGGATTGATCATGTATGACTTAACTCTTGCTAGTCCTAGCATTTTGTACGACTAGCTTCATGATCAGCTGATATGTAATATCTGGGACGCCTTTTATTGTATATTTGGTGGTCAAACATCTTGTAGTTATATTACTTGCTTGAGATTGAGACAATAGGCTTGACCGTAAGAGACCGTTGGCTTGTAGTAAACCCTCATATTTCTAGACAGCCGTGACCGTATATCGAGGTGGTTTCCATTTCAATATACGTAGCTGGCTGTGTCTGCCCCCGCTCTCCAGTATTCTGGTTCTGGGGCGTGACACCCAGCATAATGCTAACCATCAAAACTCAAAACGAGTTATCCGATCTTAATAATCAAGGGACATGCCTAGCTGTCATGTACCAATCATAATCCCAGCTACGACTCGATATTACTCAATACCTTATAGGTAAAGCAATTATTATACTATGAATAGGTTCAAGGGATATCTTATCACTAAGAAGGTAGAGCCATATACCACTTAGAGTTCAAGCCATCACTGATACAATATTCTTCTTCTTATCAAACCAACGTCCATTATGGACTATCCATCCCACAATGGCTCTACTGACCACAAGTTCCAACTAATTCCCTCACATCTGAAGCGTAACCAAGACAACACACATAACCCAGTTCAAAGATTGTATTGATTCCCACTCACTGAAGTAATGCACAATTTTGTTCCGACATACCATGCCATCACCTACTGTCGATTGCCACATAACAATCGACTTCTATGAATCATACACATAAAACATCAAGCACACATTACAAACTTATTATTGCATCACATCATTGTTATTCATTTTGGTATCATTAAGAACTCAATACAGCACACATATCACGGACCACATATTTAGACTTAATGTATGGAACACCCAGTGAGCGATCAGAAGTATCAACAGACTTCCAGTTAAGGGAACAACTTAGAATAATTTAGAAACAACACTAAATAATCGCGAAAGAAACTTTGAATAATCGTAGAGGAAACTTTGATTTCATCGCGGAAGCAACTTTAAGTAATTACAGAAGCAACGTTTGAGTCATAGCGGAAGCATCTTTGAATCATCATAAGAGCAACTTTGATTGAAACAAATTGAATAAGAATCCAAGGACGTAAAGCTGTGCTCTGATACCATTCTGTCATGCTCCGATCCTGAAAGATCGAAAACTAGCCACTAGGCGTGATGTCGTACAAGTCTAGATTTGTACTTGTACAAGACAAAACCATTATAGGTTTTGGTATTTTTCAGAAAATAACGACATCGTAGCCAACCAAGCAGACAAATTGAAGTCACAACAAGATATGAAGAAAATGTATCTCTTTATTGATAATGGGAATAGATTACAAGACTTGAAGCTGAATACAGAGTTTACAATAGATTTACAAAGACTTCTGAATAGCCAACTGAATCACTTGCCATTTAGGCTTACAACCGACATATAACGACTCGACTTACAATGAACTTGCCAATTTGGCTTACAATCTTACTGGTACAACTGAGTTACACTGTTCCATATATTATGTCCCATATAGAAGAAGACATCGTCCTTGCAGGAAGAGCTTCTGTACACCAATCTGATTCATCAATGCCAAGCATTGATCAACGATTTCTCCCATGCACAACCACCTAAAATAATGCCCATAACGTGGGTCAGTACATCATCTATGTACTGGTGAGCAGTGCTTGCCTAACTCACCTAAGAAGACAACACTAAGTAATCATGTTATCGAATATTATTAAAAGTGATCTTTCTCGTTGCCTTAGGGTCAATTAGTAGTTCATATCCAACTGAAGTAAAGAATACATATTATTCTTAGCTAGCACAACATAAAGCAATATGATATCACCCTTTGGTGATTTTTTATCCACGGTCGTGTAATCATCCATGTACATTTATAATACTTACTCTGCATGCACAAGAGATTGTTAGGAACAATATCATATTTATCATATTCATCACTATTCAGGTGATTCTTACCAATAGCCGACACCCTTCTCTGTAATTGAGTAATAACTTACTCATCCTGCATTAGACATCATTAACACTGGACCTATCTATATGAAGGTCACTGGCGACATGTTTCTTGGATCATCTTTCTGGTATAACGGCACCCCTATGCAGTGCGGGTAGCTAGCCCCACTGAAGGTCCCACATACCGAGGCCAGTACGTTGGCTCCAATCTTTGTTCCTCCTAGAATGAACCGTATCCGTGGCACGGAGTACCGTTTGAGGAACAAACTTACGCACAAGTTGTCCATGACCATGCAAGTATATGCAACTTATTTATGAAAAAAATATATAATGCATGATAAGAAAAACTAAGTAATCAGCCACCATTCTCATTCGTCTCGCCACTACTGCCTTAAGTTGAGCTCACAAACACCAACTGTCCAATCCATGGCCTTAGTGTAATCAACATTCTACATCAGCGACAGGATAATAGAATGTTGATTTCTCAATCTCTTCCTACATCTTTGATACCATACATTTTCAAGGTCATAAATCAAGCATACTTATTGTCCAAATCTTGGGTCTTATATATGTATTACCATCTATTCATCAAGCTGAGAAATGATATACTCACCGCCCAAGTATTTGGGACTTTTGCTTCATCTTTCATGTATTTTATTTCATAGCACACAAGCACACAATTCATAAGAGATTCGCAACAACTTTTGGGTCATATGATTAATGATCTTCCAATAACTTTCTAGTTTTCATGCAAGGTATCATTTAGCAACTCAACACGAAATCATATCATACAGTCCTTTTATTAAGCGTGAAGCTAAAGGATCTTTGAAGGGTTCAACACTACTCATATTATATGACGATTTTTGCCACGATCGCAAAGCCTTCCGAGCAATCCTTCGGATAATCCCAAGTCCAACAATGCTTCATCGAACCAACCAGCCATCAATATACATCGTGCAGGTCAGGGTACTATATTACCATCCAAACCCGACGCAAACAGGGCACTGTTCTGTTTCGAGCAATCTCATATACCCTTCTTTCCTTTGATACTTGATCATTTTCAAATTTGTAAAATCCTCTAAAAACCCTACATAACCCTCTAGAAGTCCCTACAAATAGAATTTGATGGGATGAACCATCGACCCAGAATATTGACACAAAGTTGTTGAAAAACTGTTCGAAAATAGAACATTAAAACTGTTCCAAGCCCTAATTTGGAAGAGAGTTTTAGAACCAAACATTAGGTATTTCAAAAATCCACATGAATACGGTCCAAGACAACCTATAGGACACCAGAACCCTTCTTGCAGATTTGGATTTCTTCGACTGTGGGTCAAGAAATTGATCTTCTAAAACTGACAAAAATTATTTCTAAAGCAGCAAAAAATTTGAGAAAATATCCCGATACAACATGCATTCCGACAAACCGGGCAACATGGTCACAAACCGAAAGCATCGAAAGGTGCGTATCGATTCTGCGGACAAATGGATTCGACGAAACTCGATTTTGCTATATGTGTGTGACAAAATCGAGGCATAACGGTCGAGATACCCCGTATCGGCCTCTTTGTAAACTAGCCTTCAACTTCGTGCATGTTCCTCATCTCGAGAAAAAACTTGTGCCACTAGACTCGTGGCTTTTATTGGGTCCTGTGAGTCAAGTTTGGTCCGATTCTGAGATGGTCGACCGGAACGCTATTTTGGCAGACCCACGTCCTGATCCAACGAAAAAAATTGTGCACGGCTCACTGGAATCCAAATTTGGATATACGATTGAGTTCGTAATGTCAAATCTAACCCGTAGACATATAATTTGATGACTTTATAGACCATAGGTATTGGCACATTTTTTGTACAAAGAGGGTCCAATGATGAATATCGATTTGGCCTAAAAGTATGATTTTGTCCCTATGTCTAGAATTGTACTTATGGGTAGGCGATCTTAGATATTTATTTTATGTCAAAAATGGTCATGATGTTTATTTCAGCATCCGAAGACGTTTGCGGGAGTTGACTTTCATTGTTCTTGATTTCTAACGGTCTGAGTTACAAGACGTTATTATTTCTCACACCACCTCCAGACAAGATACCTTGCCACTATTTACTTTTCATTTTTGTTATATTTTTTATATTATTACTTTTGTTAGTACTGTTTATATGTTTCTATTACACTGTGCATCCAAGTCATACTTGGGTGCGAGCGACTACATTTGACCTTTACTGCGTTTGTTTATTTTTATGCAAGATGACTTAGTACTAGATAACCACCCATTGATGTGAGGTATTGGTATATCTCATATGGCCTTGACACTTGCTTTATCATGAGTTGTGAGTCACATGTAGGACACAGACTCGCGTAGTCGGCTGGCCACCGATTCGTCTGAGACATACGACGGTTAGAAAATAACTGCTAATAAAAATTACATGGTTAGTGGACTTGGCAGTTATTAGAGGTTCATATGTGTTTTAGAGATAATATATGGCATGGGATGGGGAGAATAGTTCCTTAATGTATGGGTCAAGTATGCACTATCTATTATAACCTGTGAGCTCCGTTGGAGACGTAGGTAATATTCCCCTACTATATTGATTTTCTCTGACATTCACGGAGCGTTAAGGACATAGGCCCCTGGTGCCCAATTAGAAACTATGCCAATCCTACTGTAGCCAGAGTGCCCATACGTTGAAGGTTTGTTCTTAACTGTATATTTACAATAAAATGGTTAGGCACCCTTTTGTTTGCATCATTGATCTTATTACACAGTTTATATGGCATGTTGTTTTCTTGTATCTTGTTACATCCCTTTGAGGACCTGGTGATCTCTTCAGGCTTAGACGATATGGACCTTCCCAGGAGTATGGTTCTGCACTGGATCCATCTTTCTTAGCTGGTGAGGTCTTAACTGTCGAGATCTAGTAGTTTGCTTTAGTAGTCATAACTTGCTACATTTGTAGTAGACATCGATCCTTTATTTTATTTTTATTTTAGGAGATCGGGCTAATTATCTCAGACTATTTTTTATAGTTGTTTGGTAGTAGATTTGTTTCTACCCATATATCTTGTGACTCTTTTATTTTATTCTATCTGGACTATTGCTTCATTGTTGTATTCTATGGATGGGATATAGATTATCTGTGACTGCCTGTGATTTTATTATTTACAGCTTATTTGTGTATGAGGATTTCATATATTGGAGTATTCTTTATCTGCATACAGCTGGCGTGTTTTGTACGCCTAGTCCTACGTATATTGGGACTGGAACGTTACATATTTTTATGGTGGCCCATGCAGGTCAACCAAAATATTATTTGGTTACATACATGTACCAAGCAAACCTGCATATAGGAATAGGAATAGTATCTCATACATAATTTATTACCTCCTTTGACATCAAACTTTTTCGAACTCTCATTTGATTACTTGAGTTGCCTCTTGCTTGAATCTGTCCTAATGTATCCTCACTTTCGTATCAGCAAATGTACCTTCGAAGCTGACGTGTTTCCACCCTTGCTATCATATCTAGTGATACAACCACCCAAGAGGAGCAGGTCCCACCACTGATTCTGGTGACTCCATTCCAGTAAGGACAATAGCAGGCTACCATGATCCCATCGACGGTACAACAGGAAACCCAGACTCAAGTACCCACAGTTAGCCAAACTGGACAGGCCTCCTTCACCATTTCTTCAGTAGTTTCTACCCCAGTCCGGACCATAAATGCCTCTACCATTGGCTGACAGAAACCCCACCACCCAGTTCATGTACGCCATGATACAAGCTCAATGGCAGCAGACTGGGTTGCTAAGACAGAGCATGATAGCTTCCTTAGCTAGACCCCCACCTTCACCTTCGGCCCCGGTATGAGCACCAGCACCACATCCTTATAAGGGCTCTATCAAGAACTTCATAGAGATGAACCCCAAGTCCTTCAAGGATACCGAAAAACCACTAGAGGTCTCTACATAGCTTATCAGCATGGAGAAGCTACTGAGGCATTACAGTTGCCAACAAACTTGTGGATGACAACAGAAGACATACTCCTAGAGGAAAATGCTCACCATTGGTGGAAGGCAGAACGGAGGTATTTAGGCATAGAGCAGACATGGAAGGAGTTCTATGATATCTTCTATGAAAGATTTTTCTCTATCCATATTTGGGACATCCTCTACGACTAATTCCTCCATCTGAAGTAAGGGAACATGTCGGTAGACGAGTACGACACGGAGTTTAGCCGCTGAGAAGATTTGGTACGACATTGATTCCGACAGAACGGGAGAGAGCAAAGAGATTTCACTATGGGCTAGCACCAGAGCTCAAGACTTATACTACCACACAGTCTCGAGTCTTTCATACAGCTGTTCTAGAGGAAGCACATAGCCAGAAGCTTCTTCGTAGGGAGAAACAGCAGACATAGTGACGCCCTACTCCAATAGTTGTACCAGCTATAGTGACCCAGGACAGACCTATCAGAAGGCACCCAGTGCAGTAGTAGCAACAACAGCAGCAGCAGAAGAGGCCCATACCCTATCAAAAGCCTATTTGCCGTTACTGTGGAAAGCAAGTATATATCCAGAATGATTATTGTATTGGATTGTGCTTGAGGTGTGGTTCCGGCCAGCATATGGTCAAGGATTTTTCGGAGCAGCAAGCATTTGTACATGCTCAGCAGGCCCCGAGGCCGACAGCTCTAGCACTTTCAGCACCCCGACCAGGGCAGCAGGTACCGAGGCTTATGGCACCAGCAGCAGGAGCACCTTGCCTACCCCTACCTCCTCTGTAAGTGCAGTTCAACATGGCCAGAGCTTATAGCCCCGGTCTGAAGTACGAACAGGCTTTCTCGCTAGCACTTGAGGATGTAGAAGCAGAATAAAAAGTTATAGCAGGTATGGTTTTAGTTGCTACATTTTCTGCTATTACATTATTTGATACTGGAGACATACACTCATTCATAGCCACTAGTTTTACAACTAGACATAGTATTCCTACTACACCACTATCTAAGAACATTAGAATCCTCAATGGGGGAGGAATAACTTATAAGTAGCATTAGTAGACTTTACCCTGTAGTGATTTGTGGTAGAGAAATGAAGGCATGATTTTTGGTTTTTCCTATGACAAATTTTGATGTAGTTCTTGGAACGGACTGGTTAAGCCAGTATTATGCCTCCCTTGACTATCATAGAGGTAGCATTGTCTTTAGACCACCAGAATTTTAGTTCGCTAGAGGAGCGAAAGAAAGACGTGATCCACCTACGTTAGGGATTTATATGGAGATGGATGACAATCCTTAACATCCTATCATCACTGAGTTCTAAGATGTATTCCAAGAAGAGTTGCTAGGATTGCCATCCGACAGAGACATCGAGTTTTTTATAGAACTCATTCCGGGAGACGAACCTATCTCATCTCGAATGTACCTGTTAGCACCCAAGGAATTTGTAGAAATGAAGACGCAAATAGACAAATTGATAGAGAAGCACTTCATCCATGCCAGTGTGACACCATGGGGAGCACCCATCTCATTCGTGCTAATGAAGGACGGGACAGTGCACATGTGCATTGATTAAAGAGCTTTGAACGCGATGACAGTGAAGAATAAGTACCCATTTCCACGAATGCACGATCTATTTAATCAGTTGAGTGGAGCCAAGGTATTTTCCAAAATTGAATTGTGATCGGGCTATCACAAGTTGAAGGTCCGAAAGGAAGATATTCCAAAGACTACATTTATATCAAGATATGGACACTACGAATTTTTGGTCATGCCACTTGGTTTGACTAATGCTCCAGCAGCCTTCATGAATGTTATATATAAAATCTTCCATCAGCACTTGTACCAATTCGTGGTTCTCTTTACAGAAGATATCTTGATATACTCGAAGAACCACGAGGAACACGAGCAGCATTTACGAATAGTCCTAGGAACCTTTAGGAATGAGCAGCTTTATGCAAAGCTTAGCTAATGTGATTTCTTTTTGGAGAATGTCTCATTTTTGGACATATCGTCAGGGGAGACGGTATACCAGTTGATCCAAAAAAATCACAGTAGATTAAGGCATGGCCCGTTGCCCCTTCAACCTTTGAGGTGAGAAGTTTTCTCAGACTTGCAGGTTATTACCGAAGATTCGTGGAAGATTTCTCACGGATAACAGGGCCTATGACTCCGTTAACTTGCAAATACCAAGAGTTCATATGGACGGACAAGTGTCAAACGGCTTTTGATGAGTTAAAAAGCGCTTGACCACTGCACCCATCTCGGTCATTACATCAGGACCCGGAGAACTCGTGATTTACAGCGATGCTTCCAGGAAGGGATTGGGATACGTCTTGATACAGCATGGCCGAGTAGTAGCATATGCATCGAGGCAGTTGAGAGTGTACGAGAAGAATTATCCAACCCATGTTCTAAAACTCGCAGTAGGCATCTTCGTTCTGAAACTTTGGAGGTATTACTTATATGGCAAAAAGATAGACATCTACACCGGCCATAAAATCCTCAAGTATGCCTTCGCGCAAAAAGAGCTTATCATACGACAGCATCGATGGTTGGAGCTGATGAAGGATTATGTTATCGAGTTGCACTACCATCCGGGCAAGGCTAACAGGGTAGAAGATGCGTTAAGCCATAAGCCCATGTCCTATTTCTTGACCACACAGAGGAAGTTATTAGAAGACTTGTGGAAGCTTGGAATAGAAGTCATATTGTCGGGAGCTGATGGCATACTAGCCAACCTTCAAGTACAATCATCGATAATAGAGAGAATCAAGGCAATATTATCCACAGACGCTAGATTTTGGAGACTTAGAGAGAGAACCAAAGCAGGAGAGCAAACTGGATTGAGGATCCATCAGGATGGGATACTACGATGTGGAGATCATATATATATTCCAAACGGAGAGCTTCGACAAGAATTGATGACTGTGGCACATAGCTCAGTCTACTATATACACCCCGGAGGAACCAAGATGTATCGAGACTTGCGGCAACACTATTGGTGGTACGGAATGAAGTGGAAGATAGCTCGTTTTTTTGCCAAGTATTTGTTATGTCAATAAGTGAAGGCAGAGCACCACAGGTCAGCTGGATTATTGCAACCACTTCTTATTCCTGAGTAGAAGTGGGAACACATTACCGTGAATTTTGTCACGAGATTTCCCCGGAGTCCTAGTGGATGAGACGCAAAATGGGTGATCATGGATAGGCTTACTAAGTCAGCCTACTACTTGCCTTTTAGAGTGTGCCAATCCATGGAAGTCTTAGCCGATATATACATGAAGCAAATAGTGAAGCTACACGAGGTTCCAATTAGCATCGTGTCAGATTGGAACTCGAGATTAAACTCTCATTTATGGATAAGCATACAAAAAATCTTGGGCACAAGTCTGAAGTTTAGTACAGCTTATCACCCGCAGACCGACGGACAGTCACAACGTACTAGTCATATGCTAGAAGATATGTTGAGAGCGTGTACGCTTAACTTTGGCGGATCATTAGAAGACCACCTCCATATTTTGAAGTTTTCTTACAAAAATAGCTATCAAGCGAGCATTCAGATGGCTCCTTTTGAAGCATTATATGGTAGAAAGTGTCGGTCTCTCATTTGTTGAAGTGATGTAGGATAGCGACAGATATTGGGTGCTGAATTAGTCGTAAGCACAGTAGAGAAGGTAAAGACGATACAAGGCCACCTGCGTGGATAGATAAAAGCAGTGGGCAGATCATCATTGTCAACCCTTAGTGTTCAATAAAGGTAACCATGTTTTTTTGAAGATATCATCCACTAAAGGTACGATTCGATTCGAATGACGTGGCAAGTTTAGTCCAAGATACATATGTCCTTTCGATGTCTTGGTGCGAGTTGGAAAAATTTCCTACAGATTGGCAATGCCACCATCACTAGAGGGAGTGCATAACGTATTCCATGTGTCCCAGCTGAGAAGATATGTGACAAACAGCAGTCATGTGCTTGATCACTCCAAATCATAGTAGGTTCGAGCTTGTCATTCCAAGAGCAACCAGTAGGGATCCTTGATCGTCGAATGAAGGTGTTGCAGAATCAGTCTATTTTTATTGGGTCGCATAGCATGGCAGCATCCCTTGCCAGTGTAATGCCCCACTCCGTACGGTGCATTACGCTGAGTCGTTGACTCGAAGGGTTGGGTTGACCCGATTAAGGATCGATGTGAATCGATACGAGAGTACGTTGACCCAAGAAATGCATCGAGTTGGATCGATGTAAAGAGTTACGTTGACCCGAGGAACGCATCGAGTAAGATCGATAAAAGTGTTAAGTTGGCCCGAGAGAAAGCATTGAGTCAGTTCGAAGATTCCCAGAAATCGAATTGACGCAAGGCATTAGTCCAATTCGGACAAGTATTAATTTTAGTTGGTTTCGTGTGTAGGCTATACGTTTATGCTGAAATATAAGAGGTCGCCACTTTGCCTTATTTACAATGAGGTCCAGAAAACCAAATTACCGCCTCACAACGGACTGAGGCATAGGCACAGTAAGCCAAATCAGTCGTATAATTCAATGAAGCAAGAAGTGCTCGAATAGGTAAGTAAGAAGAGTTGGCCGTGCAACAAGTTATGAAATCGAGCCGCATCGACTCGGCGAAACGACAAGGCGTATCGACTTAAGGTAGGGGGACTTTGACTTCTCTTTCCTACTCCTTTATGCCTAATTAAAATATATCGTTGTATGCTAAGTTAACCAATCGAGACCACGAGTATGGCTCGATCAAGAGATGAATATAGTGCGTGTTAAACACTATATAGAATAATTGAAATGAAACATATATCAAATGTACGAGTCGCTATGGAATACTGAATATCGTAAAGGCGAGGGCCTCGGTGCGCAAGCCATAAGTGTTAGTCCATTCCTAAATGGTCACACCTGATTTTGATAAATCAACAATAACTTAAGTCAATACACAAAATATACAAACTACTGCTAACTTTTCAGGACAAGTGAAATCAAAATCAAGAGTGTAATACAACATTTGCAAGCATGTCAATCATCATTTCAAAGTGTTCATGTATTAGAATCGGTCTGAGTCATTTTACAATTTATTATATATTTTTTATCTTTATTGAGTCTAGGATACAAATTGTAAAATCGACTAGATATTGATGGCATAGGTTATCCACAGTCCACCTATCTAAAAAGCCTACCTATCTACAAAAATTACTTATACTAACAATATTACATATCCTGTGCAAACAAAATTGGACCAAACATTCTTCTAAGTATTTGATAAACTTAGACAGAACTCTGTCCGAGTTCGGTCCGAGTTCGGACCGAGTTAGGTCAGTTCAAATTCAAATATTTGTTGCCTCCAAATCTGCATGCAACATTCGTTTGCAAAATCCTAGCATCCGAACTTTGTCCGAACTCTGCCCGAGTTTGGTCCTCAAAACACCTATAAATAGAAGAGAATTTCTCATTTCAAATTACTCATCAATTCATCTTCTCTTCTCTCTATTTTTATCCAATAGTGTTTTTCATTGATCTAAAGCTTTCACACTCCACCTATACATCTCTTAGCCAAAGCCAATAACATCTAAGTGGATTTAGAGTCTTTGGTTGTCAGAGTTGTAAAGAGGTCATTCATAGTTCAGAACACATTTCTGTTTTCGGAGCCGGTTGTACGTTCGTCGCCAAGCACGGTGTTGTGAAGTCGGTCGTGCACTTGTCACCAAGCACGGTGTTGTAAAGAGACTGCAAGCTCTCAATTATCTTGTGAATAGTGGATTAACAGCAGGCAAGAGTACCTGCGACTGGATTAGTCCTCCAAGAGGGAAACCAGTATATATCGCGGTGTCCACTGAGTTTGATTCTCTGATATCTTGCTAAATTTATTTATTGTCTCTTTATTCACTGCCATAGTTATCTGCTTTTATTAGTGTTTTTTTCGCAGCACTCGCACTCACTCTATTCACCCCCTCTAGAGGTGCTCAACGGCCCTACAATAAGAACATGGATAACTATATCGACAAGTGCCTCAACACATGAGTCATTCTCTGCCCCCATGCACGAGTTAGAATGCTAGAACATTGAAAGACTATATCGGTGAGAGTGCCTCAGTGCACAAGCTATAGAATATTGAATACCCTATCGAGGCATGCCTCAGTTGCACGAGTCAGATGGAAGGAATATACATTGAATACTAAGACATAGAACATAAAATACGGTATCGAGGCATGCATCGCATGCACAATTCAAAGAATAGAGAACAATCATGTCAAGGCGTGCACACGTGCACGAGAATCATAAAAGATGACTTCGTTGTGAAGAGGAGTTGTGGCATGAATGTGATGGAACTGTCGGATTTGACATCGTGCCTCAAAAATGTTTGGGACCTTCGGATCATTCGTTTGACGAATAATGAGTTGGGGCATAGTGCCATTGAATATTGAAACGAAGAATAAAGTAAGAATACATTGAAAAGAATAGAAAAATGTGAGATGACATAAAGTCTGAGTTTCGGACTCAAGACTATGTTTGGTTGTATGAGTTTGATGCGCACGTTTCATGGTCGAATGGACTTGAGATATTTCATGTGCACGGGTGTGGTAATTTCCCTCGTACGGGTTTACGCCGGAACACCGGGACCATTCGGCCTATGAGGGATGAATAATCATTGTTGGTGGACATCTTTTAGGTATGACTTGCGATCTGCTACTGATGTAATAAGCCACAATTGATGGTAAGTTCGACGTCCTTCAGATACTGGGCTATAAAACCCATACGGGATGGATGCCAGGTTATCCAGTTTGAAAAAAGAAAAGAAAAGAAAAGGGAAACAAATTAGTTTATTCCGGCACGGTACGCCAATAACCTTCATATAGTTAAGAAACGGCGGACCAATAGTGCAGGAACATAGAGCTCATGTATAGGGCACTTATAACATGACAGGAAAGGAATGAGGCGTATTCACCTTACATCGGTGCAAGGGCAAGTGCATCAATATTTGGAAATCAGTCACAAAACAATACGAGATTGCTATTTGTTGCCTGCTTGCTTATGCAAAACGAAATAACATGCTTGCCATGACATCATGCTTTACTAATTTTGAGTATGCCATGAAACAGATCCTAAGGAGAACATAGAAAGATAACTAAATTGTATGTTGCATGAATCAATACATAACAAATTTCAATTTAATTAAGTGGGTCTTTGATCAGTACAGCGAGGACAAAAGTACTAATCTCCCACTAGATTGCTTGCAGGTTCAGAATACATTCTGCCTGCGGTAAAGCTTCGCTTGATCACGCTGAGGCATAGAATGTCGTAGTATTTGAAACGTGAGATCGCATTGACGCTCGGACTTGCAACATGATTGATGCGGCCGTGATATAGAAGGCATGCTGTATGGAATGATGAAATCCTTTGTGGGCAAGAAATAACTTGAGTGTTATAGCCAATCTGGCAAATTCAGTTGGGCTATTGAAAGCCTTTGTAATCTCAGTTCATCCATCAATAAAGAGAATTTTTTCGTATACTCTATTTTCTTCCATTGCTAATATCAAATCAAAGATAACCTTTTGAGAACTTTTCATCTTGCCTTGTACGAGTGCAACTGCAGACTCGTACGACATCACACCCCAGTGAGGACGAACGATTCGGATAAATCGATACGAGGACGAGCAATTTTTTGGGTCGGGGCGTAACAAATTGGTATCAGAGCTCTAGGCTCAATTTTCTCAGGATGCTTGCTTCGTTTCAATTCCAAAGAGTTGCCCACCACCAATTCAATCACTCTTGACTCTACTCGATGCCGTACTGGATGTTCCATACAATAAGTCTAATACAAATCGTGTAATTTTACCGTATGTGTTTTAGAAATTACATGATATTTGCTGAGAAAGTTATGAAACGTTTATTGCATTAAGTGCAACGAGTAATAAAATATTCATTACTACAATTGCAACGAGTCGCGAGATGTGAATTGAGATATTTGTTGCTGCAAGTGCAACAAGTTGTGAAATATGAATCAAAATGTTTGTTATTTCAATGCAACAGTCGATATGAGAAATATTGGTTGATCGATAAAATGAAAGTCTTGAAATGTTGCGGTATCAAATTCAACGAGTTGTGAATGATGCGTTACAAGAAAAATGAAAGTTGAAAATTGAATGTGTCAAATAGATTCGAGTATTGGCTTTGAATATCAGAAATAAAACATTGCACGAGATGTAACAGAGAAAACTGAATTAAAATGTTGCACAAGATGCAACGGATGATAATGAATTAAAAATATTGCACGAGAGATGCAACAGATGAAACTTAATAATACGTTGCACGAGATGCAACGGAGGGAACTAAAATCATAAGTCGATAGAACGAATCGTTCAGTTGCGCACCGAGCTTGTGTTGGCAAATGAATACATTGACCGAGTTGTGTCGAATTTAGATAAATCAAAAGTTACGGTTGTGATCGACATGACCACTGCAGATGTAACACCCCATTCCCAAAATACTTAGGACCAAGTAAGTAGACTTGCCAGCTGTACAGATACGAAGAATATACCAATATATGGTATCCTCGTATTTGTACATAAGTTGTAATAATATAACATGATAAGCCACGACATTAATAACTAAATCTCATCTACAGCTCAACACAGAGAATATAATAGGTCTCAATAAATAAAATGAGTCAAAGGGATAGCCAGGTGGACATACCCACTCCAAACAGCTATGAAAATAGTATCAACTAATGGGAGTCCAACTTCCTCAAAACAGTAAGAAAGAAGATAAAAGATGTCCACTACATAGTCTCAGAGAATAAAGAATGAAAGCTAGGTATCAGCAGAAAATGCCTCGTCATCGACGTAAGAAGGATCCAACACTTCTCCGTACTCCTGTGGATAGTCCTTCTCGTCTAATCCTGCGGTGCGAGAAGGGCAATCCAACTATCGCAAACGTCAGCACAAAATCTCACAAATCACATATGACTCCGGATGCTTGCAGTCGACAACAGGGGTTTGTCCCTGTTCGCGGTCGGCCTGGAGTAAGATGGCAGCGGTTCTGTGGTGGTACGACACGGTCAGGCGGCGGGATGGCGGCATCGGGACATGAGGGTCGTGCTGGAGTTGATCCTCTGGGTCGAGGTTCGAGTTACGAGAAAGCTTGCTAGGGTTTTTCCCCAACACCTTGGGGAGTCTCAGTTTTTATACTCGGGAACAAAATTCGATTCTCACTCGAATTCCGATTAGCGTCTATTGATTTCTAGGTTCTAATCCGAGAGAAAATAGTTTAGGATAGCTCGGACATCTTATAGGGGATTTGGCTAGCCAAATTTGAAAGATTTGAAGCTCAAATCTCTACTAATCCTTTCCCTCCTATTTGTAGATCACACTGGAAGGGGTCGGGAAAAATTTGCTACTGTAGCAAGGCTACAGTAGCCGTCTCTATGTAAAAATATATTTTATAGCACAAGCATATACACCTATATATTATTTATATACATATATTAACTATAACTGTTGAATTAATAATAATAAAATATATAACAAATAATAAAATAATTATGAATAAAAATATGGGAGTTTACATCCTACCCAACTTAAAGAAATTTTGTCCTCGAAACTAAACTAAGGTAGGGGGTTAAATGCAATACAATATTAGGAATTTATGCAAAACGGACCTTGGTCTATGAACAAATGCAGATAACGATTTTCGGATGTCGTCCTCGCGCTCCCACATAGACTCCCCTGACGAGTGATGCTTCCATGCCACGCAAACCAACGGTATAGATTGGTACTATAATACCTTCACTCAGTGATCAAAGATACCAACTGGTTGCTCTTCGTTCGACAGCTCGGTCCAACTGTGATTTCAGAGTGATCAAGCACATGATTGTTGTCTACCACGTACCTCCTCAGCTGAGAAACATGGAACATGTCATATACTCCCTCTAGTAACGGTGGCAAGGCCAATCTATAAGCAACTTCCCCAACACGTTCCAAGATATCGAAAGGACCGGTGTATCTTTGACTCAACTTGCCACGTCCTTCGAACCGAATTGTGCCTCTAGTAGGAGATATCTTCAAGAAAACATAGTCAGCTTCCTTAAACTCCAAAGGTCGATGATGATTATCTGCCCACTGCTTCTGTCGATCCTGTGCTGCTCGCAGATGGTCTTGTATCTTTTTCATCTTCTCTACTGTGCACAACACCAACTCGGGACCCAATAACTGTCGCTCTCCGATGTCGCTCCAATAAACAGGAGATCGGCACTTCCCACCATACAACGCTTCAAACGGAGCCATCTGAATGCTCGCTTGATAGCTATTGTTGTAGGAAAACTCTACAAGATAGAGGTGGTCTCCCCATGATCTGCCAAAGTCAAGCATACACGCTCTCAACATATCCTCTAGCGTCTGAATCGTACGCTTTAACTGGCCGTCTGTCTGTGGGTGGTACGATGTGTTAAACTTCAAATGCGTACCCAAACTTTCTTGCATACTCCTCCAAAAGTATGAGGTAAACCTCGAGTCACGATCCGACACGATGCTAACTGGTACACCGTGTAGCTTCATTATTTGCTTCATATACATATCCGCCAAAACTTCTGTGGACTGCCCTACTCTAAAAGGTAAGAAATGGGCTGACATAGTAAGTCTATCAACAATTACCCATACCGCATCTCGTCGACTAGGACTCCGAGGAAATCCTGTGACGAAGTCCATCGTAATGTGCTCTCACTTCCACTCGGGAATGGGTAGTGGCTGTAATAATCCGGCCGTCCTCTGGTGCTCGGCCTTCACTTGTTGGCATACCAAACGCTTGTCCACAAAACGAGCTACCTTCCGCTTCATTCCATGCTACCAATAATACAGCTATAAGTTCCGGTACATCTTAGTTCTTCCGGGATGTATAGAGTCAGTCGAAATATGTGCTTCTGCCATCAACTCCTGCCGTAGCTCTCCATTAGGAACATAAATATGATCACCATATCGCAATGTCCCATTGGGATGAATCCTCAATCTCGTCTGCTCTCCTGCATCATTCCTCTCTCGAAGCCGTCGAAATCTAGCATCCAAAGGTAATGCCGCCTTGATCTGATCTACTAATGACAATTGCACTTAGAGATTGACTAACACGCCATCTGCTCCAGGCAATACTACCTCAATACCAAGCTGCTGCAAGTCTCTGATCAACTCCTTATGCGTAGTCAAGAAGTGTGCCATGGACTTACGGCTTAATGCGTCTGCCATAACATTAGCCTTGCCCGGATGATAATGTATCTCGATCTCGTAATCTTTCATCAACTCCAACCAACATTGCTGTCATATATTCAACTCTTTTTTGTGTGAACATGTACTTGAGGCTCTTATGATCAGTGTAGATATCAACCTTCTCGTCGTAAAAGTAGTGCCTACATGGCTTCAAAGCAAAGATAACCGCTGCGAGCTCTAGATCATGGATTGGATAATTCTTTTCGTGTACCCTCAACTGTCTCGATGCATATGCTACTATATGACCATGCTGCATCAATACGCATCCTAATCCATTCCCAGATGCATCGCTGTAGTTCACGAATCCTCCCAGGCCAGATGGTAGTTTCAAGATAGGTGCAGTAGTCAAGCACTTCTTCAACTCGTCGAAAGCGGTTTGACACCCATCGGTCCATACAAACTCCTGATCCTTGTAAGTTAGTCGAGTCATAAGCCCCGCTATTCTAGAGAAACCTTCTACGAACCTTCGGTAATATCTCGCAAGTCCAAGAAAACTTCTCATCTCAGAAGCCGATGTGGGAACGGGCCATGCATTGACTGTTTTGTTCTTCTCAGGATCTACCGATATGCCATCTCCAGTAACAATATGCCCAATAAATGAAACCTCCTTGAGAAAGAAGTCACACTTGCTCAACTTTACAAAAAGTTGCTCATTTCTCAAGATTTCCAAAACTGTCCGTAGATGCTGCTCATGCTCCTCTTGGCTCTTCGAGTATATCAAGATATCATCTATAAAGACGACTACAAATTTATCCAATTACTAATGAAAGATCTTGTTCATTAAGTTCATGAAGATCGCGGGAGCATTGGTCAACCCGAAAGGCATGACCAAGAACTCGTAGTATCCGTACCTCGATCGAAACGTCGTCTTCGGAATATCTTTCTTTCGAACCTTCAGTTGGTGATAGCCTGATCGCAAGTCGATCTTTGAGAATACCTTGGACCCACTCAGCTGGTCGAATAAATCGTCTATGCACGACAAGGGGTACTTGTTCTTCACCATCACTGCATTCAGGGCTCTATAGTCGATACACATGCGCACTATCCCGTCTTTCTTTGGCACAAAAAGAATGGGTGCTCCCCATGGTGATGCACTGGCACGAATAAAGCCTTTGTCACGACCCACCCACTGTGAGGGTACGAGAACGTAACAACGCCCAGCCTATGCCACAGTGTCGGCGGTAGAACGCTGTCCTAGGTCACAACATCTAACAATATAATTCTAAGCAGTTTATACTCCCGAATGGGGGTGACATAGTAGAAAGTAAACTCAATCACAACTAAGAAAGAAGAAGCACGATATGATATAGAACTCAAAAAAATACAGATGATCAGAAGAGTCTAAGATAATCTCAGCAAATATTCAGAATACAAGTCTCAACTACTGAATATGAAAGAATATATACAACCCAGATCTCAAGAAATAAAGCCTAACTGAACTAGTCAAAACAATATAAGTAAGATAAAGCCTAACTAAGCTAGTCTAGACAATAGGGGTAAAGTCATCAGCTAGAGCTGGGTCCTCCTGAGGGTCCAGCTCACAAGTGTCGTCTAGGGCTGCCCCATAGAAGGTATCCACACAGGCCTCCTCCTCGTCCTCTGTAATATTTTCAACAAGTCCAGTCAGGACAGGAGCGAGCACAATAGATCTCAACAGATCATAGCAGGTTAGAAAATATAAACATGCAGTAGAGTAAGATACATGAAACTGAAAGGAAGTACATGATGTAAAAGAAGAACTGTATGTAAATAGCCACTGTATATAGAGAACTAATAGTGGCTAGTGATGTAGAGTACAGGATAGCACATGTGAATATGATAGATTAGTACATGATCTACACTAAAGAGTTTCACATGATCTACACTACTATGGAATTTGTTTACATGACTATTAGCACTCCCCCGTTTTCCCCAATCAATACACAAGGATCTAAGCAGGTTATGTTATTATACGATATCACATGAAGGCCCATGAAAGGGTGCACATGATAGTATATATGAGGGCTCTGTGAACATGAGAGTACATGATTCACAAGAGTGTACATGTATGGTGAAAGCACAGGAGTACATAATGAAAGTGAAACGCACATGACACAATGTACCCGATGCTGCCGAGGTGATAACATCGCATGAAGAGATCCATATAGTACTAATCCGTGATAATGTCGTGACAGCATTAAGTAAAGTAATCTAAAGCAGGAATATAATTCTAACAAGTTATGAAATGATCAGAGAATGTACTCGCCTGGTATCTGAGTGTCCGAAAAGTACTATCCGAGGAGAGGTGTCTGGGTCCTAATCAGAACAGCACAAGTCACAACAAGTCTAAAATGATAACAAGATGCAATTTAATGCATTCTAAATGAATCTATGTCAATCTAGGCCAAAGTCAACTCTTGGTCAACTCTGGTCAACCCTAGAAGTCAAACTAGGTCAACTAGGTCAAACAAGTCTATACTAGTCTAACTAGTCTATTCTAGGCCTAATCAGCCTATTCTAGCAAGCACACACCATCTCTAGGCGATTAAGCCAACTACACAGTCACTAGGCATTCAAACCACATACCTAGGCTATGAGCCATAGGTATACACCCATAGGCAATGTCATGCCTATACCAAACCACATATCTACATATACACATATATTAATATATCTAAATTAATATAATAACACACATTATAAATATATAGTATACATACACATAGAGGGGTAGATGTGTGCTCTAGGCATGTGTCATATAGGAGTAACAGTGATAGTGTCATGTGTGTGTGTGAAAGTGAACCATAGGTGATAGTGTCATGTAGGTTGTGTGTAGTGTTCCCTGTGTACAGGAAAATAGACAGGAATGTGTGTGTATGGGATACTTAGAAATAGGCATGTACATGTGTGTGTGTGAGTATTTGTGGCTGTGTGTGTGTCATAAGTCATTTAGATAGCTTATCAGTGAATTAGGCAAAAGGGTGCTAAGTTCTCTGATTTAAAACAAAGTGATAGTGATAATGGGAAAATCAGTGATATGTATACAAGTGTATATCAATTCCAGGTTTAGTGAATGACAATGCCTCTGAATTTCAGGTTTCTGGAAGTAAATGGCAGTTCAATTCAGTTATATGAATGCTTAGTTTATGTCATGCTAGGTCTCATTAGGACATTAGGACATGAATGAATGTCAAGATTCTAAGGAATGCATCATGTATACTAGTTTATGTTAGCATCTAGTGTAGGCCCAAGAACATGTGAAAGGGGGTTCAATGTGTCAAGTGCTAGGTGTGTATGCATTTACAAAGTGTGTTATGTGTGTGAGAGGAAAACAGTGTGAATACAGTGAATAACTATGTATGCAAATCTCAGAAATCATCTGGGAATGTCAAATTCAGTGAATGGTGATAAACTTAGGAAATTAAGTGATGGCAGTTAACAATCCTACAGCTAACACATCAACCCAAACCAAATTTGAACAAAAACCCTTAGTTAACTTCAAACCTAACATACATAGATGAGAACATGGTAATTAATCATGGAAATTTGGTTTGGAGAGATATCTAAACTCAGAAATAAGGAAACAGTTCATAATCCTGGGATTGACAGTTCAAAGAACATAGGATTTAAAAGCAAATTTTAAACCAAATTCAACTTGACAGTTAGCAACCAATCTCACATTTCAAACCCATTGCATCAACACAAATCGAATTGAATATGTACTTCAACCCTAACACATGTGGGTGAGTCTAAACTAACATTAACATCATTAAAAATCAGTAAAATGACAGATTAAAATCAGGAAATCAAATTCAGCACAGCGTATCAGCGTGTATCAGTGCATATTGGGAATTTCATGAATTCGACCTAATTAATCATTAAAATTACAAAGTAAAGGTTGGTAACTAGGTGCCACATATGTGTACGTGTGTCTCGAGTCCTCTCGTGTCATCCAGAGCCAGATACGGCGTGTCGATACATCATGAACCACTCTCGTGCACACACAGACACGTTGTCTCGTGCATGCGTGCACTCGTGTCTAGGACACGACACACAACACGTGTGGCCACGTGGTCATGTCCATGTGTAGCCCACGTGTCAGGCTACATGTTCGACACCATGTGGGGTGTCCATGATGTGTCCAATGCGGACACGAACTCTGTTTCGTGCGTGCCTGTGTACGTGTACAGCCGCCTGCGCGACAGCGCGCGGCCAGTGCGAGTGTATTTTCTCCACGTGTACTACCACGATGCTCCCAAACTTTGGGAGCATGGTGACAGTCATTGTCCCTTGCTCCCCACAAAATTTTGGGTCTCGATGTGTCCTGTGTCTCGAGTTATAGCCCCCGATAGGCAGGACACAGCCTAGGGCTCGTGCTGCGTGTCCAAGCCAAAAATTACGACACAAACGGACACGAAATACTAAACAACCTTCACAAATATTAATACACACCTAGATCTACAAATCTATGCAATTAGTTTTCAAAAATACAAAAATAATTTCCTAAGTGGCATTTCTACAAACCTATATTCCTATTATGATACGTGTCCGATACGGACACGAAATGGACACGAATTGTGCCCAAATTTCATGGGCAGTTAGGTAACCACTAAACCTAACCTATTATGCAAGAAAATAAGGAAGAAACAAGGGTTTAGGTGGTTTACCTATTGAGTATCAAAACTCAAGGAAGAGCTTCAAAGAGGGGATTCTAAATGGCAACTCCAAATCTCCAATCAATACACAAACTGAGGTGATCCTCCAAAAACACTATATAAACATAAATTAGATCCTATTGCAAAACTAGGATTAAAAAGGAGCTAAAATAAATTAATTAAGAATTTTGAGCATAGGGAAAAATACCTTTCCACCAAAATTAGGGCAAACCTAAAAAGAGGCAAGAACACTCTTAAGAGACTACTTATAGGCAAGGGAAACCTAATAGTGGCTGCCATGGTTGGGTTAGGATTAGTCTTGGGCTTAATTCATGGGCCTAAGGCTTAAACACTAGACTTAAAATTGGTAAGTCGTAAGTCATTGACTTAAGTCACTAGTCATGGACTAATTCCACCCAAACTAATCCTCCCTACTTTAAAACTAATTTCTAATTAATAAAGTAGGTTAACTAGAGTTAAACTAGGGTCACCAACTAGGGTTAGTTTCTAGGTTAGTCTACAAAGTCTCAACTAGTCAAGACTAACATAACACATAGCAATATTTAATTAATATTAAATTCACACAAATTCCCATAAATCCTAAAATGACCAAAACACCCTCTAGGCTAAAATGTACTAGTTAAACATCCTAATCACATGGCTAGGCTCTAGGTCAAACTGTCTCTAGGGTTACACTAGCAAGACACCAAATCACAAGTCATGATTTTAAATAGTTTAAAAATAATTAAAAATCACCAAAAATCATAATATGAAATAAATATCAATAAATTATAATTATAATTTCCAAATTTAAAAATTACACTCATCTGGAAAACTGGGTGTTACAGCCTTTCTCCAACAGGTCATCAATCTGCGTCTTCATCTCCACCAATTCTTTGGGTGCTAGACGATATACTCGAGATGAAATAGGCTCGGCTCGGGAATAAGCTCAATAAAAAAAATCAATATCTCGGTCAGGCGGTAGTCCTGGCAAGTCCTCGGGGAACACATCCTCGAACTCGACGATAACAGGGTGCTGAGAGGCGTCCTACATCATCATGTGAGTCCCCAATGCAGGTGCATCGCTTCTCAAGGCTTCTTCCTTGGTGAACTCGAACTCCGTCGCATTCGGTAGTCTAAAGAAAATACTGCCCTTATGGCAGTCTATAAGAGCGAACTGCTGCTCAACCAATCCATCCCGAGAACTACATCAAAGGTTGGCATAGGGAATACAAGTAGTCGTGCTCTCATCTCCCCACTACATATCACTATAGAAAAATCTCTACAAATACCACTAACAAGTACAACTCCTCCTCCAGTGAGGATTCTAATGTTTTTGGATAAGGATGACATGGATATATTGTGTCTAGTGGCAAAGCTAGTGGCTATGAATGAATGGGTGGCTCCAGTGTCAAATAATATAATGGCAGCACTACAACAAAAATACCTTTTAATGACGGCTAAAAAGCATCATTAGTTGCAAACCATGACGCTTTTTTTCTCAGTCCAAGAGTTATGAAATCGGGTGTTATAAATGTTATTAAAAGTGTTATAGATAATTCATCCAAAACCGTCATTAATAGGTTGAATTTCTGCTACGTTTTATTTTTAAAGCGTAATGGATAGTTATGAAAAACCGCTGTATATGGTCGTTGTATCACATTTATAATGCTCTATACTGCATGACATTCCAAATGCTGCTCAATTCAATTCGAAAACAACCACTTTGAACCATATTCACAACAAAGTATTGAAATGTAATATAAAGTACCATTCTCCACTTTATTGTCTCAAAATAGAGTATTTTAGCTACCATTCTATATTTTTCCATTTCATTATATACATCTTCTCAAAATATAGAGTATCCAATATAGAGTACACTTTAGCTACATCAAAACTATCGACATCAAAAATCTCACATGTACTGTAGCGAAGAAGCACACTTATCGCTTCAACTTGGTCATATGAAGACTGTCCATAGCACATGTACGTATAGCAAACCCTAAAAAAGAAAGCAAAACCCTCACTTTTAGAGTCTATCAATTTTAGAGTCTGTGATTTATATCGAAAAACCGAGAGTATCAGAGTACTCTAATAAAAACGAAACCGATAAATAAAGTAAAACATCCAGGCATGGCATAGTGGACGTAGTCCCAAAATCAACGACACATGCATGCTAATGGAGATGTCAATCCCGAAATAGAAATATCCCCAACTAATATATACCCGCATGTGATTTATCGAAAAGCTCCCAACAAAACACCCACAGTACCAAGTTAAACCCATCATGCATAATAGATACCCAACCAACAATTTTAATCCAAATAGCAAAACATCTCCTACAGCAAAGAAATCTTTCCCAACCTAACATATAATAGGAAAACCTAAACCATCATCCCACAACAAGTATAGGAAGGAGAACCCAAGCAACAATTTATACAAGAAACCCAAACCAACAATGCATGCATCACAAATAATTCCAACAGCAGCTAGGTAACCCGAAACCGAAAATGATCCAACAGCAAGTAAAGAACCGAACATGATCTAAAGATCATTCCCGCTTCACAAACAAAGACAATCGTAGGATCGTCAAGCCAAAATTGAACCTAACACGTATCAGTCGATTGAAACCCTTTTTATGTAGGGATCGAGATCCAACAACACCATCGACAAACAAAATAAATCCAAAAACTAAAATTAATCAAGAGTTTAGAATTTATACCCCAGAATTTGGTGTCGGAATTCGATGGGTGCCTTCGGACTCGGGTCGCAGGCACGCACAGTGCCTCGCCGGGTCGCAGCTGCAACTGTGGAGAGGCTACATCATCGACACGAAGGTATCCTCACATCCGTGTCCAGTATCGACTCGTACAAACACGAGCGTATCTACACCTAGAATGAACAATCTAACAGTACCAACATACAAACTACGACCAACGACAAGAAACGAAATGAGATATATAAGATGTTCAGATAAGGATCAATCATCATCTGCTGTACTAGCGTGCCATAACACGTACAGGACACGTCCTGACACGGAGCCAGTGTAGCCGATACGATCTGCAATGCTTTGGTTTTTGGTCGAACGACCATCACCAAGAGTATCAGAGTACTCTAATAAAAACCGAAACCGACAAATAAAGTAAAATATCCAGGCATGGCATAGTGGACGTAGTCCCAAAATCAACGATGCATGCATGCTGATGGAGATGTCAATCCCGAAATAAAAATACTCCCAACTAATATATACCCGCATGTGATTTATATCGAAAGGCTCCCAACAAAAACACCCACAGTACCAAGTTAAACCCATCATGCATAATAGATACCCAACCAACAATTTTAATCCAAATAGCAAAACATCTCCTACAGCAAAGAAATCTTTCCCAACCCAACATGTATAATAGGGAAAACCTAAACCATCATCCCACAACAAGTATAGGAAGGAGAACCCAAGCAACAATTTATACACGAAACCCAAACCAATAATACATATCACAAATAATTCCAACAGCAGCTAGGTAACCCAAAACCTAAAATGATCCAACAGCAAGTAAAGAACCGAACATGATCTAAAGATCATTCCCGCTTCACAAACAAAGACAATCGTAGGATCGTCAAGCCAAAATTGAACCCAACACGTATCAGTCGATTGAAACCCTTTTTATGTAGGGATCGAGATCCAACAACACCATCGACAAACAAAATAAACCCAAAAACTAAAATCAATCAAGAGTTTAGAATTTATACCCCAGAATTTGGTGTCGGAATCCGAAGAGAGCCTTCAGACTCGGCTCGCAGGCACGCACAACGCCTCGCCGGGTCGCGGCTGCAACTGTGGAGAGGCTACATCATCGACACGATGGTATCCTCACATCCGTGTCCAGTATCGACTCGTACAAATAGGAGCGTATCTGCACCCAGAATGAACAATCCAACAATACCAACATACAAACTATGACCAACGACAAGAAACGAAATGAGATATATAAGATGTCTCAGATAAGGATAATCATCATCTGCTGTACTAGCGTGCCATAACACGTATAGGACACGTCCTGACACGGAGCCAGTATATCCGATACGATCTGTAACACTTTGGTTCATTTGGTCGAACGACCATCACCAAGAGTATCAGAGTACTCTAATAAAAACCGAAACCGACAAATAAAGTAAAACATCCAGGCATGGCATAGTGGACGTAGTCCCAAAATCAACGACACATGCATGCTAATGGAGATGTCAATCCCGAAATAGAAATACTCCGAACTAATATATACCCACATGTGATTTATATCGAAAAGCTCCCAACAAAAATACCCACAGTACCAAGTTAAACCCATCATGCATAATAGATATCCAACCAACAATTTTAATCCAAATAGCAAAATATCTCCTACAGCAAAGAAATCTTTCCCAACCCAACATGTATAATAGGGAAAACCTAAACCAACATCCCATAACAAGTATAAGAATGAGAACCCAAGCAACAATTTATACAAGAAACCCAAACCATAATACATGTATCACAAATAATTCCAACAACAGCTAGGTAACCCGAAACTGAAAATGATCCAACAGCAAGTAATAAATTGAACATGATCTAAAAATTATTCGCGCTTCACAACAAAGACAATCGTAGGATCGTAAGCCAAAATTGAACCCAACACTTATATGTCGATCGAAACCCTTTTATGTAGGGATCGAGATCCAACAACATCATCGACAAACAAAATAAACCCAGAAACTGAAATCAATCAAGAGTTTAAATTTATATCCCAGAATTTTGTGTCAGAATCCGAAGGAAGGCTTCGGACTCGGCTCGTAGGCATGAACAGTACCTCGCATGGTCGCGGCTGTGACTGTGGAGAGGCTTCGGACTTGGCTCCCCAAATGCAATTACACTCCATTGAACAAGAACAAACAGAAAAAAATCAAAGAACACAAGCATTTGGTACTTACAATTATTTCATCGAACATGAAGCGCACATAGAATTTCCCAACAAAATCTTTTTTCGGGAAAAATCCAAATCAAAATCACTCACTTAATCAAGAGAAGCCAACGATGATGCAGCCCTTTTCGGATCATCGCCGACATGGACGGAGACGTCGGGAAACCCTAAAAGAACCCTAATTTTGGAGAGATGGATGCATGTATGGTTGTCAAAAATTAGAAAATTTTACTAAAATCATGTCGAGGCAGAATTTAGGGCATAAAATAAGCAATAATCGAGATTTTAGGACAAACCGGTGGTGAAGGCTACGCCGGTGACAACCTTCCCTCTACGGTGGAGTCTGTAACCGAGGGAGGCGAGGAACGGGCTGAGGGAAGTTAGGGAGCGGGGAGCGGGCTGAGGGGAGTTGCGGAGCGGGGAGTGGGCTGAGGGGAGTTGGAGAGCGGGAGGAGAAGGAGAAGGAGAAAGAGAGAGGGTTTAGAATTTTTCTTAAGTGCGGGAGAATTGCGGGGGAGTCAATGTTTTGACTTAAATTTTTATGCTTTTCTATAACGCTCGTATCATTAGAGCACTATCAATAAATTTTTTAATGTAAACCGTCATAGATTCTAGTCTTGCTGAACTTTGATGACACTTCCATATCAGCCGTCATAAAATTACTTATCAAGCGTCATTAATAGGTCTTTTATTGTAGTACAGGAACGGACGTAAGTAAAACCATACCTACTATGACGTCCACCTCTGGCTCTGTCTCCTCGGCAACTAGTGCAAAAGCCTTTCCACTTTCTGATTGCCCGTTTGAGCTCTAGTATGCTGGAATTGGGCTGTTTGATGGGGTAAGGGTGGTCGTGGTGCTCCTGGTCCCGCAATCGCTGGCCTCTGCTGTTGATTTCGTGGAGTAGTCCTCTGAAATGAGCAATCTTTAGCCCGGTGCTGGCTCGATCCGTAAACTAAACAATGTTCCAGCCGTCGTCTACAATCTCTCATAACATGACTAACTTTGCCAAAAAAATGGCAAGTGGCCTTCTCCTGTGCCTGGTATGGCCCTGTCCTCTGGAGATGCTGGCAGGGGGAGGACGTCCCACTGGCCCTCCTGTAGTGATCTTAGTTGGTCCCATGGTCGAAGTAGCTCGTTGGTGTGCCTTTTTGCCTACGGCCTCCTGAGTTCTAGCCTCTGCCAGAACAGCTGCTTGGGAGACCCTCGACTCGGAGCTGGTGTATCTCTGCAACTCAATACTCAGGCCTCTATGAAATCTTTTGGCCTTCTCCAGCTCCGTCGTAACCAACCCCGGTGCAAAACGACTCAACCGACTAAACTCGGCGTCGTACTCATCGACTGTCATGCTCCCTGTTCCAAGTGTAGGAACTGGTCATAGAGCACATCCTTGGCAGTGGCGGAGAAAACTTCTTATTAAACAGCTTTTTGAATTCCTTCCATGTCTGATCAACTCCTAGCCGTCTCTCCTCTGCGGCCCACCAATCGTAAGCATTTTCTTCCAAATGTAACTTAACTGCCGTCATCCATAGATCTACGGATAACTCCGAAGCCTTCAAGAGATTTTCTGTCTTAACCAGCCAATTGGGGATTCCGATGACGTCTTTAGTGCCCTTGAAGTACGAAGGATTCATGTTGCAGAATCCCTCGATAGAGCCTACCGAGGCTTGGGGTGCTCGGGTCAATGTTGTCTCCAAACTCCTCCTAATGGTCTCGCTCTGTTGCATCTGGGCCTGTACTAAGTCCTGGAGGATCTGGTATGTAGAAATCCCACCAGCCTGAGGCGCGCATGAGCTACTGTGGGGGCATACATGGCATCTGGAGCATAAACTGTGGGACACCCTGTGGCCCGTACTGTAGAGGATATAAAGGATATGGAAGGGGATATTGTGGTGGGTATGATGGAGGATACTGAGGTGGATACTGTGGAGGATACTGGGGTAGATATGATGGTATACTATGGAGGCTGCTGTGGTGGATAGTGTGGAGGCTGCTGTGGTGGATAAGATGGTGGATATGGGGTCAGAATCTGTGGTGGAAACTGAGGTGGATAGGGTGGCGGAGTGGTAGGTACTTTCTTGAGCAATAGGGTTTTCGGGGCCTGTCTGTCCCACTTGAGGTATCGGGACTTGCTGCTGAGTAGTGGGTGGTGTCATCATAGGCTGTAGTCGGGATGGTACTGGAGTGGTCGGGGACATGGGTGGCTGACCCACTGGTCCTTCTTGAGCAGTGGTGTTTCCATCAGTAATGGCGAGAGGAGTAGTGCGACCACTACGAAGATTCATCCTATCACTACAAAAAAGTGTCTTTCTGGGACGCCAACAAATCCGTCTTAAAAAGGCCTAAGTCAGTCCTAAATCGTAATTTGGGACGAATTTTAGGACGGTATTCGACAGTGCTATTAGGGTGGCGTGGCAAAAAGTTTTAGGATGGAAAAAGTCGTCCTAATTTGGATTTAGGGTCGAAAAATCTAACCGTGCCAAAGGGTTTGGATTATTAAATATTTATGACGGCTTATTAAACTGTACCAAAATAGAAGAGTTTATGACGAATAACATCCGTCCTAGACAAATTTGCCAGCGTCACAAAATATCATTTATATAAGACAATTACATAACTGTCCCAAAAGTAACACTTCTGACATTACCATTTGCATTTTCCAGCCATAAAATATAAAATTTAAATACACATAACAGTATTCATATGATCAGGTGTATCAAACTTAAGCTTGTTCTCAGATGTATCTCCCGATGTCGGAGCTCCCATACAAAAAAATCTTAACATCAAGGTTGAAGACAAAAAAAATTCATATATAACTCTAATGTTCAATTGAAAAACACCATAAATGCTTAGCATTAAGCATTTTTGCCAACATTTTCAAAATAAATCCAAAAGTTAATACATCACACACCCATCAACTACAAAATCAATCCATTCTTTACCAACATTTCTATATATAACATAATACATCACACACCATCATCATTTACAAAACAAACATCACACACAGCATTCTGTACCATTATACACATCATTCTCCAAAATCATTGCAATAACTTCCTCTTTGAGTTCAGTCCTAAGCTCATTCTTTACCGCCTCAATCCCTTTCTTATGCTGCGCCTCTTGCTCCTGACACTCTTTCTTAATGCGTCAGTCTCTTCCAAAATCATATTCCAGTTGCGAACGCAATCATGGAGACGATGGTATTCTTGAAATCATATGATCACAACATGGAGAAGTTGATTTACTTAATTGAAAAGCATGATATACATTATTGATTGTGCATAGAAGTAAATTAAATCCACACTTGTGGTGCCAGTCGAAATATCACCAAAGATCCATCTGAAAAGGTGCTAGAGAAATAATCTGATCCCAAAAGAACTTGAACAAAGATTGACGACCCTTAGAAAAATAAAACATTGATTATAACATTTAGAAGCCTTTTCACACTGATGCATTCTCTGAAGTAACATTATAAAGAAACAAGTATTAAAAAGAGAGCAAAAATAGAACACACAGAACTTACGTGGTTCGGCAATGCCTACATCCACGGAAGAAGAGGAAAGCTTTTAATTAGTTTTGTCACTCTTGCAATACAATGAGAGAAAGCATATTTTTATAGGCAAGTTTGGCTCCTAAACTATTGGTTAGTTGTAACCAAGTAGATAACAACAAGATGTAGGTTACAACAAATTAGTTGCAACAAGGTGGAGGTTGTAACAAAGTACTAGCAACAAGATGCACTATATCCTCTTCTCCAACACTCCCCCTCATTGGTGCAAAAATGTCAATTGATCCCAACTTGGTCAAAATATCTTGAAGCCGATCTGTTGTCAAACCCTTGGTAAAGATGTCGGCTAACTGATCTTTGCTTCTTGTGTAAGGTGTGCATATAGTATTCTCTTCCACCTTATCACGAACAAAGTGACAATCAACCTCTATATGTTTGGTCCTCTCATGGAACACAGGATTAGATGCAATGTGAATGGCCAATTGGTTATCACAATACATCTTCATGGTAAAGAGGGTTTAAATCCCAAATCACATAATAGTGCATGAAGCCAAACCAATTCACTTGATGTGGAGGCCATCGATCGATACTCAGCTTATGTATGGAGCGTGTAACTACCGATTGTTTTTTACTTTTCCACGTTATAAGATTTCCACCAACGAAGGTACAAAATCCGGTGGTAGAGCATCTATCCGTCTGATTACCAGCCCAGTCTGCATCTGTGTATCCTTCAACATCAATATGTCTATTTTTTCTCATCCAAATGCCACGACCTGGAGACCCTTTTAAGTACTGGAGAACTCTATTTGCTGCCTGCAGATGTTTGTCACATGGTTTATGCATAAAACGACTAATCAAACTTACAGCATAAGAGATATCAGGTCTAGTAATAGTAAGATAGATTAGTCTTCCTAGTAGACGTTGGAACTGCTCAATATCCTGTAAAGGTGCACTTCAGAACTTAGTTTAATAGAGGTATCTACAGGAGTTGGAACTGCTTTAGCCCCAAGTTTTCCAGTTTTCTTTAGCAAATCCAAGCAGTATTTACGTTGGTTAAGAAATAAACCTTTACGTGAGTAGGCAATCTCCATACCTAGAAAATATTTTAGACTTTCCAAGTCCTTTACAGTAAATCGTTGCTCCAAATTAGATTTGAGTTCCTTGATCGCTTCCTCATTGTTCCCTGTTATGATAAGATCATCAACATATACAAGTACAACTGTTACTCGACTCTTATTCTTTTTAACAAATAATGATGAATCATTGAAACTTCTTTTGAAACCATTTATTACAAGAGCTGAACTGAGTTTAGCATACCATGCCCTTGGTGATTGTTTTAGGCCATACAAGGCCTTTTGTAGTTTACATGCCATCCCTGGTTGGGCTTCACATGGGTGTCCTGGAGTCAACTTCATGTAAACTTCTTCTACTAAATCGCCATGTAAGAATGCATTTTTAACATCCATTTGATATAAATTCCATTCACAATTTACAGCAACTAATAATAAAACTCGAATAGTGCTCATTTTTGCAACAGGTGCAAAGGTCTCCTTATAGTCTATTCCATAAGTTTGTGTAAATCCCTTAGCCACCAACCCTAGCTTTATGCCTTTCTACTGATCCATCACTGTTGTATTTAATTTTATATACCCATTTGCAACCAACAGGTTTTTTTTCATAAGGCAATTTTACTATTTCCCATATTTTGTTATCGGCAAGAGCTTGAAGTTCTTCTTCCATTGCTTTCCGCCACACTTCATGAGCATTGGCTTCATAAAAATTGGTTGGTTCAGTAACAATTTTGCTAAGAAAGGTACGATGAGAAGGAGAAATGGAGTCATAAGATAAATAATCTTGTATAAAATTAGAGAAGTATGATAAGAGTAAAAGTCTCGTAGTCTTGTTGAAGTTTGTCTCTCTCTAGTAGATTTGCGAAGAGGAAGAGTAGGCTAGATATCGGAAGGTGGTGAAGTATCAGAGGTATCAACAGACATCTCATCAACAATCGGTAACGGTGTGTGTGTTCCCCCCTGCGGCGCAACACTACTTGCGAAATCGTCAATAACCGGTAACGGTATGTGTGTGTTCTCCCCCTGCGGCGCATCATTACTTGAGAAAAAAGGTATTTCAGAAAAATTCACATCACGTGAGATAAAAAGTTTTCCTGATGTTGGATCGAGGCATTTATAACCTTTTTTTGTAGAGGAGTATCCCAAACAGATGTATTTTATTGATCGAGAGTCAAGTTTATCTCTTGGATAGGTAAAACATGCACAAAAACAAAGACACCCAAAAACTCTCAGATGAGAAATATTTACTTTATGCCTTTTTAGAACTTCGATTGGTGATCTAAAATCAAGGATTCGACTCGGAAGTCGATTTATTAAGTATGCAGCTGTAAGAACACCATGTGACCAGTATCATTTAGGAACATTCATTTGATGCATCAATGCTCGTGTGACTTCTAAAATATGTCAGTTTTTTTGTTCTGCAACTCCATTTTGTTGTGGAGTGCCAACGCAACTTGTTTCATGAATGATGCCCTCCTTCTGAAGATGCTTACCAAGAAGAGTCATAGTGTACTCGGTACCATTATCAGCGGAGGATTTTAATACGAGCCGAAAATTGAGTGAGAATTATGGATTGAAAATTTTGAAAAACTGAGACAACTTCATTTTTATGTTTGAGTAAATAAATCCAAGTGGCTCTTGAAAAATCATCAATAAATTTACATAGTATTTAAAACCGTCATAAGATTCGGTTGGGCAGGTCCCCAAACATCAGAATGAATTAATTCAAATGGTGCAGCAGTAACATTGGTTGAGGTGCCAAAAGGTAATCGAGTCTGCTTCGAAAATTGGCATACCTCACAAAGATTATTTTGAGCAACAAGATCAGGAAAAATACGGGATAACGAGCGAGCAGACGGATGTCCTAAACGCTTATGCCAGAGGGTCATTGTTTGGGAAACAAAAGCTTGAGGTGCGCTTTTCAAAACATAAAGACCATGAGATAACTCCTTTACCAATCGTCCTCCCAGTGACTCGATCCTGAAAAACAACATCAGAAGGGGAAAAAATGACATTGCAATTCAGATCGTTAATTAGTAACTTTAGCAACCGAAAGCAACTTTAAAGGAAATGACGGTATATATAGAGCATCAGTCATAGGTGGGGATGAAAAAAATAGTTTTCTGATCTCTGATCCAAGAACAGGAACAGTAGTGCCATTAGCTATTGACACTGTTTCTTTGTCCCGAAAAATAAAATATAAAAGGGAACTCATATTATTTGTCATATTATCCGTAGCACCAAATCAATAATCCAATTTGATGACTGAAACAATGAGGAAGTGAGAGCATATAGATTACCTGTCAGATGGGTAGATGGCTCGGAGCACAATTCAACATTACTAAATTTTTGAAGCATTCTAGTCAGTTCTCCAACCAAACTTTTTTCTTCAGAACCAAGTGTAGTGCTATTAGCCACAGATGTAGTGGCATTGTTAGCCACTCGTCATTTTGGATCTTTTGTGGGTCTAAGATGGGGATGCAAATCCCAACATCGATCCTTTGTATGATAGGGTTTATGGCAATGTTCACATAGTCGTCGTGAGGAACCAACCACTTCAATTTGAGCGTTTTTTAACTTTACGATTGCCTACCACTAATGCACTTGATTCTGATTTGAGACTTTTAGTCTCACCACCCATTACCAAACGACGAGTTTCTTCCTTCTGAATGATAGAGCAAACTGCGCTGAGAGATGGAACTTCAGCACCGAGAAGTATTGTCCACGTAGGGCCTCATATTCTGGTTTAAGACTTGCAAGAACCTAAAAAGTTTGTCTTGCTCTGCACGTTGCTGAAGAACTTTGAAATCAGTAGTAGGAGGACGATAAATATTAAGTTCATCCCACATACTTTCAATTTTCGAGATGCTCGGTAAACGAGGTCTCCTCTTGCTTACATCCAGCAACTTGTTGTTGAAGTTGAAAGATCCGCGCACCATTCTCTTGGTGGCCATAGAATCTTTGACAGAATCCCAAAGATCTTTAGCTTTCTGAAAAGGAGAAAATTTCAGAAATTTTACCTTCCATTGAATTAAGGAGCCATGACATGACTTGATGATCATGAGTTTGCCATTCTTCGAACTTAGGATCATCCTTTTTTGGAGCCTTCGTCGTTCCAATGATGTGCCCCAATCTCGATCTTCCACTTAGGACGAGATATGCTGCACGAGACCATGGAACGTAGTTGAGTCCATTCAAGAGGACGGAGGTAAGCTTGATGTCGGACCCTCCATGCACATCCGATTCGGCCATCCGTATTCTACGAAGTGAGAAGAGACAGGAACAGGATCCCAATTACGTATATGTAACACAGATCTCCGGCCTGACCATCGACCTTGTTCATATACGAGAAATTGAGAAAACCTGCTCTGATACCATAAAGAAACAAGTATTAAAAAGAAAAAAAAATAGAACACACAGAACTTACGTGGTTCGGCAATACCTACATCCACGGGAGAGGAAAGCTTTTCATTAGTTTTGTCACTCTTGCAATACAATGAGAGAAAGCCTATTTTTATAGGCAAGTTTGGCTCCTAAACTATTGGTTAGTTGTAAACAAGTAGATAACAACAAGATGTAGGTTACAACAAATTAGTTGTAACAAGGTGGAGGTTGTAACAAAGTACTAGCAACAAGATGCACTATATCCTCTTCTCCAACACATTACATGTGTCATTACTCTACATGAACTAGTTCTTGTAGAAAACTCAGAGAATTTCATAAAAAAAGATAAACAAATATGCCAAATAACATGTTGTAAACTTGAGTTGAAGGTAATATCACATCTAAACTTTTACAAGAACAAATCATTTCTAGTGCTTACTACTTACAGTATAAATAGAGAACTTTATTACGAAGGTATAGTACTACTTATAGTATAAGTATCCAACTTTATAATGACAGCATAGCCTAGAAACAAGTGTTGAAAGATTTCTAGTGCTTCAAATGTATTTATTATTTAGATGATGTGAAGCCTTAAATGATAAAAAGAAAAAAGGAACATGTCAATGCCTTTGTAACTTTGTCCTTCTGAAGTCTGGGAATAAGGAAACACGATCACTACAAGCTCATAATCAAACTAAGATAAGCATGCTTCATGCTATATGTGCATTTGGAGACAATTAATTAATTAAATAACACATCAAATCTAATTGAATATCGCCGCCCAAAGAAATAGTCATCCCACTGCATGTTAATTTTAAGAGAAAATTACATAAATCATTTGTATTTACTTAAGATACAAGAAAAAGTTGTGAATCAATTATATACCTTCATCAGATACTAACTTCCCCACCACCTCTCTCAAAAAGCTACATTTATAAAATTTTCAAAATTTATTCTCCTCTCGTGGAGACCCATTAAGTTTTTTTAAACCAAACAACAGAAAAAAAATACCGTCTTTCATGAAATTGGGTTCTTATGCTAAAAAAAATACAATAACTGCTCCCAACCATGAAGACTTCTCAATTGTGGAATTCATCGACATATTTAAAAGCCAGATTATATGCCCTATTTCTAGCAGCTAATGTCAGTGGCATTGACTGAGACTAACAACAAAACACCTGTATCAGAGAGCTGCAGGTAGACAAGTTAAACTACAAATGAACGTCACATATATCATCGCTTTGCTATTCTTTAGTTCCTACATTTGTTGCCTAAATAATTAATACAGTAACTTGCCGGCTTACCCAAGGGTGGCAAAGTCTTTTCCAGAGCATCATAATCACGGTTAACAAGATGAAGACATGCTTCAATAAAACCATCTCGAAGTTCCTGCCTAAATTCACCTATCATCAGAAACCTTCATGTTGTAATGTAAATAAACAATCAAAAAACACAAAACACACACATATACACACATAAATAGATAGACGACTCGATTCTTCCAACAAAAATGTGAAATATTGCATATAAATAGCTGATTCATATTCATATACAGTGTAAAGATATGAAATAGATGACGTAATTTTTCTTGAAGAACAGTTAAGTATGTGTGAGTCTTTTTGCATGACAGTTTTACATAGGTGGAGAAACATTAACTAGGGAGAGTCCGAACTTTCTTTCTTTCTTTGTCTAGAGGCTTCTCCTAGGTTTCATGATCTTAAACAACAAATCCGAAAGGTGTTTTATCTATATACCAACTACCCTTCTATTTTTATTTTAAGGACCACTTTTAACCATAGCTACCTTGGCTAGAATGTTGCCGCCAAGACAGAGTTGACATTAAAGTTGATATTCGCTTCTAAAAGTTGTTGTAATTCTTTTATGCAGCTTTCTTGTGCTCAATAACTGAACTTATCTGATAAGGATTGGACGGTTGATGATGGATGACAAGATTCTCTATAATAGGGTATAATAATAACGACTGAAGGCAAAACTATGAAATAATGTGTTGTTGTAGGGGTCCGACACTCTGATAGGGTGATGAATAATTTGTAAGCTGCTCTTTGAAATTGAATTATAGTGTATCTGAATCACATTTTATTAAGGAATGAAGGGGCATGGTAATAACTTGTCTAAAAGGCCTTGAATATTCAAATTCTTAGGAATCTAGGGTAGTCTATCTTGATTAAGTTCAGTCACAACTTTATATATGAGAAGCCCTGATTCTTCTAGATGTAAGCACACTACATACATGAGAAGCCATGTGCTTTTAGTAAAAAAAATTATACACTTGTCTATCACATTTAACAAGATGTAACATGCTTATGGAAAAAGGTGACTTTTTCGTTCCATTCTTAAATAAGAATAAAAGACCTCCCAAAATTATAGTTTAATTAAGTAAAAAAAATTTATGAAAGCAAGTATTACAAGTCCTGCTATCATATTTGAGTTGTATAAAGTGAGGAGAAAATATACCCAAGTACGCTAACTTCCCATCAGAGTTTCGTTGAAAATTCCCAATAAAATCCTTATTCAAGAAGCTGAGAAAGTAAGCAGTACATTCGGCCTGTTAGACAGAAAACATCAATTCCCTATGTAAAGATGACAGTTAAAAAGTGTTCGAATCTAACAAAATATAACATCTTTATTAAAGGAAACTACTTTTACCTCAACCAGATAAAGGTCATTTACTTCAACTAATTTTTCATCTACATAGGAACATCAATCTCAGAGCTAACTCTAGTGCAGATCATGTCATTAGTACATAAAAGGTCATGCTTGGTTGCTAATGAAGTGAGTGAAAGTAAAGGACAAACGATACTATACAAATGGAACCATTTTACATGAAAACTTCCATTTTCCTCCTCTCCTCACTTTCCATCGAACTAATACAAACCAAAAGAAATTTTAAAGCACCTCCACCTTCCTTGACAAGAACTCGACGTCTAGTCCATTCAGTACACGTCTGGGATAAAAACATCCTGGAGCCCACCATAAAGTTCCTTATTCAAAGATGAAAACTATTAACTACAAGATATTTGCAAAGTGAAAGAATAATCTCAAACATGTAAAGATAGTACCATAATATATTGTTGTCGAAGATGTACTCTATAATATATAATCTAGTGAAAGATAATAAATAAAATAAATACTCTGCCACTCTGAAGAAATTTAGAGCTCTAATGATAAAGCATAAATGGATTCAAATGCAAAGAAAAAAACTTTAGGAAACATGAAACACTATGCATTTAGTAGATTAAGGTTGTGTTTGGCAAAATAAAGCATTGACCCGAACCAATTAAGAGTTGGAATCTGAACAGATTGAATTGCATGTGTTGAGTTATTGAATTGCTTCAAAGCAAGTTAGATTAATTATGCACATCTAATTGTTTTAACATCTGTTTATGAAAATAGTCCGCATTTCATAAATTTTAAAATAAATTTGGGAGTCCTATAATATTATCACTCTTACTATAAGACTTCATAGAATAATACGTAAGATAACTACGAAAAAGCAATTTACTTTTTTTTATAAGTTCATTGAAAATACAAATTAAAAATGGTTATTGTTATATTTATTCCTTCATCGTCGTCATCCTCCACGATTCCTACTTGTCTTCTTCCTTATATCTCTTGGTTCCTACCGTTCGATCTGTATCCCTAACCGGATTGAGGTCATAGTCTCCCAACTAGTACTTATATGGAGCTCCAAACTGTCCAACCGAACTCAACACCTAGGCGGTTAGATCTCCAAAACTACTCCAAGTTCAGACATGATCCCAACTCCAATGTAGAAGACAACATTAGACCCAATAAATGAGAAAAAGTAAGCATGCATGGATATCAAGACCGTTCTCGAGACACACAAATGTGACTCCAAATTGGTAAACCAGTTGTAGATGTTGTAAAGAGATAGCGAGTGGTTTAAGGCATAACGTTGGAGCTGATATGTAGGCTATTGTTTATCAAAGGGTTCGAATCACCTTTTTTTGTTTGTTAATTCAATGATGTTACCAACCATAATGTATCCATGAATTTAGACAAATTGAAAAACAAAAGCTTAGGAGCTTCCTAAGGGGGTTGCTTGCTAACTAGAGAGAGGGGAGTGAAGCCAAAGAGCGGTTGCGAGATAACAATATAGAGGATCGATGAACTAAGTGTTGTTTTCCATTTCGATATTATTCGAGATCAACAAGGGCGGAGCTGGACTAGGGTGGGGGTGTCTAGGTTCATCCCTGCCAGCCTTTGTCACCTTGCTTCTATTGTTGCCCTATGTTTGCGCTTGCACCACATGCATCGTTCATGCCACTCCCGCCAACCTTGTCCTCCATATCGTCCACAAGTTCATGCCCTCCCTGTCACAATCTCAAGAAACGAACAAAAGAAGAAAATAAAGATGGCATGTATATATACCAGACATATGAGACCAATCCTTTACCAATTTAGAGATGGTTTATCTCTAAAATGCTCAGATGTATTAACCGGACAATTTCGATCTACTAAATGCATAACGCATTAAGAGAGCACGTTAAAACTATTGTCAAACACAGTGAATATAATCAAACCATTAATAAAAAAATTCTACTACCTGAATCTGAGCCCATTCCTTGCCTCTTCCCGATAATCCATCTCCTGTATTACACACATTTTTCCTGTATTCAATTTAAAGCTCCAAGAATATGCACCAGACATTTAAAATAGCATTATGCATACAATTACCATCACACGTAACAACCAAAATACTCCAGTTATTTCATACGTGATAAAAAGAAGTAGTCTACTGTATTTGCCAATTCATTTTATTTGTAAGTAAGGTAGCCATTCAAAAATAGGCTTTGATCAATCTTCTAATATTTGTGTATGACTGAGATTAAGGGAAGCATCATACACATAGTGGAGCAATTACTCAGTTGATTTAATAGTTAAAATTATCAGTAACTACTATGACAGATGTTAGCCCTCCTTGGTGAAGCATAAATAATTTTTTACTAGTGTCTTAAAGGATTATTCACTGATACAAATTCAAATCTTAACTATGTATGTGAAAAAGACCAGTCAAAATTATATGAATACTAAAGTATTCTACGAAGCTAGGACCTTACAAGCATAAACTCGAACACCTTATAAGCATGAAATTCATATAAGACTCTTACCATTTGAAGTGTTAAATGAGAAGAGTTACCAGGAAACCTACTATTGGTAGAGAAACCTTGTTGAATGCACCATATCCTGCCATAGCCACCTCAACATCCTTTACAACACCAACGGTGGGCTCGAATGACAAATGTGATCCATAAGTCCATAACTAAGCTTGATGTGGATGAATTTGATCGCATGATGCAGGTGAGCATTCAGGTGTGGTGCTTGGCATGAAGTAGGCTAGATAGTCATGGTTTTTTTTTTGTGAGAGAGAGAGAAAAATATGAGATAATAAGAATATGAGGAGGCGGGGAGAGAATAGTTCCAAAATTACATAAATGCCCTATTTCTTATAGTGAGGCATTTGATGGTACCGGTGACATACATCGAGCAGGGCCATGTATGGGTGGACCAAAACCAATCATGACCTCGTAGTCGGAGTAGGCGACGATGAACATCTTGGTCGGAGTTTTCTTGTGACAAATATATGGACAATATGAAGGAGGGGGAAGGGAGTCAGAGTGAGTGATGATGAAGGCCTCGTGGCCGTAGAGGCGGAGGTTACAACCGAACCAAAGGAGGAGGAGGCGGTGGTCGATGGTGTTAGTCGTCGAGGAGAGGAGGGAGAGCGGGAGATAGTAGGATATAGAAAAATATTAATGTCTTGGTATAATGGGTTTGTGGTAATGATTAGGGTTAGGGATGTGATTGGGGGTTTTGGTTCTCCTAAAACAAAGATAGATGTGTGAGATCCAACGGTAGGAATTTCTGCTTTGAAATCAGACAGGTAGAAAGAATAGTAGAGATGGAAAAAAAATTCAAAAAATTGGTGGTAGCCGCCAAATATTTGGCATTCCTGCTGGGATTATTTAGGACGGTCTTAGGATTTATTTGGGATTAAAAATTTTAATAGCCCCAAATAAGATCTAGCTTACAATCTATCCCAAGTAATACTATTTTTTGTTACCAAAAACAAAGTCATCCCAAACACTAAATATTTAGGACGTTCTAGACTAGTCTTCCAGAAAGTATCGTCCCAAAAGCCTACTTTTTTTGTAGTTATTGGCACAAAAATTAGAGTTTGGTTAGAACAAAATCAAAATGGATGTAATCAAGCAGTCAAACGTGAAGTTGAGAAGAGATCAAGGAGGGTATTAATAAGTGGTTGAGATTCTATATCCTATTCCTATACAGCTCGTTGGGCACACATGTAACCTAAATATTAAGGGACCTGCATGGGACACAAAATGTAATGCCCCAGTCCCAAAAACTTGACCAAGTACGTAGACATGCCAGCTGCACAGATACGAAGAATACCCAATATGGTATCCTGTATTTGTACATAAGCTGTAATAATATAACATGATAAGCCACGACATTTAAGCCCCAGTCCTAAAATATAGGACGAGTATGCGAACATGCCGCTGCACATATACGAAGAATACTCCAATATAAGACTCCTTGTATACGTTATAGCTGTAATAATAAATCATCACAGGCCTGAATACTATAATCTAATCTCATCAAGCTCAACATAGAAGATAATAAAGTCCAGATAATAATAGTGTATCAAAAGATAGCCGGGTGAACATACTCACTCCAACAGCTATAAAAATAGTCTCATAAATCAGAGTCCAACCTCCACAAAATAAAGGAGATGTAAAATACTACTAATGTCTCAATAAATGAATAGACTAAAATCAGCAGGAGATGCCTCGTTATCAATGGGATGGATCCAGTGTCGCTCCGTACTCTGCGGGAAGTCGTCTATTCTGAGAGATAACCAGTCCCCAGAGGACGTAGCAAGATCAAGAAAATACCATGCCATAAAACTGTGATAATATAATAGAAAAGAAAGGATGAATGCATTCGGTTCCTGACCATTCTACTGTGAATATGCAATTGAGAAACAATCCTCCGACGCATGAGCCCTGGCTGAATATATAGGATCCGGTATCGTCCCCTCTTTGGCACCAGTGGCCAAGCGCATAACATTCAAGAACGTCAGTGGCCAACCTGAGAGGATAATCATACCCGTATCTCCAGCGGAGCTTCTGGTTTACAAGGGATGTGTAATCGAAGCCCATACGTCAGGTATTGTTCTCCCACCCAATGCCTAGTATCATTATCTCAATGACTGATATGACCTCTAGTAACCGCCAAGTCTTCTAACATGCAATTCTATTGGCAGTTACTCCTCGCCGCTCAATACGTATCGGTGGCCAGCCACTATGCAGTACTATCCTATGTGACTCACACCTGGTAAAGCAAGTGTCAAGTTCCGTATGAGATATACCAATACCTCATCAACAATGGGTGGTCACTAGACTAAGTCAATACAGAGAAATAAATAAAAGCGAAAAAACGACCGATAGAATCGCTTGCACCCAAGTGTGACTTGGATGCACAGTTTTATAAAAAATAATTAAAATGCTAAAAATAACAACTGAAAATAATAATATGTAATTCACAGAGTAAGGTGGCAAGGTATCTTGCCTGATTTCGTACTGTAAATATGAAACGCCGCTCGCTTCCATGCCTCCGAACCCGACGCTCCTAGATAATTCAATTAACTAGATATCATACTTAACGAAACTTACGATATGACTTAATTATGAAAGTAATGTATAAAATTATATCAATCTCTCGGAAACCATTTAGATCCATACAATTACACACGGGTTCCACGAGACTTCAAACACAGTTTTAGGGTTTCTAACTCTTAATTAGTCGGTTATGCCCCTACTTCAATAACATACTTAAACTTATATAAAAATCATAAAAATAATATTTAAACTAATTTTTACAGATTTATCTCTGAAATTTCAGAATTAATTTC